>BGNK01000389.1:165025-249099 GCA_003297005.1 Symbiodinium sp. clade A Y106
CCACAAGGGTCAAAGGTTACCTACTCTGCCACGAGGAATCGACCCCTGAAGCCTTTTAGTAAAGCAAAAAAAGGGTTAGGGTTAGGGTTGATCGGTTTAGGGTTTGGGTTCTTGGGGTTTTGGGCTTAGGGGTTAACGGGTTTAGGGGTTTAGGAAAGCCGTGTTTTTTTGGGCAGGGTTTGGGTTTGGGCTTTCCTGTTAGGATGAGGACCGATTGGGGTCCCCATAACAGGGATCATACTGACTGTCGATCTCCTGTCTCTCAAGCTTTTGGCTTGAGTCCTTAGGCTTCTAGGGCTTTAGGATTCCCAGAGACTCCAATATCCCTTAATTAAGGAGTATATACCTTACCTTCATTAAGGGATATTCGAATCCCCTAAACCCTAAACCCTATAGACCCCTTAAAGGAACCCTAGGTATTCCTTAACTAAGGGATATTGGAGTCTCTGGGTTCCTTACCTTGAGAGGGGCTCGCAGGGCTATGTGGGGGGTTTCCGAAAATAGGGGACCCTAATATAGCACACTCTTACAATAAGGACCCCAAAACAAGGTACCCCCGAATTTTCGGAAACTCTAAACTCTAAACCCTCATAGAGCCCTTTAAGGGACCCTTATAGTACCCTTATAGTAACCCTTTAAAGGAACCCTAAGGTACCCCGAATTTTCGAAAACTCCGTTGTAAGGGCTTTTGGGCTTTTGGGGTCTAGAGCTTCAGGCTTTAGGGTCTTAGAGAGGGTTTAGGGTTTGGGGTTTAGGGCTTAGGGTTTGGGGTTTGGGGTTTAGGGTCTTAGAGTTTGGGAGAGCTTTTTTGGTGATTTGGGTGTTGGAGGCTCTGAGTTATGCATGTCGGTAAGGCCCTCGAGTATTTGATCAAGACAGATATGCTTTCAATTTCCGGGCCTGGCATGTCAAAGTAGAAGATGCATTCGAAAAGGGCATATGCTTTATGGGAACAGGGGTTGGGGTGTAGGATTTTGGGATACGCGTTAAGCATCCTAGCTCTCTTCTTGAAACCCTCACAGTCCTCGTAGTCGGGTGTTGGTTGCCAAATTCACAGCACAGTTTGTTGACCTAAAGCCCTACTATTTAGTTCTGGGACACTAAACCCTACACACTAAAGTACTTGTGCCCTTCGTATAACAACCGATCTCAGTTTGAGGGGGTCGGGTTGCAAGTGCAAGACTCAAGGCTCCGGATTCTAAATCCTAAACCCCCTAAGGCCCAGAGTCTCAGGGCTTTAATGATATACGGTTTTGCATGTGGAGCTTGAAATTGAGCCCTTCTATAGGACTCAAGTGTTCCGCAAGGGTTCGTGGTTGCAGGGGTCACTCTGAAAACAAGGATTGGGGTCTAGGGTAAGGGACTTAGTGACTTGGCAGTTAAGTAGAGTTAGAGGTGCTCTTCTTCGAGTTGCCTTATTTGCAGCATTGTGTAGTCTAAGTGCTAAGTCCCCTGATCCTGCAGCGAGGGCTTCGTCTCGGCCACAGTTCCGGTGTGTTTCAGCATCATGACCGACGACCGCCCGCGTCCGCGTCGCATTCTGGTCCACATGTCGTCCTTCGGGCCACGCAGATGACTTGTCTACTGTCGAGATCTAATCTTGGCATCTCAGCTAATTACCACAAAACTCTGCACCGCTAAGGTTCGGTCAGCTTCTGCGCTCTTCGCCGTGTTGCTTTTTCTTGTATTGCCATGGCTCGGGCATTGCTTCTGTGGGCCTTCCTGGCTCGCGCTGCTGCCGTGGCAGACGAGGTCCTGTACGTACTATAGAGGTCTGACCAGAGGCCTGAACAACTACTACGAGTAACCAAGACTGTTCATTGCAGCACATGTATAACTATCCGATGGCAAACCCCAAGACCCTATTCTAACGATCAAGGCCCTCCTCATTAGCGGGCTCCCGGTTGAGTCAGGGTTTTTACAGTTTGAAGTATCTACAATAAATGTGATTGCTGTGCGGTTGCATTGTGCAGACTAACTTGTCACCCGGAGCGGGTAAGAATCCTCAACCACCCAGACCTTCCAAAATCCCTTAATTAAGGAATACACCCTAAATTATAATAGGATCCCTAATATGATTTAAGGCATATTCCTTAATTAAGGGATTTTGGAAGGTCTGGGCAAGGAGTGCTGAACTTGTCGAGGGATCCTGCAAAGGAGGTTTATTTTTTCAATCCCGTCCCAAGCTCCTGCTTGTATTAGCAAACTCTTTGCTTCTGGGGTATTGAATACCCTAGACCCTGAACCCTAAACCCCAAAAGGCCCGAAACTCTAAATGACACCCTAAACCCTAAACCCTATGTTGGAGAGTCCTGGAACCCAAGCACCAGTCTTACTTATCCCATGGTCCAACTTTCTGGGGTTCTGGGGGGCGCTTGATACCAGGGGTATACGGCGCAGGGTTTAGGGTGTCCGGTTTGCGGATTGGGGTTTCGTCGGTCGGGGGCATGTCTCAACCCGAAACCCCGAAACCCGAAATCCCATGGTTCAACCCCGCCCCCTCCCCCTAACTACCCTAATCCCTGAACCCTAAGCCTAACTGCTCTAAGCCCTCAACGGGTTTCGGCATTCGGTGACCAATCCAAGGTGTTTAGAGATTCTGCGAGGTTTTGTCATGCGGTTTCGCACAAAGGGGTCGGAATGTTCGTAACACTATTCCGTCACAGTCTGAATATGGGAGTTTCCGAAAATGGGGACTCTAATACAGTACCCTAAATAGTAGGATCCTTCTTATAAAGACCCCAAAATGGGTTGAGGGTTTAGGGTTTAGGGTCGGGCCTAGAATCTAAAAGCCCTTTTAAACAGCACGCATGGCACCCCTATAAGAACCTGAAAACTATTTCAATTTGTAAGGTCCCTAAATATTTTACATACCTTGTATTATCCCTAGCAGAAGAATACAGAGTTCTGATGTTATCCATAACTATCTATCCGGGTCTCTATCTATCTATCTATCACTGTCTATCTACATAATGTTTAAGCAACAGACATGGTTCTGCTAGTCTACCCCAAAACCCGATTCTAACCCATAACACCCCGATATTAACAAAGCCTTTTACTCTCTGTGGTTAGGGACCCAAAAAGGACATAAGCATACACATTTTATAAGGATATCCCTCTCGTATTGGGCTTCATTATAATGTGGTGTATCCTCATGTTTGCTTACGTGCTTTTTTGGGGTCCTATGTGGGGAAGTCCCCCGGAGGTGAAGAGCCTGCCGGGCGTCGCTACCTTGAAGCCCCAGGCTCAGCTGTGATTCGTTTAGGATTTAGGGTTATGGTTTCAAGTTTAGGGTTTGTAGGGGCTACAGTAAGGCCAAAAGCCCTAAACTCAAAAAAACCCTGAATCAGAGGTTTCAGTTCAGGGCCTAGGGTGCTGTAGGGGCCTTAATAATTAGAATAGGGTTTTGGGGCCCATTATACGAGAATTTTTTAATAAGGACCCCCCCAAAGAAAAAAAATAATTAAGCAAGGAAAAAAACATAGTATAGGTAATTATTGAGGCCCCTACAGTAGGGCCCTGAGGTTCGGGATGTACGAGATTTCACTTTTTTTTTTTTTCGAGCTCGGGGTCTCCAGGGTGTTTGAAAGGGGTTCAGGGTTTAGGGTTTAGGGGTTCAGGGGTGCAGGGTTTAGGGTTTAGGGGCTTTCCTGGACCCCAAATGACGTATTTTTTCTAGGTTTTCGAAGATGATTTCTTTGTATAAGCGCTTCAAAAGGGTAGGTTGTTGGGGGTTTAGGTAGGGTTTAGGATTCAGGGAATTAGGGTTGGGGGTTTGGGGCTTTGGGCTTGGTGTTTAGGGGTTAGGGTTTATTTTTATCTTCCACAGTGTTGCCTGGAGGAGTTGCGCAGCCCCCGCGAAATGGCACGGTATATGGGATTTGGGTTTATGGTGTTTGGAGTTTAGTTCATGGCTAGTGTGTTTTGCATCTACCTATAATTTCTTTTTATTGAACAGCTCTATGGCTAGGACTCTAGCAAGAATGAGAAATCAAGTTTACCCACAAAATGCATTACATTGGAGACTCTAAACCCTGCAGACTCTGGCTAGCCTTCCTTAGGCGTCCCCCTAATATGATTACAGTATAGTAACTAACTCTCTCAGACCCAAGTAGACCCTAGTATAATTTCGACCTGCCGAACCTTTTGTTGAATAATGTTTTGGGTCTTCAACCCCCTACCGAAACATTAAAGGATTCAAGGTTATGGGCTTAAGGGCTTATGTGTTGAGGTCTTTAGATCAGCGCTTCAACACTTTCAGCTGCACTCCAACCTGCTGGATCCTACACTGCAGAAACTCAGACCCTACCTGGACGCCATATGAAGTAGGATTTATATTACCGTTTTGGTGAGTGTAGATAGGCCTCCTACTGAATATTGGTGAGTGTATATATTGGGTTTTATTATGGGGATACTAGTAATATAAACCATACCCTATTTTACCTACCTTCCCTAATATGCTTTCTTTGTATAAGTCCTTAAAAAGGTAGGTTATTTGGGGTGAAGGTAATCAAATCCCTAAACCCTTAAACCCCCAAACCCTAAAGCTTAACTAAACCCCAAACTCTACACTCCTAGACCTAGGACCTGCTATTTAGGGTTCCCAAAAGGTAGGTTATTTGGGGTTAAGGTATCGGATCGGCCTAGCTGGCAGGTTGAAAGTCAAGCCCAGGCGAAAGCACCACAGTGCCCCCGAGGAACAAGCACTATGCTGGCTACGCGGTGGTCAACGAAACGACCGACAGGCATGTAAGAATTGGAGTTTTAGGGATTTAGGGTTAAAGGGGTTCAGGGTATGTAGACGGCTTTCCATTTAAGGGCCTGAATCTTCGCGCTCCTATAGCTATCCAGATTACGGTGGGCGAGTTCATTTACCTGGGATGAGGTACGGGCTAGCCCCGCTGTTGACATAGGGCTTTGGAGTTCCATTTCGGATCACTCCTGGCGCTCCCATTAAAGCCCACCATAGACGGGCATAGGAGAACCATAGAAACAAGAATCCCTCTAGAGCCGGAGGCATATGCTTTTCTCGTTCACTCACGCTGGCACAGAATGGGTTGCAGCCTGCTAAGTCTTCGATTGACTTTGTGCTTTACGGCAAAGGGCATCCCAGCTTTTCTTGTAATTTTTTGGAGGGCCACCCTAGTCATACTGCACAAGCTTTGAACGCAAAGTCCAAAGCCTCAAGCCCGAAGCATAAAGTGCTGGACCCCAAGCCCTCAGCCTGAAATCAGAACTCCAATATCACAGGCGATGCGTTGTACAATAGGAATGGCTATGTCGGCTGTGTATACTGTTGCTACGTGGGAGTTCCCGAAAATGAGGGGTATCTTGGTCCTACAACAAGGATCGTACTATTTAGGGTACTATATCAGGGTCCCCTATTTGCGGAAACCCCCACGTATCCAACAAGCACTCCGTTAAACCTCAAGCTCTGCAGGTCGTTATGTCAAGCTGTCGCAAAGTTCACGGAGTTTGAGGGTTTAGGCAAGGGGTCAACCTGAAAGGTGCAAGTACCTTACTATTTACATCTTAGTAGCTGGGTAGATAACCTTTACCTTTTTGGGGTTCATATGACCCTACCATTATTGAAGGGGTTAACTTTTTCGGGCTAGGGTACTAAGCCCCTCAGACATAATACTTTTTTCAAAGACCAACCTAGACAGCTACTTTCCGAAGCCAAAGCGCCCAAGTACTGGACCCCGAGGGCAGGAGTGTAGGTGTGGATCCTGTGAGTATGCAGTATGGGAGCTTGAGACATGGCTTTGCAGGGCTGAAGCATCGATACATGCATGAATTTCGTTGATGTTTGTCCATGTGTTTCACAAGCACATCCCTAGCAGAGCTCTGCACCCTCAACCATCTACCCTAAACCTTGACCCCCCAAATTTCCGTGCCCTAACCCGATGGCATATCCAAGTTTCAGCAGACGGTTGTTCTACTACCCTTAAACCTTCAAACCTGAAACCCTGACCTCCCTGACACCCAGACCCTTTAAACTCTTCAGGCAGCTGTTCTACTGGTTCGTCGAAGCCGAGTCCGGCAATCAGCCGGGAGTCTCCAAGCCGCGGTACTGTTTTTCTTTATAGCTAGTACGATGATTATTGTTGTTGCTATTGTTATGGTTATTAACAATTGTTTGAGTGTTATTAGTGGTTTTTTTTATGGTTATTCTTCAGTATTTTTCCTTACTATTATTATTCCAGACATCGAATGCCTGAAATGAGTGGGCCGCTCGTACATAAGTTAGAATACAGTACGGTGGTTTGAATAATCATCTGAGCCCTGGGACCCTATACCAAAACATATATGTCTTGATACGAAGCATCAGTAGCTCATCTGCACACAGCGTGAAACATGTAGTTACTTCGCATCGATACGAATACGAAAGTCTGCAAAACATGCCGACCAATGTAGAAAAAGGCTTGCCTCCTCGAGAAACCAGGCCCCCACGCCGACATACGTGTTGTTATTGTTCTTGTTGTCGTTGCCTTGCTTTGCCTTGGCGCGCCGTACCTTGATCCTTATCTTTATTCTTGTCTTAATCCCCATCCCCATCCTCATCTCCATACTATCGCAACATTTTCGACACTCCGGAAGCCCCCGACACAGAAATCTGAATACCCCTTGAGTGCCAAAAGCCTCGCCCTCTGCATGTGGCATTTCCAGAAAAGAGTAGACCGAACTTGCAGACCTCAGACACAGGTATCCGTTCTTTATTGTAAATCGCAGTAGAACTCCAACATTAAGTCAGCACTGGAACCCAGAAACTCCAACGGCTAGAATATAGAAGCCTGAATCAGTACTATTCCTCAGGGTTCCTTAGCATCATTACAGAAATCATATACCCCAACGCCCTCTTAAAATTACTAGGACAGCTGTAACTGTAGCTGGTGGCACAGCTGAACTGGAACGGTTTGGGTTTGAAGGCGCCGATAAGCCTCGTTCGAATCATTGGGTGCAGGAATTAGGACGCAAATCCTGAAACCTCAAGATCTTTTGGGGCTTAGAGTCTTCGAGTTGAAAAGTCCGGATTCCCTGGACCCCAAAAGTATGTAGAATAATGGCCTTTTTTGGGTATTGGGCCATTATTTTACCTATTTTGGGGGTTTAGGTAGGGGTTGTCGGGCCGAGGTGACACCCAACATCATTTGGATGAACGGTGGCCCCGGCGCATCTAGCATCATGGGGCTCATGGTATCCTGGCAGCTTACCCTAAGGGTTTAGGGTTTAGGGTTTAGGGAGGAGGGCACTGATGGCAGGAATGCAAGTCGAGATTCACCTCAAGGGGGCAGACCCTTATTGTGGTTACAGTATCCTGTGATAATTACTATAAAGATACTACACTTCAGGGTTCAGGCAGGGCTTTGGGTTCTAGGGTTGCGGTTTCCGGTGGTCCTAGGGTTCCCAACGACTCCAATGTTCCTAAACCTAGTAGTAGAGTAGGTAACCTTTAACCTTTTGGGGTAGTATAATCCCTATGTAATCCTTATATTATGAAAAAGGTTAACCCTAAACCCAGTATTATCCCTATATAATCCTTATATTATGAAAAAGGTTAACCCTAAAAAAAACCCTAAACCCTAAACCCTTTGGTTCCCCATGATACCCGACAAGTAGGTAAACAAAGGGCCTTGAATCTCAGAGCAGAGTTCTGGGTGGTACAGCATCATATGGGGGGTTTCCGAAAATAAGGGATGCTTTAGGGCTTTCTTTAAAGGGGTACTATAAGGGTACTATAAGGGTTGCTTTAGAGGGCTCTATAAGGGTTTGGAGTTTCCGAAACTTAGGGGGTACCTTATTTGGGGGGTCGTTATAATAAGGATCCTACTATCTAGGGTACTATATTAGGGTCCCCTATTTTCGGAAACGCCCATATGGCTCTAAGAAGGAGCCCCGGGGAATGGTACTCCGACTTTAAAGCATAACCCCGAAGCCCTAGCACCCTTATAGAGTCCTCATAGGATTTTCAGAAAGCCATCGGAGCAGCATGTGTTATTTGTGCAGTGAAGGTTGATACCTGGAAAATCACCATGTTTTGGAGTCTTTGGACTAGATCTTAAACCCTAAACCTTAAACCCTGAGCCTTCAGCATCGCTGAACCCTTAACCTCAAACCCTACAGCCTAGATCCGTTGAGGGTCGACCGAGCTCGGGAGTTGGCAGGGAGAGATCCGAAACCCTTGAAGTCATACACAGCCACACCCATTGCATCAGATGGCCGCCCGGATGTTAAGAACCACCCTACTCCCTGGTCCTAAACCCTCAAGCTTGTTCGGAGCAGGTGCCTTTCACACATCCCTAAATCCTGAAAGTGCGCATAAGAGCAGTTAGTGGCACATTGGACATCCCTAATATCAACCGTAGATGGGATTACACAAAAAAGTAACGCTAAACCCTAAACTACTAAGTAGGGGGGACCCATGGAGTAGTAAAGACCTGAGGTCGAAAACATCGGGCCGCTGACGCTGCAGCAGTCAGGAGAGTTGGCTGAGCGACCCGGCGGACTTTGTTCGGAAAAACTGGGCCTTCCGAAGAAGTTGAGGCAAAAAAGCAGGCTTGAGAATCAGAACAGGGTTCCTTTAAGGAAAGGGGTCATATTTTTTTTTAGACCCGGGTGTTCGGTGGGTTGTATTCTACCACGGGGCTCACTGGGGAAGCTAGGAGTTGTGAGTGCCGACTCCTGCTATTGGCAACTTGTACGTACTTGCCGCCTACCTGCTACATCCCTCTGAGCCTTTGAGCAGTGCCTTGACAAACCAGGCATTTAGGCCTTAGGACCTATACCAGAAACTCGGAGACTATGGCACAACTTCAACGGCAAAAAAACAAGCTGTTGTCTGGTAGGGCATCAAAACGTCCTAACACCCTAAACATGTACAGGCCGACACCCGAAGGCACTCCAAAGAAACGCTAGGCTAGGAAACCTCAAGAAACCCAATTTGCTACAGGCAGTCTAGGGTGTAGCCCCAGGAAAAAGGAATGAAAGCCAAAAGGAAAGCATGTGCCGCAGATCTTATGCTCCCCACACCATCCCAATGCCCTCAGTTTAAGGCATTGGGGTTTGGGTTTTGGTTGTAGGGCTCAGGGGGCCTCGTGTGTACTTGACCCTAAACCCTAAACCCTACACCCTAAACCCTAAACCCTAGAAACCCTAAACCCTAGAAACCCTAAACCCTAGAAACCCTAAACCCTAAACTCTAAACCCGAGAAACCCTAAGGGTAGGGGGGCCGGAGGTTTTGGTTTTGCGGCTTCGGGTGGAGGGCTGAAGACCACAAATTTCCCAAAAAGCACCAAAGCACCACCCTAAGGGTCCAAAGGACCCAATAATTACGGGGTTTAGGGTTTTGGGATAGTAGTTATGTCGGTTACTATTTTTTGAGAGTATTATGATAATTGTGTACTTGGACCCTTAGGGCAAGAGCCATCCAGCCAAGAGCTTCTTGTGGAAAGGAACCCGCATGCCTGGAGCGGCAAGAACAACGCCCTCGGCTCATCAGAGCTTTAGGGTTTAGGGTTTAGGATTTAGGGTTTAGGGTTTAGGATTTAGGGTTTAGGGTTTAGGATGTTCGTTTCTGTAGGCCTGTGGAGAGACTGTCCGGATTTCAGCATGGGATTTCGACGTTCAGGGCTTCTGAAACAGGATTTCTGGTTTTGGCTTGAGATAGGCTGGTTTAGAAAGAGTCTTTCAGCTTGGGGTAATCCTAATTGGAATCTTACATATATATATATATATGTATAATATTATATTATATATAGATACTCTATATATATATATTATACATATATATATATATGGAGCCTAGTGTTGAAGTCCCCTGACCTTTTGAGTATTGCAGAGCAATACCACCCCTAAGCCCTTGCACCCAAAGGGTCCCTAGATCTGAATCGAGACCCGCAGTCAGGACATGAATTTAGGGTGTAGGGTTTAGGATTTTGGGTTTAGGGTTTAGGGTTTAGGATTTTGGGTTTAGGGTTTAGTATAGGGTTCGCAGTCACGACATGAATTTAGGGTTTAGGGTTTAGGGTGTAGGGTTTAGGGTTCGCAGTCGCGACATGAATTTAGGGTTTAGGGTTTAGAATCTTAGCCCTCAGCCATATAAACCTGAAAGCCTAAACCCTACTTTGCTTCACTTCAGTTGAGGGCAAAATTCCCAGCGCTTCGGAGACAGGGGCTGCATTTCAACTTTAAAAAACACCCTACTAGTATCAGAGTAGGTAACCTTTAACCTTTTGGGGTAGTATAATCCCTATATAATCCTTATATTATGAAAAAGGTTAACGATTGGTTCCCCATGATACCCGACAAGTAAGCCCTACTCAGTTGTTGTAGAAGGCAGTACCTGACCTGGGAAGTGGTTTGGCGGAACTCCGAGCCCGAAGCCCACAACCACACCCACCCTTTTTAAAGGGTTCCTACAAAGGGCCCTATAAGGGATCCCTTAGGGCTTCTATAAGGGATCTATAGGGGTTTAGGGTCTACTAGGTTCCTGGGTAATGTAGGAACCTGCTTAAGAAAGCTTGGGCCTTTATTAGGGTTCCTTAGATGAATCCTACTCCTTTGGGGTTTTAGGCCCAGGGTTGCTTAATCAGGTTCCGACATTAGCTCCAAACCTTGAGGTTTTGTAGTTGGGGGGGCTTTTCGCTCTAGGGACCTAGCCCCAAACAACCCTCAAACCCTTGCACCCTCAAGCCAGTAGAAGCAAAAAATTGGAAACCCAATAGCCTCAATCCTTAAGAGTAATGTATAGGGAATCCCAGCACTGTTTGGCCTTAATCAGGTTTCCAACTGTATGAGGTTTACTGTTAACCCTAAACCCTAAATCCTAAAGCCTTTCCCGAAACCAAAAAGGTGATGATCATCGACAACCCCGTCGGATCCGGTTTCAGCCTCTTGGACTTTGGCTGGCCCTCGGGGTTCAGAGTTCTCCCAACCAGGAGCACATGTTCGTTCATAGGGTGTTCTGTATCTCGAATCTATCTGAAGTCTCGTGTTTTTCGAAACCCTAAACCCTGAACCCAAACCAGTTGTTGTTTGCTTGCCGTCGGCTGCAAGGGCTTTTAGGGTCATGATGATACATGAAGCACGCTGCTTTCGAACTTCGGAAACTCTTGTTCTTTGCGACGGCCTCCAAAACATAGCCGACGTTATGTGACATCATCCAGTCCATTGAAGCACATCGTATTCGAGCCCAGAAGCACAGGCTCCGAAACGAAGCCTCCTCCTAATGTTGAATATGCATTTCAGGTGGCATTCGGCCCGGGAATGCACCCGAAAACCGAGTCAGTTTAAGTCAGGCAAAACTGCAGAACAATTGCGGCTTACCAGCAGGGATACTAGGGGTGTATATATACCCCCTAAAGGTCTCGTAAGGAACTAAAGGATGGCGGAGAGCTCCCTCTCTCTCTCTCTCCCTCCCTCCCTCCCTCACTCCCTCCCTCCCTCCCTCGCTCTCTCTCTCTCTCTCTTTCTCTCTCTCTCTCTCTCTCTCTCTCTGTTTACGGATTAGCACAGCATCCGAAACCCAATGCTCCCCATTGTACATATATGGACTCCTAATATTAGACATTTCGCAAACCGAACCCACCCGAAATCTTAAACCCAACAGCCTGAACGCCCCACGCACGGCCCTTGTGCAGCCAAGGCTTCACTGGCAAAGAGCCAGGGCCTCAGCAAGTTCGGGCCTTTGGTCTTTAGACGGGTTAGGGATTTAGGGCTCAGGTTTTCAAGTATAAGGAATTTAGGCGATTTAGGGTTTAGGGTTTAGAAGTTAAGGGTGCAGCATTTGTGTTCAGAGTTTTGAGCTGTTGACTAACCAGCAAGCCTCGTGCCAACTCGGAATTGTAAGAGCATGGCTACAGCCAAATCCAAGGCCCTAGAACCCTAAGCCCCAAACCCCGAACCCTTAGCCGTACACCCAAATGGGAGTTTCCGAAAATTAGGGGTACCTTATTTTGGGGTCCTTATAATAAGGATCCTACTATTTAGGGTAGTATATTAGGGTCCCCTATTTTCGGAAACTCCCAAATCTCCCGGCCCAGAACCCTGCACCCCGAATCCGAAGCAAGATTTCCCACCTTGAAGCCTGAAGCCCCGAACCTTACCCTGGGCTTTGGAGTACCATACTTTTAGGGCTTAGGGTGTTTAGGGTTCAGGGTTTAGGCTTTAATACTTTTTTCTTAAAGGAACCATTATGAAATAAGAGTTTATACTTTCTTCTCCCTGGTTACTTAAAAGCGCAGTACCCTAAGGGTCCAAGTATCATATACTCTCAAAAATAGTAACCTACATAACTACTATCCCAAAACCGAGTACCTAATTATTGGGTCCTTTGGACCCTTAGGGTGGAGTCTAGCGGCTTTTCTGGGGTTCTATGTCGTCATCAAGCAATAAACTGTAAGCCCATCGGAAGCCAAGGACCTAATTCTTTAGGGTTTAGGGTTTAGGGTTTAGATGTGGGGAGAATCTTGGGGTATGGGAACTCTCAGGGTGAAAGCTTGGGTCGGAGGCTGGGGGTGCATGCTTCAAGGGGGTTTAGGATTTAGGGGTTTGGCGTTCAGGGTTTAGGGTTTAGGGCTTAGGGGTTTAGGATTTAGGGGTTTGGGGTTCAGGGTTTAGGGCCTAGGGCCCAGAGTTTTGGTTTAGGGTTTACGGTTTAGGGTCTAGGGCCTAGGGCCTAGGGCCCAGAGTTTTCAGATTTTAGGGTCTGGAGCTGTAGGATGTCACAGGCTCCAGAAGCCTTGAATTTCAAGCCCCGTATAATTGGTTTAGGGTCCGAGTGTTGCGGTAGCCCTTATAAACCTTAATGCTAAACCCTCAAGCCTGAACCCAAACTTCAGGTGTTTGGATATTTGGGCTTTTCTGTGTTGCAAATGTTGAGGCTTGGTTTGCAGGCAACGAAAGCTCCACCTTCGGCTCCAGCGGTGGATGCAAAGACTTATGACAAAAAGCCTTCAAGAACGCAGTATAATCAAACTGAGGAGCCATGTCGCTTCCGATTCCGACAAGAACTTGAACCATAATCCCTAAACTCTCAACCCCTAAACCCTCAACCCTCAACCCCTAAACCCTAAACCCTAAATCCGTTTCCCCTAATCCCTAATCCTTGTTAGCAGCCGTCAAGCCGAGGAGCTATGTCAAGTCCGAGAAGGAGATGCGGGAGGACTTCTACACCGCCTTGAAGCCTCCCGAACGTCATCGAAGGGCTCAAGGAAAGGGTTTCTGATTTGTTTGTTTGAGCATGGGGGAGGGGCTCTTTAAGGGGTGTATATGGTTTTCGTGTGGCTTTTGCGGGCTCTTAAGTTTAAATGGACGCCAAGCACGAGAAGCTTAAACACAACCCCAAACCCGAAACCCTAAGCCCTAAGACCATGCAGCTAAGCTCTTAGTCCTGAACGGTTTCTGGTGTCTTGACGGGATATCCAAGATTTGGATGATAAACAAAACGCTCTCAGGTCAGGCTATCTAGTAGCCCTCAGCATTTTTTAGGTTTTGAAAGGGGCTCGGATGCATGGATTAGGCTTTAGGGTAGTTTGCTGTCTCGGACTGCGGGCTCTATAGTAGAAGCCAGAAAGTTGGAACATAATTATCCTCATGCCCTTAGATTAAAGCATAAGGGATCCTAGCACGAATCCTCCTAAAGCCATCTTCCAAGTTTCTGGCTTCTACTGTAAATGTCTAGTGGTGAGCGATTTTTTGGATCTCAGATTCAGGGTTCAGGAGAGTTTAGGGCTTGGTCTGTACGGTGGATGGACAAAATCTTGCGCTGCCCTTAGTGTAGTATAGTACCATCGTTCCCATAGTTTAGGTCCATAGGGCCATGCAGGATTTTGTGCATCAGCAGTATGCTTGCCAGCATCTTCTTCGGGCTTTTTCTCCTGTTCTGCGCTGCGAAACATGACCCTGCACTACACGGATCCCAGAGGGTCCATGTATTATACTACCATTATGGAAGTAGGCCCCCCAAAAACCGTAATAGGGATGGTCTTTGGGACCTAACTCCATACTTATGGACCCTCTAAACCCTAAACCCTAATGGCAGTACTTATGGACCCTCTGACTCTGGGGATTGAACTGGAGCGAAGCTCCCATCGACGAGATCCGATACACCCTCAAGCCGGAGCGCTAGACTAGACGCCCCTATCCCAAGCACTGAACTTAAGCATCAAGTCGCCCTATCAAACTCGAAACAACCCATATACTCCCGTCTTTCATAAGCCATGTAAGTTGGACCCTAAACCCTCAACCTGCGACCCTCAGGTTCATCTTCACTCAGCATCCGGAGTACGCCAGGACCGCTAGCGGATCCTGCTTTCAGTCGATCGGCAGTCGAGCAGGAAGGAAACTGAGAGATTCCGAGCTCCCAACCCCTAAACCCTAATCCCTGAATAACCTACCGTTGTCCCAAGATGAAGTCCTTAAAAGGTAGTTTATTTGGGGTTAAGGTGAACCCTAAACCCTAAAGCATCCCTAAACCCTACGTTTTCGGGGATCCTTCCTCAAAGCCTTCCAGGCGAGGGGAGCTTATTATGGTTCAGGGGGCACGTTTTGTAGCCTTAGCTTGGGCTGACCATTAGATTAGTTAGAGTCTTCTTGTGTTGATTCCGAGTGCCGAATGCCTGAAACTCCAAGTCTACAAAACCCTAAAGCCCGAAGCTTTGAACCGAAACTGGTTACGCCACAGAAGCCGCGACTCGCGGAACCATATCAGGAATCCTTTGTGGGTGACGGGCGAGAGCTACGGTGGCAAGCTGCTTGCCGGATTTAGGCTGAAGGCCAAAACCCTAGGGGATTTATTTTGTAGGGTTTCTGCCCAGTGGCCAGGGCTCCCAGTGGGGCCTTTTTCCCCTTTTGTCGCCTTGGATGTCCTCCAAAACTGCCGGACATCAATAACGGTTTTTGTTCCCAGGTCACTGGGGATCGTCGTTGGAAATCAGATGATTCGGGTATAGATTAGGGACCTGATTAAGAAACCTTGGGCCTTTATTAGGGTTCCTTTTTTGAATCCTACTATTTTAGGGTTATAGGCCCAGGGTTTCTTAATCAGGTTCCCACATTAGAGTGGATCCTCATCCTAGGCCCGAACCTTGCAATGAATCGAACATATACCGCAAGATCATCGATGCACGTTATGAACCGAGATCTTGGTCGTGAGGTGCACATCTCCTGAAGGTTCTAACTGCATTGATACTTGCTGTTCGGGGTTCAGCTGTTAGGGCTTCATGGCCAGCGATTAGGATTTAAGTAGGGTTCTAGCCAAGTAGCCTTAGTTCTGAATATAGTCGCAGCAGCGCGAGTCCCGCGACTGGCGAGCAAGACGATGGCGAGGAAGACGACCAGCTCTCCGATGCCGGCGCTTCGGGGGACGATGAAATCTGCGAGGCCTTTGCCAGCTACCAGGAGAGCGGAAGAAACTTCGGGACATGCAGAAGGCGAGGGGCTCCCTGAAGGGCGAGGGCGGCAGCAACCCCGACGAGCTTGCGGCAGGCTGGGACACTGGGCTGGAGACGCCATTTGCAGCAAAGGCGGAGACACCAGCCCGAAGAATGGCAAAGGCAAACAACACAAATGAGAACGTGCCGTCAGCATGCAGAGAAACCTTGAACCAGCAACCCCTATCCCCTAAAACCCCATACCGAAGTTAGTGTTTGATCACCACTCACAACCAGTGCACCAGGGCTTGTGTTGCCTGCACGGGTGCTGTCCCTAAGGGTCCAAGTACCTAATAATCATATACTCTCTTAAATATTGAGCTACCCAACTACTATCCTAAACCCAAGTACCTAATAATCATATACTCTCTTAAGTATTGAGCTACCCAACTACTATCCTAAACCCAAGTACCTAATTATTGTGTCCTTTGGACCCTTAGGGTGTACCGATGGTACCTAAACCCTAAAACCTAAACCCTAAACCCTAAAACCTAAACCCTAAACCCTAAACCGATGTGGGGAGAATCTTGGGGTTTTCTGCTCTTGAGTTTTTTCAGGGGTTTAGTCAAGGCTTTAGGGTTTAGGGTTTAGGGGGGCTTTAGGTTACCCATAGGCCCCAAAGTAGTTCCTTTTTGGGGTTCATGTTTCGAATTCTCTAGGGGAATCCCAAAAAGGAGCTACTTTGGAGCCTATGGGTAGTTAGGCGTGCGACAGCAATTCCGAAGAGTTGTTGCTTGTCGGGGTGCGTCCAAGGTATGTCCCGAATGTCGCCTACGAGATTCACATCCGCGGAGAGTTTCCGCTGAAGGGCATCATCATAGGCTGGAGCCGGTTTCGCAAAGTCTAGGCAATGGGTTCATGGCTCGTCCTGCTGAGTTTAACGACTGCAGTTACACCCTGAAGCTCTAAACCCTAAAGCCGTTCACCCTGAACCCTGAAGCCCTAAACTGCAAAATTTCTGACACCCCAGACCTAAGGCGGGGCCGCACGACGATAATGATGTTCCAACTTTCTGGCTTCTACTGTTCTTCTACGGACTCGAGGTAGCGTGGGTTGTTATAAGGCCCGCCTGCCGAATCCCGAATGTGAGCTCTGCTCAGGAAATTTGCAGGGGGGGGTCCCAGTCTGCCTATACCCGAAGCCCCAAACCCCAAACCCCTACACCCGAAGTCGTAACGCCTAAACCCTTAGTCCTGAACCCTAAACTCTAAACCTCAATCCCACAGCCTTTGAACGAAAAGCCTTCCCGTAAGGGTCTAGGATGTGTGAGAGATACCTTAACCTACCAAACCCTACTTTTTTTGTAGGTTCTTAGTATAAACCCAAATATGGAATTTATAGGGGCCCTACAAAAAAGTAGGGTTTTGGTAGCTTAAGGTAGGGTTTTGGGGTTGACGCTTGCGCAGGAAGGGGGGTTACAGCAGGTCAGGGCTCCAGGGCCGAGTGATGGAATGGCATTTGTTTTCGAACTTCTTTTCGGTTTCCCAATGGGTCCAAAGGACCCAATAGTTAGGCACTCGGCTTTAAGGATATTTGTTATGTAGGTTACTATTTTGGAGAGTATATGATAATTAGGTACTTGGACCCTTAGGGTTTAGGGCGTTTAGGGTTTAGGGTAACAAGCGGAAATATCGAATCCTCTTTAGACCTTCCACGAGTGTGCTGCAATACACACCAAAGCCCAATTCTAAATGTTTAATGCCTGCATGCTGGGCCTCTTAAACCGTTATCTTACCCCAAACCATAAACTGTAAGATGTCAGGCAACGGCGTCTATAGCGGCCTGATCCAGAATCCGACCGTTCCAAACTCAGGGCCTAGGACTTTCAGCTTGAGGTGGCGAGCAGGGTCTCGTGTTTAGGGTTCAGCGTTTATCCACAGCACTTCCGGTCCTACAGATACCTATTGATAGATACTGCTGGGACCCCAAGCCCTTGAACCCTGAAACCCTGAAGCCCTAAACCCTCACTCAACCCTCAAACCCTAAACCCCTAAACCCGGAAAAGAGCCCCAAAAAAGCTAAGCCCCTAAACCCCTAAACTTCAAAACAAAATCCTAAACCCTAACCACCCAGACTCAAAAGCCTGAACCCTTGAATCCTAAATCTTACTTTGATGTACAGGGGACTGAACGCAGTAACCCCGAGAAGTACCCTGAATGGTTATCCTACTGCATCCTGAGCTACACCCTATTTGCTACATAAGTCCCCCCGATCCTCTCAAAAGACATAAACCCATAACACCCTATACTAGTAACACCAAGTATCTTAAACCCTAGCAAACCATAATATACAAAAGATCATAAACCCTATAACACCCTACAACACGCAGCATCTTAAACCCTAGCACCCCACCCCATAAACCCTAAACCCTACAACGCCCTAAAGCACCCAGCATCTTAAACCCTAGCACCCCACCCTATAAACCCTAGACCCTGCAACGCCCTAAAGCACCCAGTATCTTAAACCCTAGCACCTGCGAATTTGTGGGCTCAGGTGCCCGAGTTCGCTTACAACCAGGGCCTCATTGACGAACATCAGCTTCTGGCTCCTCTGCTGTGTCATAATGTAGGAACCTGATTAAGAAACCTTGGGCCTTTATCAGGGTTCCTTATATGAATCCTACTAATTTGGGGTTATAAGGGCAGGGTTTCTTAATCAGGTTCCTACATTAGTTGGATATAATTTTACATGTTTACGGGTACGTAAACTCAATAAGGAATACACAAAATAATTGTCGATACTGTCCCAACAATGATCAACTAGTCTGGCTGAAGAAGTTTGAGCAGGAAATGTGCTTAAGGCTTGTTTTTGTCTTTCAACATTCGGTAAACAAAATATGTTACGTTAAAGTTTGAGTTCTTACAAATTAAGCGTAATTAAGGTCTGTGTATAGGGTTTGTGAAAATGCAAAAACAGTATTACCTTATATGGGTGGGGTGCTCTGTGATAGTGTAGTAAGATGCAGCTAGTATCAGATCCCCACGGTATACTAGTTGCGGCCTTTACTCTGAAAGTCGCACATAGCTTGGATTTGTTGGGTTGTTTCAGTGTGTAAGGTACGCAAAGTAGGCCATTAAGACAGTTGTTGTGGACCCTGGCTTTTTGTCTGGAGAGCCCATAAGCCCGTAAGCTTGAAGCCCGGCAAGGAGCGACCAGCAAACGCGAGTGCAAGGAGTCCTTCGTCCCTAATTAGTCCCTAAACCCTAATTACAGCCTAAACCAGACATGCTATTCCCAGAACCCTTGTCTAAGATCCCAAACTCGAGAATTTCAGACCATCAGTCTCAAATCCATCAAATCCAATCTACACACCCTAAGCTTATGAAAGAAAGCTGAATCCTGAAATACAGCCCCTAAATCAGAGTTCACCCGTTGATTCACCAAAATACTTGTTCAATTGTGATATACAAATGCCTCTACCATTCCAGGCAATCAACCTCCTTATTCAAGGGACATTGGGCTCTCTGAGCTTTCATAACTTTGTCATAGTTGGGTAACATTCTACATTTTTATGGGTACTTAAAGACAACAAGGAATACAAATTTAGACTTTTAATCCTATCCCAACCATGAACTAGATAAGGGATGCGTCAGCTCGGAGGGTCAATCGCAGCATTTGGGCTTCAAAGCTTCCAGCTTCAGGAAGGTTCTCGACACGCCCCTTGCGCTCAAAAACGCGCGCACACACACCCCTTGCGATGCGGTGCGGCATTCTGGCTTTGCTTCTGGGGGCTGCTATAGTCTCCTCAGGAATATTTTTTTTATTTTTTTCATATAAATCATATAAAACCCAAGAGAATATTAAGAATACTATCTTCATTATGGTTCCAAGGGCGGGTATCGTATTTAATTTAAGTTACCATAGTAAAGAAACCCTACTATCTACCATAGACATCCACTATGGTGGCTTAAACCTTTAACCCTAAACCCTTTAAAACGGAGCCCTTATAGATCCCTAAACCCTAAACCGGCTAAGGCTGTGGCAGTCAAGGGCGAGGACCTGGCGATCCCTAAACCCTAAACCGGCTAAGGCTGTGGCAGTCAAGGGCGAGGACCTGGCTCTTGAAATCCAAGGGCTCAAGGCTCAGCTCCAGGAGCAGCAAGAGCTCTACGAGGACCTTTCGAGTCGAGGGTGAGTAAGTTATCTTAGGGGTACTTATAAATGATTTCTTACATTTTTGGTTCCTTTGATCCCTAAGAAACAACTGAAATTATTTTTTGCTAGGGGTTCAAGTTCAGTATAGTTATAAATAGATAAAGAAATAGTTGTACGTTATAAATAGTCGCTGTTCTAAGTAGTTACAGACACTTATGATTGCTTATGAGACTCTTATTGGCTCTGTGCATTGCATTTGCAGATCCGTGCGGGTTCAAGGGTTGATTGACATGTACGAGAAGTGTGTGCTTGGCATGTCGCTTGCTGTAGGGGTTCTAAACGGGCTCTAGGCAGGTTGTATGAGTGCAGCCATTTCAGAGGAGAGCAAGTTGATCATTGCCGAGTTGCGCGGAGACGTCTCACGCCAGCTGCAGACCAGTGGCTGGGTCACCCGAACGGAGTTCAATGCCGCGGTGGCCGCTCTTCAAAGCACTGACTACAGCTTCCGGGTTCTTGTTAAGAAACTCAGTTTATTCAGCCACCATCAGTTATGCACAACGACAATGACAATAATGACAACAGGAATCATGACAACAACAAATAGCAATAGCGATAGCATTAGCAATAACAAACACAATATTAGTATCGATAACAATAAAAGTAATGAGCGGAAATACAACAAAACAACAACAACAACTTGATAACGATAACAATGAGAGTAAGAAGCGGAAATAGAACATCAACAATGACGAACAGCGACAATAAACAGAATAGCATAGGACCAACAAATATGATCACTGGTAGTAAGTGGTGATAAGATAATATAATCATGACAGTACTGTAAGTTTTTGTTTCAGGTATCGCCTTGACTATAGAACTCAACTCAGGCTTGGGTGTAATTAGTAATAACAGTATTAAGAAAGAACAGCATATTTCACGAACTATTACAGCTATGAGAGATTCCTGTATTATTGCAATTCCTTGACTACAACTCAGGCTTGGGTGGCGCGCTGGATTCTGCTTGGCTGTGCCTCTGTGGGGCCCTTGTTATGTTCATGCATGCAGGGTTCGCGATGCTCGAGACAGGAAGCTGCCGCGTGAAGAACGCCTCAAACGTTCTGATGAAGAACTTGGTGAATGTATCCTGGTTTAGGGTGCGTTATGCTTGTTGTTGCTTTTCTTGATATCTTGAAGTCCAAAAGGAGAAAAACCATCCTTTGCCTTTCCATCCTAACTTCTGTCCAGGTATGCATCGGCACGCTGGGCTGGTGGGTCTTCGGATGGGCCTTTGCCTACGGCAGCCAGGGCACGCCTGCTAACGGCTTCATCGGGACGGACGGGTTCTTCGGCATCGGATTCTACACCGTTGATGCTACCACCGGTGTCATCTTGCCCCTGGCATCGTGCGATGCTGACGGATGCCAGAGCACGATGCTGAGTTGGTTCTTCCAGCGGCTGGGTTCTGGTCTAGCATCTCTTTTGAAGTTGTCAGCACGCGGAAATGTATCTTGCATCCCTGTTGAGATCAATTAGACTTTGACTTAACAAGAACCAAGGTGGGCATTCTGTACCGCTGGTGCCACCATCGTGAGTGGTGGCGTGGCCGAGCGAGTAAAGAGCCCCACTTATGCGGTGTATGCCTTCTTCATGGCGAGTTTCATCTACCCGATCATTGTCGCATGGTCCTGGGGCGGAGGATTTCTGGCCACAATCACATCTGTGGGCAACCTGGGCCGCAAGGAGAGGTATCTGTCATGTCAGTTCCTAGTCAGGGACCAGTGTTGCCTCACAAATTTCTACCTCGTCAGAACTAAGGCTACATGGACTTTGCCGGCAGCGGAGTTGTGCACTTGACCGGCGGCGTGAGTGCTTTGGCAGGAACTGTTGTTCTCGGTCCGCGGAAAGGACGTTTCGAAAACCCGGAAGAGTTCGAATGTCACAACTTGCCGCTTGTAGTGCTGGGCACCTTCGCACTCTGGTTCGGCTGGTATCTGGGCTTTGGAGTACCATACTTTAATACTTGTTTTTTCAAAGGAACCCTTATGAAATAAACGTTTATACTTTTTTCTCCCTGGTTACTTAAAAGCCCAGGTATGGCTTCAATCCGGGCTCCACACTGGGCATGCATGATGGGGCCACAGGGGCATTGGCAGCTCAGGTAGCCATGAACACCACCTTGGCGGCTGCTACTGGCGGCATCACGGTCTTCCTGCTGCGCTATGTCATCGCGAAGAAGTACGATGTCGGTGGCCTTTGTAACGGCATCCTGGCTGGCCTGGTGTCTATCACTGCCGGATGCGGCAATGTCGAGTGCGGCAGCGCCTTCGCCATCGGTTTGGTTGGCGCCTTTGTGTACCAGGGCTCGTCCATGCTCTTGCAGAAGCTGAAGATCGACGACCCCGTGGATGCGTCCCCCGTGCACGGCTTCTGCGGCATCTGGGGCGTGCTTGCGGCCGGCTTCCTCGATTGGGGCAAGGGCATTGACCAGTACCACGGTTGGTCTGGTTGGGGTTGCGTGACCGAAGGCACGGCTTGCAAGACCGGCTTGGGTGGGGATGCCATCGGTGCACAGTTTGCCCTGATCGGTATGGTTATCTTGTGGTCTGGCTCCCTCTCCACTATTGCCTTCCTGGTCTTGAAACTCACAGGTCTCCTCCGAATCTCTGAGGAGGTGGAGGAAGTGGGCATCGACTGTAAGAGCCATTCTCCGGCCAAGGCCTACTCACTGAGTGCTGAAGCTAAGTCGATGAATTCTGTGGTGTGTGTGCAACCAGGCTCCAAGAATGCCTGGGGGGAGGCAACAGCATAAGTCTAAATTGCTACTGTATGATTCTTTGTATGGTTATGATGGTTATAATGCAGTTAGTCGGACCACATAGGCATCTAACATGACGGTTATGACTCCGATCCTTTTTCAGGGAGCGCCTGATGCGCAGTTCTTGACTGCATGTGAGAAGACCTCACCATCAGCGCACTGCACAGGCTTTCAAGAAGACTGTGTGCAGTATGCTTCCCCTGACCAGACCACGAAGAATCGCCACGTGAGTTGGAAGTGGAGCTTCCAGCAGCACTCACGGATGGCTTATTCTCTTCCGCACATTTTTGTGCCATCATGTCTTGTTGGCTGGGACCCTTCTCCGGCCTGCTCGCGACAGTATCTAATCTTGGGATCTTGAGTGTCCACGATTTATGAGTTTTTGGCTCAGGGTTTTTTGGGCGTAGGGTTTATATGGTTTCCGGTGTTGGATTTCTCGTCATGTGCTTACCGGGCTTGAAACACATTTGTCAGGGGAGGGTTAAGATCCCTTGCACTGGCCTTGTATCAGACCTAGCCTTTCATGCATCCGACGCACAGTGTTGACCGGGGCCTTGTTCAGAGTTTTAGAGTTCAGAGTTGTGAGGTTCGAGGCTTGTGGTTGCGGGCTTAAACGGTCCTTGCTTTTGGGTTTCGGGTCTTAAACCTCATGCACAGCATGGTATTCAAGGCGTTTGGTTTCGGGCGTGACGCTGAAGTGCCTAAGCTTTCTGTTCGGTGCCCGCCTTTCATGCTTAAGATTTACCTGGGGGTGCAGGAACACCCAAAGCCGAATCTCTAGAAATTGAATCCGTGAAGAGGTTCAGCTTAGCCTGGGTCTTTTGCAGGTCGTGGAGGGGACCCATGTTGTAGGTTTTAGGATTTTCACGGTTTTGTCCAGAATCCTCCTGTACAGACTGCGGTGCGGCTTGGCACACAGTGCCTCTGCCCGTGGCACACCGACGTGAACACACGCGAAGAGAAACATTTAGTGGCTTCAAGAACATCGGCGACGTTTGGAGACAGGACCCTGCCCGCATATATATATATATATATATATATATATATATATATTACACTATTACACTCATATAATATGATATGACATAGAAGATATTCTACAACACGCTGGAATATGTAATCCAGCATACCGAGACTTTTGTACAAAACACCCTTCGCTTCTACGGTTCGGAGCTCTCTGTGGTGCATCCAGTTTTCTGGACACGAGACTTGGAGGATCACGAGACCTAGTAAGTACCTTAATTGGAGATATAATTGTCGATATGTTTAGATATAGCTATAGTTACCTTATGTATAACCTTAGCTACTAAGTCCCATGACCCTCCAAGTAGCCAGAGTGTTTGAGGCTGAATGCTTGATTTTTGTTGGCTTCTCAGGGTGTTTGGTCCTCAGACTTGGGTACAGGCATGCAATGATCGTTCAGGGCTTAGGGTTTAGAGGCTTGTATAAAAAGTTTAGGCAGGCTTGGACTTGAAAATACTATACAAAGTTCAGGCTGGAAAAAATGCCAAAGTCCAGCGCCGGATCCTGAACTTCTAACCCGGGGCGCATGCTTCCGTTTACAAACTCAGTTATAGAAACACAGCGAAGTATACACCAGAGTTTGTCGGGCCCTAGACAGGGTGCTGCAAACCCAGTCCTCCCACCACAATCCCTACAAAACGACTTAACGCGTTTAGGGTTTAGGGCTTACATATGGTTTAGGGTTTGCTTCGGGATTATAGGGTTTAGGGTTTACTTGACCCCCCTCCCTCTCTTCCTAAAAGAACGGCGCGTAGCTCTGAACTCTGAGCCCTCTGAAGGTCGCCAGGGACCGTGCACTGAAATGCGTGCAGCTCATAGAGGTGCATTGTGTTTCCTTCTAGGGGTTTAGAGTTTATAAACCCTATAGGGTTCTTTTTCAGGGTTTAGGGTTTTAGGGTTCAGGATTCTTTTGGGGGTTTAGGGCTTAGGATTCTGTTTCAGGGTTTTGGGTTCAGGATCCTTTTGGGGGGCTCAGGGCATTTTAGGTTTCAAGTTTTGTGGGCCTGCGCATACGGGTTCCTATAAGGCTTCTACAAGGGTCTCTACAAGGGATTTGCAGGGGAATTCGGGTTTAGGCGTTCAGGGCTTTAGGTTTTAGGGTTAAGGTGCTTCGGGGTGAGGGTTTTAGGGGATGGGGTTTAGGGTTTTAGGTTAGGATTTAGCGGCCGGGAGGATTACAAATGCTCTTCCTTCGGATTCCTTAGAAAACATGTTACGTACGGAGCTTTATGTGTGTTTAACGAGTTGTCTATGCGTTGAGGGCATCTAAGTTAGAAAGCTTTGAAGGAGCAAGAGGCTTAAACAAATTTTGGCCTGTCTAGGGTGGATGGTAGGACTTCAGGTAAGTGTGTTTTGGATCCAGGGGGAAGTCGAAGAAGTCTTTTGGGGCAAAGGGCTTTGACGATCATAGCTGGGTTTGGGTTTACCTGCAGTCCGGGGTTACATAGCTTTCGGCTGCAATTAGATGACCGAGTCTGTACCTTTGCGTAAGGTTTGCGGCTACGCCTTCAGGACGGTATGGACCCTCAAAAGATTTGAGGTTCAGATACCATACAGCGATTCATCGTACACGGGTATATGGCCCTGTATGGCCCCTTGTTTTAAAGGTCCTTGGGTCTTCAAGGCGGTAGGGTTGGGGCCTTTCTGGCTCTGGCTTGCTCAGTGCCTAGGGTCGTTAGAGTTGGGACCTGTAAGGAAAGAAGGGCAATGTTAAAGCTAAGCCAGGCCATACTTGACAGCATGTTGGGTGCTGTGTGTATTAGTATAGAGCTCGACGAATTGTTGAACATGTCCCCTTACGGTCCCGACTATACTAACCCTGCTCTAGTCGACCCCACAGCCCAGCTCGAGTTCTTAAGGCCGCGTCTGTGTAATCTCAAACCTGCCACAGGCGCAACAGCTGCAGGAGGCCGAGAAGTTCTGCGAAGATTCGGTGCGCAATCTCTACGTGCCTTGGCACCCCAAGTGTCTAGGGTTCAGGGTTTTAGGGTTTATGGTTTAGGGTTTAGGGTTCAGGGTTTAGGAAAATACGAGTATCCCCTTATAGTTGTAGTCCCTTTTGTAATGATAATTGTACAAACCCCAAAGCTGGGATACAGCAGGCTAGGGAATTCAGGGTTTACTGTAAGAAATGTCGGGCTTATCCCCTGAACCCTTAATACTAAATCCGAAACCCTGGGAGATTACTAGGCTTAATATAGGGGCCTTAGCTAATTACCGAAACTGTTTTGGAGTTCCTTATGATAATTACAGTATACTAGACCCCACACCTTATTCTAATTATTGAGGCTCCTACATTACCTGCAGGCTAAAGCACGGAACATTCCGGAAATCGTATGAGGCCAGCAACACCACTGCGGGAGGCGTGTTCTACTACGACGTGGGCCGGGGCCGGAGCATCTCTAGTGTTTTGTTTACGGCTTCATATGGGGTATCTGTCAAAATCATATTGTGAGGTTCACGGGTAGTCATAGGTAGGGTGAAAAATCCCTTAATATGGGTCATAAGTATAGTTACCCTATGTACTTGTAGCCCCACTTTTCACGACCCAGGTACCTCCAATTGAGTCTACTGTTGATACGGGACCCTATCATTTAGGATGGTGATCCTGAAAGCCCAATGCCCCTTGGTTAAAGTATAGTTTTAATTAGACTTTGAATTATGGGGGATCCCGAATATGTGGCTGAAAGGTACGAACCTCAGCTGAGGGATATTGGGCTTTATGCGTAGGGCAGTAAAGCGAGGAAGTTCTAAAAGGGCTTTGGGCGCAAGGTCCAGGTGTTGGCTTCTAAGGTGTAGGGACGTATAGGGCCTCAGGCATTGAGAGTCAAGTCCTTTGCGAATCCGGGGCTTGGTTGTCCGTGTTTGTGCGGAAGGAAGCACATGAGGGTGTGAGAGAAGTCGGGGTACTGTTTTCATAAGGCTCTTGGTTTCTTTTATCGCGCCTTTCTTTGGGGGTCATTTTCGTAACCCTTGAAGGAAGCCTTACAGCGCCCCGTAACGGCACGGTCCACATTTTAGGGACCCCAAAAGCACATAAGCATAAGCATTTTATAGGGATATCCCTACCTTATTGGGCTTCATTATAAGGGGGGTTATATGGGATATCCTTATCCTCATTTTGGGTCCACATTGCGTTTCGCTTTTTGGCGAACTGGAGAGATGGTTTTGAGGCCTTCGAGACCGGCGCCTAAGACTCTGTGCGCCGATAATCAGGGCGACTTGGGGGTTTGGCTTAGGGAACTCTACACCCTCAGCCCTGGACCCTTACCTGGGGATCCCGTTTTAAGGGTTCTACCCTCTAAATAAGGGGTTTGGGGTCACAGGTAATCATAAACCCCATTTCTGAAGCCGAAACCCCAAAACCCCGATCAACTGAAGTGTCGGAACATATTGGTGTGACGATTTAGGAAGCCCAAACTGAACCCCGAAACACTATAACTGAGCGAAGCTTCAAACTTGATCCCCATAAACCCCACCTGTACCCTACACAACTTACCTTGTTAGGGTTCCTTATTTTGACTCTCTGAAGAAAGTCATTCAAAACCTAGGTAGTTCACAGTCCAGGTAGGCCCAAGTTGTGCATAAAACCCTAGTAGACCCCTTCATGGGGCCCTTGCAGAAGGACCCTGAACCTATAACCTATAGGCCCCAGCATTAATTAGCTCTTCAAGGAGCTTTTAATGGAACCCGGCAGCTCGAAATCCCAAGAGATTCCTAGGCCTCAAGGATGCCTCCTTCTTAGACAAACTGACTGACCTCCTCGGACGCCCCTTGGACGAGTCTTTAGGGCTTTGGGCTTAGAGTTCAGGAGCTGGGGTTTAGGGTCTGGGCTTTAGGATTTGGCGTTGTGGGTGTTACACGCATTGGGATTCTGGGATTAAGGTTTAGGATTTAGGATTCAGGAAGTCTGCATTAAGCCCTATAGACATTATAAGCCCTAAATCCTAAACCCTAAACCCCTAAACCCCTAGGATTAAGGTTTAGGATTTAGGATTCAGATCTTGTGTTGGGGTCTTGAGTTCAGGTTCAGGCTTAGGAGTTGGGGCATGGGACTTAGAACGTGTTGAGCAAGGTCCTAAATAGGGCTTAAGTAGGACACCTCAAGTAGTTTTCTTACAACTCCATCCAACACCAACTTACTTGCTATGTCTCTTGATCCTCTATGCGCAGGCATAACCTGTTTGTATCAGGATTCGTTGGACCATAACCCTAAGGGTCCAAGTACCTATTTATCATATACTCTCCAAAATAGTAACCTACATAACTACTATCCGAAACCCAAGTACCTAATTATTGGGTCCTTTGGACCCTTAGGGTAATTACAAAGACAGATCGGACGATGGAGGCCCCTGGGTTTGCCTGTTTTTTTGTTCAAGGTTTGGTGTTCCTGGCTGGGGGTTTCGTGCTTTCAGAGTGTTGGGTTTAGCTTGCCTTTTTAGTGTGTTGAAGGCGAAGGCTTGTGGTTTTTGCTTGGTTCTGGGCTTCGCGAGAAGCTTGAGCAAGTGCCTTGCCCTGGAATCTGCTGGTGTGCAGGCTGTCAACTTTGTCATAGCTGGGTAACATTTTACATTTTTATGGGTACTTACAGTAGAAGCCAGAAAGTTGGAACATAGTTATCCTCATACCCTTAAGATAAAGTATAAGGGATCCTAGCACGAATCCTCCTAAATCCATGTTCCAACTTTCTGGCTTCTACTATAAAGCCAATAAGGAATAAAAATTCAAACCCGAAACCCTAAACCCCTTTTAATCCTACCCAAGATGCCGAACCCCAGGCCCGTACCCCCTAGCGCAGAACTTACGATGGGGGCCTAAATAATGACCTATTTTACTATTTTGGGGGTTCCTGCTTAGTATATAATTTTTAGTTAAAATGGTCTCCAAAACCCTCTTCTAATTATTAAGGCCCCTAATATAGAACTCTAAGTCCGCATTAGACCCCTTAAAAGGACCCCTTAAAGGAACCCCATTCTAATTATTAAGGCCCCTAGATTACAGCAAATGCACAACCGACCGAGCCGGGGCAGAGGGCCTTGGAGTCTAGCTTTCCGGGTGTTGGTTGGGTTTAGGGTTTTGGTTTTAGGGTGTTGGGTTTAGGGTTCTGGTTTTAGGGTTTGGGTTTTAGGGTTTTGGTTTTAGGGTTTTGGTTTTAGGGTGTTGGGGTTTAGGGTTTGGGTTTTAGGGTTTAGGGGTTTAGGGTTTTGGTTTTAGGGGTTTAGGGTTTTGGGTTTAGGGTTTAGGGGCTGTCCCAAGCAATTGGCAATGCTGTTTGCCAGAATTCCCGATGTCACTATACTACATCTTACCCCAGACCTCTATTCAAATTCTTAAGACCCCCATACTACAAAGCCCTATTCGAATTCTTAAGACCCCCCCCCCCTCATAGTGCAACCCTGGACCCCTAAACCCTAAACCGTGTTGCACCTAACAGCCCAGGCTACCTAAACAGCCCTGAGACTCGGTCGGCCCTCCACGTGGGGAACAGGCTCGATGGCACGGCTGAACGGTTTATGGGTTGAGGGTTTAGAGGTTTAGGGTTTACCTAAACCCCAAATAGCCTAGCTTCTTAAGGACTTGTATACGGAAATCATATTAGGGAACCCTGAAAGGCCTTAACCCCAAATAGCCCACCTTTTTAAGGACCTACATAAGGAAATCACATTTTATGGAACCCTAGAAGGGGTAGGTTCGTCAAGCATAAGAAAATCTTAGACCCCGAAAGAACTCTCGGGCACAAACCCTAAGTTCGAAAAAAGGACCAGAAGCTCCCGAGCCCTTCATGTATGTCGTTGTTTATTCATCTGGCTTAAATTCATCGATTTACTTAGTTGTTTGTGTGTTGAGTTAAGTGTTTGTTTGCGATCATAATTTTCGCTGGACTCTAAGTCTAGATGCTTTCCTTACTACTGAAGTTGTTATTGTAGACCCCCAAGGGGTGTTGGTTGTGGGGTTTGGTAAAGGTTTAGGGGTTTGGCTTTGTACGGCCTTCATTTGACTTAACATCCGGATCCACATTCCAATCCGTGTCGAAGGATAGGGTCATCAACCAGGGGCAATGGGACTGCTACTAACTGGATTGTTACTATCACAGTAGTACGGATACCAGTAGTAGCAGTGATGCTTTTTTTACCAAGCATTTCTCAGGACTTCTAAAACCCGTGTTAACTAATTGATAGATTCATTTTGGTGATTGGTCTGTTGTTTGAAACAGCTGGACCTTGACTAACTCCTCATGCTTGTGATATCCGCATGACCACTGGCAGGACGTGGCGCCAGGCGGACGAGGCCTCGCTTTCGGGGTCCCGGGTCTTGTGTGGCTTTGGGGGAGCCTAGGGAGGCGGGTGCACGGAGGGGGTGGTTTCCGAATCCCTTTATGGAGGAGCTCTGGGGGTTTAGGGTTTAGGGAGATGACGGCAGGAATCCCGAACCACCTTCAACACATTTGCCTTGCAAGCTTCTCTGCTAGGAGTTTAGTCTTTGGGATGTCGTTGCGTGTGTGCGTGTGCTTCGCTATTTTTGCTTTTGGGGGACGTGTTCCGAGGTCTTGGGGTCCAGGTCTCCTAGGTATGGGTTTAGGGTTTAGGGGTTTAGGGGAGTCTCCCCTGCAAGAGCTCCAGCTACAGATTTTGCGTAATTCTGGGAATTGAATCGTGCATGTTGAGGAAGTGCGTAATTGTTCAGAGCATCCGGGGGCTCAGTGAGCAGGGTTTACATGGAGTTCGTGAACAGTCCCCTAAAGGTTATCATCCTACTTAGAACCTTGTTTATGTATAGCTTACCCATAGGCCCCAATCTAGTTCCTTTTTGCGATTCCCTTATAGATTCTAAATATGAACCCCAAAAAGGAACTACTTTGGGGCCTACGGGTAGCTACTTACCATGCTCCCACACACAACCCCAAGCCCCCTGAGCCCCCCCTAAACCCTAAACGCCTAAAGTCAAAGTATATACTATTTGGGTACATGGACCCTTAAACCCTAAACCCTTATAGAGCCCTTTATAGTAAGCCTAAACCCTAAACGCCTAAAGCCTAAAGCCTCTTTTGAGGTCGGCCCTGTGGCAGAAGGTCTCATCCTGGACTTCGAGACCCCACAAGGCCTTGATCTGACACAGTGCTTTTGTTGAGGGAGTTTAGGGGTTGAGGGGTTTAAAGTTTAGGGTTTAGGGGTTAGGGGTTTAGGGGTTTTAGGGTTTAGGGGTTTAGGGTTTTAGGGGTTTAGGGGTTGAGGGGTTTAGGGGTTGGGTTTAGGGTTTGGAGCTTAGGTCTAGGGTTGTTCCGGGCGGGGGAAGGGGGGAAGGTGGTCAGAGTTATCGGGCTTACGATTTAGGATTTAGGGCTGGGTATCCGGGAGGTGGTCTAGAGTCGAGAGCTGCAGAGTTCTGGCGTTTAGGCTGCGAGATTTGCAGTTGACGGTTTTGGGAGTTGGCATAGAGGCCTGCATGATTAAGAAGAAGTGCCCGGTACCCGCCTTGCAGTCCCTATATAACTGCTCTACAATATAGGCCAAAATACCTATTTCAGTTGTTTAAAGCAGGTATAGTAGGGTGCTGTAAGATAGGGGACCTAATAATTAGAATAGGGTTTTGGGGCCCATTGTACTATAATTAATTATAACAAGGAACCCACCCAAAAAATAGTATAGGTAATTATTAAGGCCCCTATTTTAGGGTTTAGTGAATGGGGAAGGCTTACTCGAAGGATCAGCCTGAGTTTGCTTAGAAGCTGGGCCCCAAGTACCAAACCTGACTTCGAAGAAGCAACGCTAAACCGCTAAACTAGGAATTAGGGTTGTGTGTAAGGTGTAGGGCTTAGGGGAAGGGGTTTAGCGGCTAGACCCCTTCCCCCAAGCTCTAAACCCTAAACAAAACCCCAATCCCTATAGTTCCCTAACCTAAACCCCTAAACCCTAAACCCTAAACCCCTAAACCTCTAAACCCCTAAACCTTAAACCTTAAACCCTAAACCCTAACCCCTAACCTAAACCCCAAGCCCCGTAACACCGAGGACAGCAAAAACTAGAAGCCCTGAGACCGAATCTCGTAAGCTCCTTCTCAGAAGGGGGTTTTTAGGGCTTTGGGGTTTAGGGGTTTAGGAGTTTAGGGCTTTGGGGTTTAGGGTTTAGGGCTTTGGGGTTAGGGGTTTAGGGTTTAGGGCTACGGGGTTCGGGGTTTAGGGTTGAGGGGATTAGGAAGCCTTTGGTAGCGTCATGGGTACCTCCTGTAGCTTACAACTATAGCTGCAAACCCAATCAACCTTCAAAACCCTAAACCCGAAACCCTAACCCTAAACCCTAAACTCTATCAAACTTCAAAACGCACACCATCCCCAGCGAGCCGAGGCATGAGAGTCATCGAGTCTTTGCTGGATGCTGGAAAAGGCCAGCCGGACACAAAACTCACCTTGCTGAACCCTACTTGGAGGTTCATGGGTAGTTATAAGTGGGGTTATAAGCCCCTTAATATGGGTTATAACTATAGTTACTCTGCTTATAACGCCACTTATACCTACCCATGAACCTCCAAGTGGACCCTGAACCCTAAACCCTGAACCATTGATGATCTGGAAGACGGGGTAAGGATAACGCCTGAGCCCGAAGAGTTATTTACATAGGTTTGCTATCGGAAAACTGGTGAGTGCATGTTTTTGTTGGAGGTAAGTGTATGGGGATACAGCAAACAGCTCGACCCCAGCGCCAGCACGATTTAGCCTCTAAGTGCTGGCTTCAGGAGTTCAGGAGTACTGTACTCTATTGCAGGTGTTTAGCCTCGTCTCTAGGCGAAGGTGTTATATGGGAGTTTCCGGAAATCAGGGATACCTTATTTCGGGGTCCTTGTAATAAGGATCCTACAACAAAAGGGCCGAGGGTGCTATATTAGTGTCCCCTGTTTTCGGAAACTCCCATATGGCACACTGAGCACTTTTTGTGGTCTTTCGGCGCCGCAAGCAGTAACAGGTAGGGCCGGTCTTGCCGTCAGATTTTCGCTGAACCCAGAGGCTCCAATATCCCTTAATTACAGAGTTTACCTTAAATCATATTAGGGATCCTACTATGATCTAAGGTATATTCCTTAGTTAAGGGATATAGGAGTTTCTGGGAAGCCGGAAACTTTAGCGCGGTGGCCTCTCTCCTGATCCCTGAGCAAGCTCGAACTAAACCCTAAACCTGCAACAGTGAAGCCGGAATCCGCGTTGATGTACGAAAACCCCTGCAAAGCTGAGCGGAGGGTCCCCCACTATTCCCCCACAACTGCAGCTGGTCTACAACCAAGTATACAACGATGCAACGACGTACCCCAGCACCCTAAACCGTCACCCCAAGACCCTGTTCTAATGTCCAGGTTCCTATGTTAGACTTCGTGTTTTGCACGCACCCTTCGACTCAGACCCGAGTGAAGAGCTGTTGAGTGCTTTAGGCGGGATACCTGGACCCCTAAGAAATAATATTAAGGAGCCCCAAAAAGTAGGTTTTGTAGGGTCTGGGATGGTTTAAGGGTTTCCATTGCAGTCCTTAACCCTGCAAGCTAGGTTACGAGTAGTTTACGTACTGTCAGACTGCGCCGTGGTTGTTTGCTTAACCTAAAGCGCTAAAAATCATCACACCTCCTCAATTTGTTCCCGACTGCATGCAGCTTGAAGGCTACCGCGTAGTGACCTACAACGGTGTCCGTGACGGATCCGTAGCTCGGCTCACCTGGCATTTCGGGTTTTGGGTTTCGGGGCTTGGGGTTGCAGGTTCTGAGTTTCATAAATGCAGCCACAGCGTGGAAAACTTACCCCCCAATCCCTAACCCCCAAACTCTACTTGGAGGTTCAGGGGTAGTTATAAATGCCCTTAATATGGGTTATAACTATAGTTAGCCTACTTATAATCCTACTTATTACTACCCATGAACCTCCAAGTAGAATCTAGACCCGAATGGGCCTGTAATTCCTTATCCTTCCAACTTCGAGCCTCGGAGTCTCTTCTTGGTCTGGCGTCCATGGCTCAGGGCCCACCCAGAGAGCCCAATACCGCTTAATTAGGCAATATACCTTAAATCACAAGGGGCTTCATATTATGATTTAAGCTATATTAATTAAGGGGTATTGGGCTCTCTGGGCAGGGCCTAGGGTTTAGAGTATATAAGGTTTCGGGTTTAGGGCGCTCTTATACCCCAAAAACCCTCTACTACCAACCATAAGGGCTTTTCTCAACAGCAGTTGGGGTCTTGGTGGGGTCTAGAGTGTTTAAGGTATTGGAATCAGGGTTTAGCGGCTAATTTAGCGTGCGGGGTTTCTTGTGAAGGAACTCGACAGCAGAAGTTATCACAGCAAGGAAAGCATCTTGTCCACTACACGTTCTGAACCCTGAACCCTAAACCCGAACTAATATAGGGGCCTTAATAATTACCTATACTATTTTGGGGGGCTCCTTTTTATAATTATAGTATAATATACTCCAAAACCCTATTCTAATTATTAAGGCCGGTACAGAAGGCTCCCTGGCTCGACCCTGGACCTTGCATCCCTTACAACCCCGTCACTCCCAAAAGAAACCTACACCCTCCCCTCGAGAAAGAACAAAACGACCGGACCCTACAACACGCAACACAAGACTCCAGGCATAATATGGCACAATTAGCAGACATTTCAAAGAGCGCCAGAAGCCAGAACGCCTGCATCAGTAGGGAACGGAGGAATAGGGTACAATTATAACTTTATAACTACTATTACTACCATTCCTCCATTCCCTACTAATCAAAGGTAAGAAACACGCTCCATGAACCGCCTACAAACCCTGAACCCTAGACCCGAAACCTAAAACCCTAAACTAACCCAAACCCGGAACATGCACTGAAAGAAGCAAGCTCAGGTGTGTAATCACCTGGGCAACCTTCTCTCCATGAAGGCCCGGGACCTTCCAGCGTTTTGAAGAGCTTTTTGGGTGGGATTTAGGGATGTTTAGGGCCTTTCCTGCATTTGAACATCTTTTGGAAATTTGTTGGGGGTTTTTTTGACGTGGTTTGAGGGCGTGTCGGATTCATTGCTCAAGGGTTTACATGAACTACCAACACCAGAAACGAGTACTGCTGGATATAGGTTTCAGAGTCTATCATGGCAAGAACGACTTGTGAGAAGGGTCATACTGGGACCTCCGATAAGGCTTGACGGGCGTTCTAGGGATTACCATATGGGTGGTTGTCAAGGTTAAGGTCCCTTTTTGGGTACCCTAAATGTTAGATGCCGTACTATATTAGGGACCCAAAAAGGGACCACAATCCTGACAACCACCCATATAGGATTCTAAATATGAATCCCCCCAAACAAAAGCTATTGAGCCTTTGGGCAATCGCTTCTGTGAGCAAAACGCTCGCCCCGAGGCTTTGGGTTTAGGGTTTAGGGTTTAGGGTTCATACTTAGAATCCTATAAGGTAATCACAAAAAGGAACTACTATGGAGCCTATGGGTAAGATAAAAACCCCCCACTGCAACTGCCAATTAACCCTAAACCCTAAACGCGAAACCCCAAACCCTTATAAACCCTAAACCCTAAAGCCCTATACCCTAAATCCTAAACCCTTGTAAAACCTAAACCCTAAAAGCCCTATATAGTACCCTAAACCCTAAACCCTAAAAGCCCTATACCCTAAACCCTAAATCTGAACCTTCAGTAACAAACTGGGAGGCCGACAGTTGACTGATACTCGTCCTCGGGGTTCCCGACCATATCGCTACAGTATTAAAGGGTTTAGGGTTTAGGGTTTAGGGGTTTGGGTTTAGGGTTTAGGGGTTTGGGTTTAGGGGTTTTAAATTAATGCCCTCAAGACCCTGGTCCACTTTTAGTTGCTGTATTATGCCTTGACTCCTGAACCCGAACCCACGACCGCGAAAATCCTGAAGCAACAAACCGTGCTTCTTAAACCATCACCACTGAATTGATAGTCCCTTCAATTCAACTCCGAACACCAATAACCCTTCAAATTCCTAGATCCCCAAGCCTTGCAATCCAAACTGGAGATCCTTAATGCCAGATTGTGGAATCCGAAAACCCACAGAACACCATATAAGACACATCGAGCGTGGCCTCTAAACCCCAATCCTAAACCATGTAATTCCGAAAAAACGACTTATGTAAGGCCTGCAAAAAGCCTGTTGCTACGAGGCGCTGAACACTAATCCTAAAGCCCCCGAACGGCCCTAAACACTATAAAGCTTCAACCCCTAAAAGTATTGCGAGGCGCTGAAGTGGTACGGCAGTGGCCCTTTCAATGCCGCCGCCACGACGCCCTGGCGTCCTTTGGGGCCCTTGGCAGGCGGGGTACTTTGGTAAGGCCCACAAGAGCTGTAGTGTTTTTTTAGGGATTTGGGGTTCAGGGGTTGTTTAGGGTTTAGTGTTAGGCGGGGTAAGGTTGAGGTTTACATAGGGGTTTAGGGTTCAGGGATTTAGGGTTTGAAACTGCATCCCCTTATGGTCCTTACATACCTGTAGATCGAACGATAATGTAGTTCCGGCCCTTGCATGATGGCCGCATAACTAAGCCCAATAATGTAGGGGTATCACTCCAGAAGGCTGTATGCCCACGTTCTCCTGTTGGGATCCCCGACATCCCCAAAGTAATCAATAGATACCTGGGGATCCAAAAGCCTACTGTTTTAAGGGTTATACCGTCTAATTGAGGGGTCATAACCTACTATTTTGCAGGGTTTGGGGATACAGGTAGACCTCGCTTGTGGGATGAAGGGTTTGGGGTCTGCAGCTTCTATACGTTCCACCGAAGCCCTCAACCCCAAAACCCCAAGACCCTTATACTAGGAACCTTGTAGGAACGCTGGAAGAACACTAAAACCCTAAGGCTCAAAATGGCCCAAAAGCCTTATATAATATGGTCTTTAGGCCCAAAAGCCTTAAAATATGAGTCCTTAGAGCCTTAGGGAAAACCCCTAAACCCTAAACCGTGGCTAAACTCTGAACCCGACAAACCTAAACCCTGGAAACCGACAGTTCAGAGCTGCCCTAGACCCTCCATCTACCCTCTATTACAGTAGTAGCCAGAAAGTTGGAACATCATTAGCCTCATGCCCTTAAGGTAGAGTATAGGGGATCCTAGCACAAATCCTCCTAAAGCCATGTTCCAACTTTCTGGGGTTCACTGTAGACCCTAAATGCCCCTTATTTGGGGCCAGATACCCCTATTTGAGGGTGCAAGGAGGGTCCTGGTCCAGGCTATCAGAGATCGTACGGCCCGCTGTCCTACTACACGATGCTCTACACTGGCAGCCGGGCAGAAGCAGCGGGTTTCCAGAGAGCCCCCAAAAACCCCTTAATGAGGGGACAGGGCTTAAACTAAAAAGGGGGCTCATATTATGATTGAAGCTATATTCCTTGGTCAAGGGCTCTTTGGGTTTAATCATAGGCCCCAAAGTAATTCCTTTTGGGGATTCCCTTATAGAATTCTAAATATGAACCCCAAAAAGAAATTACTTTGGGGCCTTTGGGTAGAGATAAGGGAGTTAGTGGTTGGCGTTTAAGAGTTTGGGTGGAAGTTTTTGGGTGTAGGGGTTAGGGTTTACCTGGGGATCCAAAAACCTACTGTTTTAAGGGTTATACCGTCTAATTGAGGGGTCATAACCTACTATTTTGTAGGGTTTGGGGTTAGGGTTTAGGGCTTAGGACACCATTTTTTAGGCTGAAGGGATTAGCGTCTAGGGTCTGCAATATTCCTAAAGTGGTCCTGTAAGGGGCGGCTAGGAGGTTCTATGGAGGGCTATTGGGTTATGGTGCAGGGTTTGAGTCTTAGGAATTTGGGTTAGGGCATAGCAGTTTGATGTAGCGCTTGTGCATTTTAGCGTGGGGTGAACTGCATGAGGCTTGAAGAGTGTAAAGTTTAGTTTTGACAAAATGGTTGAGGCTTCAGGGCTCAGGGTTGAAAGGGTGGTATGTTTCAGGTTTAGGGGTTTAGGGTTAAGGGTTTCAGGTGTAAAGGACAGTACTTAAGTTTATGGTGGTAGGCCTGAGGTTGCAAGCTGCCTAAACTAAGAACTAGAGCTTAGGGTATAGGGTTGGTGAGAAATGTCCTCAGGACACCTGGTGCCCATGATCGTTCCCGACACGGCCAGGGCGCTCATTGATACATGGCCAAAGACCTCCTTCAGTCTTGGTTAGGGCTGTGGGCTTAGGCATTGCGGCTTAGGGCTTAGGACTGGGGGTTTGCGGTTTCGGGTTTAGGGTTTAGGGTTTAGGGTTTGCGGTTTAGGAGGGTGTTAATCCTGAGCCCCAGAAACCTCGAACTGAAAGTTACACGACCTCGAATCACGAAAGTTCTGACTCCAAATGTTGACCCCGCATTCCCCCGTCCTGCTGGACAACGTTGCGACTCTTCGGATGCAGATCTAGGAAAATGCGACTAACTTGGGCCTAGGGCTTAGGACCCGCACCTTCCCACGTCATGTCGAGCACCAAACAAACAGGCTGCCATACAGCCTTGCCGAAGGCTTCACTAAAATCCTGCACCCTGAACCCGAAACCCCTGTAGTTGGATGCCGTATGCAGGGGCCCCAGTAGTTATAGAATAGGGTGTGATAACCTGTAAGGAATAATGTCAAGAATCCCGGACCGCTGTGTGGAGGCTACACACATATTCGGATTTGAATGGCGATGGCTGCATGGCTGTAGGTCGTACATAGCTTTCCAAAAAGACTAGGTAGATCTCAAGGTCGAAGTCTGTAAATCAGATACATTCGCAGCCTGGAGACACGCTGTTTTGAGTGGGCCATGGCATCCCACTGCCTGAAACCCTGAAAATCGTGAATGCTAAATGCTGGGTGTGTGCAGTGCCGGAGTTTGGGTTAATGTACGGGTCGGGGTACTGTGCCATCATATCCCTGTATAGTCATTAGTAAAATACTCGCCCAAAACTCGTGCTATCATAATGGCCTCCATCTTGCCCTTGAGAACCTTATTTCGGAGCGATAGAAACCCCTAAACCCTAAACCCTATAGGGCCTCGGGGAAACAGAGATCTTCGTTTGGCCCCTGGAGCTGAGGAAGACATCGTCAGCGGCGCGCAAGGGCCACTTGTCGTCTGAGCGCGCCGTCATCTGAGACCGAACGATTAGGGTTTAGGGCACGGTTTAGGGTTTAGGGTTTAGGGTTTCAGGGTTTAGGGTTTAGGGGTTTGGGGTTTAGGGGTTTGGGGGTTTAGGGATCTAGGGTTTGGGTGCCAGGGCCCAGGCAAGCACATAGTCATAGACATAAGGACACTTAGTTCTCCATGGAGGTTATAGAGGAGTGTAAGGATCTTTTCATGGGAATGCGAGCTCCTGTAAGGGGATTTCAGACAGCCTTAATTGTGAGCTCTGTCTGTTTACGACTTTTGGCATGTTCCTAATGGACGCATCTCGGGTCTTTTTTGGCCCTTTTCTGCGGAGACCTATTGCTTCCGTGTGGGGGGCCGCCGCTTGGGCGGCCGACCATGGCGATGAGACCAAAGAGGAGTTTGCTGTTCATACGGCGTACCCGAAGCCCTAAACCCTGAACCACACGGCTTATCCCAAGGAGCTTGATGAGTATGTACAGGACTCCTTAGCAAGATGGGTGTTGTCATGGGGAGGCTAGGAACAAACACGATAGACTACCAAAATATGTTGAGCAACAAAGAGAGGCATCTTGACGGGGGCAAGCTACCCTAGGCCCTAAACCTGCACCATGAACCCTCAAAATCGTAAAGTCTGGAACCCTTAAGTAGATCAAGGCAGTAAGGAGGAGATGCTAGGAAGGCGCGTCAGTGAAGCTGAACCGGTACATTGTGCTCGAAGAGCAAATTTCAAGAACCCAGCAAAGTTATGATGGTTCAATCCCTCTTTCTGAAAGTAGCAGTGTGTGTGTGTGTGTGCAGGTATAAAGGTTTAGGCTGTGCTTCCATGTGTGCATCATGCGAGAGTTTGGGCTAGTGCCTCAGGATGATGTAAGGGCTGGGCCCTGCGGACATTAAGGCTGTGGGTTTAGTTAGGCTGTACCGAGCAAGGAGCCTGTTTGCAGGGTCTTGACTTACTCTTGACCCCAAGCCAGAAGCCTTAGGTATGATCCCTAAACCCGGCATCACTGAAGCCAAAATTCGAAACCTCGCACATGCGCGCTGCCGCATGCAGGGCGAAAGCAAAGCTGGGCCATGAGGACTTTTCTCAGGCACGGCCGTGGCCTAGGTTTTGGTGGTTCCGGGGAGGTAGGGTTTCGGAAGCATGGGGTTTAGGGTTTTGGGGTTTAGGGTTTAGGAGTTTAGCTTCTGCGATTTAATTTGGTCGGCTCAAGAATTTGAGTACCCCTACTGCCCCGGGTTACCGTTCTATGGCTCCAACCACACCGAGAAAAGCGCTAGACCGCAAACCAACCCTAACACCCCCTAAACCCTAAACCCCTCAAACCTTAAACCCCGAAACCCTAAACCCCTAAACCCCGCACCCTGGAGAACGTTGGCTTGACTTGCCAGACACCCCAGGCTCCGCCTTAGATCTTGCACATGGGTAGTTCTCCAAATTAGGTCCCGTCTTAGGGCCCCTTGAAGGGGTCTACAAGGGTTTCTATAGGGTTTTTGCAAGCGCATTGTAAGGGTAGGCCTCCAAATTAGGGTCCCGTCTTAGGTCCCCCAAAATACTACGGCAGCCTGAGGAGAAAAGGACCCTGAAAGTGACCTAATTCATGAGAATTAATTTCCCCTTATTAGTAACCCTATAGAAACGCTTATGGATCCCTTTAAGGAGCCGTAAAGTAACCCTATAGAAACGCTTATGGATCCCTTTAAGGAGCCCTAAAGGGACCCGAATTTTCAGAACTTCCCAGATGTCTTAGCCCTGTGAGGCGCATCATCGGCTGGAAGATCGGCGCGGCAATGAGGCTTTCACTTAGTAGCTGAGTAGGTAACCTTTAACCTTTTGGGGTTTATATAATCCTACCATAATTGAAAAGGTTAACCTTTTTTGGGCTAGGGTACTCAGCCCCTTAGTTCATGAGTTTAGGCTTCGGAGTTGAGTTTAGGGCCTCACACGCTACACCGGTTTAGGGTTTAGGGCACATAGAGTTTAAGTTTGCGGATTTAGAGTGTAAAGCGTCAGTTTGGGGGTTGAGGGTGTTCAAAGCTTAAGTTCAGGGTTTAGGGTTCAAGTGTGGCTGACACACTGTCCTGTCCTTTGCCTCTTTGCTTCTCTCTGTATCTCACAGTCGAAATAAACATAGATAAGCAAGCACAAAAGATGTAACGATATCGATGAAGCCGTGCTCGCCTCGTCCCCGCTTCCCGGACAAACACGACATGAGCCTTACGCCTTGGGGAACGCACAGAAATTACATTGTAAGCCCGACACACACACAGAGACCGCACCAACCCAACAGCGGTTCATAACTCTGTGCCAAAGCTTTGCCGCCGATCCACCTGTGAGGTGAGGTTTTCGGACCAATCCGAGGCGGGGGGGGGGGGGGGTNGGGGGGGGGGGGGGCTTAAGGATAAAGGGCGTAAGGTCTAAGGTTTCAGGTTTGGGTGCTTCAGTAGGGGTTTGGGGTTTAGGGCTTGTTCGGTTTGGGAGTCAGGGTTGGGGCCGGGTTTTAAACAGGTTCCCAGCCTATAGTCAAGGAGCTCCAGCAAATTCCTACACCGTTTTTGTTTAAGGATTCTAGGCATCGATTGGTGAAAATACATTGTTAATTTACCTTATTGTTTAAGACAGAGCCCTAATTGTACATGATTCTGGGGACTGTTGAAACCGACAGCTAGGACTGCTCTGTTGGGCACAATAATGGGTGTAGGGTTTAGGGCCGGATGCGAGAAAGGTTTTAGCGTTCTCAGCTGCTGAGAGATTCTATCGTGCTAGAGGCGAACAGGGTCCGCATCGAACTACTATGCTGTGTTATAGGGCCTTTCGCGCTCTTGGCTAGTTACTGGGCTTTGGAGTACCATACTTTAATACTTTTTTTCTTGAAGGAACCCTTATGAAATACAAGTTTATACTGTTTTCTCCCTAGTTACTTAAAAGCCCAGGTTAAGTGTTTCAAGGTAGTGCCCTGATCAAAAGACCTCCTTTCTTTGCTTTGTATTCGGATCGCTATAATTCATCAGATCCCGATTATTTACAGTAAAAACTATCATAAGTAGGCAACAGGATCAGGGGTTAGCATTAAGTGTACGGGTCAGGGAATTCATCACGGATTGATTAGTGCTTAGCAGGGTTCAAAGTTTGCCTTAAGGTTCCAAGCATCCAACTGGTAGCGTTCCAGGTGCCAAAACCCATCCAGAGCATAACAGTTGGGGGATTCGGGATAGAATCGAGGTCCCGAAAGACCCCTATATAAGCCATAAAACACAAAACCCTACAGCCCAACACCCTAAGCACTAAACCCCCAAGCTATCCCAAACCCTAAACCGTTGGAGGCCCCGGAACAGAAGGAGGACATCGTTCTCCGGCTTTGGCGTCGACTACCTGAGGCTTTAGGGAGTGTGTGTGTGTATATATATATATATATAAAATATAGGGGCCTGAATAATTACCTATACTATTTTGGGGGGTTCCTCATTATGATTATTGTAGTATAATATGCCACAAAACCCTGTTTGTCGTATCGCGCAGAAGCTTGGATCTTAATTTGCTCTGAGAGTTCTTGTTCGAGAGGGTGCACCTGTCACTCTGTGTCTCTTTGCTCGCCCCGACGTTCAGTCCGCTTCACCGCAAAACCCATTCTAATTATTAAGGCCCAAAACCCTATTCCAATGTTTAAGACCCAAAACCCTATTCTAATTTTTAAGGCCCAAAACCCTATTCTAATTATTAAGGCCCAAAACCCTATTCTAATTATTAAGGCCCAAAACTCTATTCTAATCATTAAGGCCCAAAACCCTATTCTAATTGTTAAGGCCCCTATATTAGGGCATTTAAGATTTGAAGCTTCAGGTGATTCGAGGCTACAGGGCTTGCGGTGCAGAGTTTGGGGTTTAGGGTAGGGATTGGGGGATGAAGATGTAGGGCTTGGGATGTAGGGTTTAGAGCACAAGTAGCATAAGCCTTTAGGGTTGATGCTTTACTTGAAGGGGCAGGGGACTTAGTAAGTTAATTATAAGTAGGGTTATAACTAGGCTAACTCCATTCAGGGCACTTATAACTCTACTTATAACCTACTTACTAAGTCCCCTGCCCCTTCAAGTAGGGTTTACCCGGACCCATTTAATGATCATGAGAGGCTACTAAACGATGGGCTTCGCAACAGATAGAATAGCCTTTGATGTCGGGGGATGTTTCAGGGACTCCTAAGGGGTGTGTTTGAAGTTAGGGTTCGGGTTTTAGGGTTTAGGCTACTTCGGGTAGGACTAGGAATCTCAACGTCTCGGGCGCAAACTCTTCACGGTTTAGGGCTTTGGGTTTAGGGTTTAGGAATCAATAGACTGTTGAGGCTGTGGTACGGATCAGGGAGATCTCCTTCGCATGGGGCGCTGCTCAATTGCCTGGAGCAGATCTCGCCAAGCGCAGAGGGCTCCAAATGGGTTGATCGAGGTGGTCCTACAGGGAGATAATCTGCACGGCTGGGATCTGATTTCCACTGGTGAATCCGTTTCCTATCATGCTGAGGACGACCGCTATCTTACCTTTATTGGTGAACGAGCCGCTTACAACAGGATGAGAGTTGAGAACGACCGCCATGGGCGGGAACTGCTCTATGTGGCGACCGCCATCCATGGTGAGTCGAATGGCCAGGGGCACTGGTACACCGGATGGCTGCTGATCGGTACCAAGGCATGATCCTCATGCCGCACACGCGTGGATCCCTGTGAAAGAGTGAAAGACATGTTTAGGGCTCAAACCCTAAACCGTTAAACCCTAGAGACTGAAAGAGCTGCCAAGCAGGGAATGGCCTGCAGACAAGCACCCTTGAGCCCTAAACCCCAAAGCCTCGCAGACCGATCTATATGGGAGTTTCCGAAAATTAGGGGTACCTTAGGGTTCCTTTTAAGGGTTACTATAAGGGTCCGGGTACTATAAGGGTGCCTTTAAAGGGCTCTATAAGGGTTTAGAGGTTCCGAATATTAGATGCTAAGGCCAAGCGGGCCGATAGTTCTAGTGCCTCCAGTTTGGAGTTAGGATTTTGGGCTTGGCTTTTAGGGTTTTTTAGGGTTTAGGGTTTAGACTTTGGGTGCAAGTTTAGAGTTTATGGCTTGATTGTTTGGGCAAAGATTCCTGAAGGAGATTACGGCTGAGTATGTAGGACAGAGCCTTTGACAACAGTCCGAAACCCCAAAACCATAGACCAAATATTCCTAAACTTCAAGCTCTTGGGAGCCCGACCCACAATTTCTCAGAGCCAGGCCCTTCATAAACCCGAAAGGAGCGAAGACTTTGTCATACTAAGTATTGCCTAAGGTTTTGTATTCTAGCCGTAGCAGCACATCCTCCAAAAAAATATTCCATTTTCCAGGCCCCGATTCTAAACCCTTACAAAGCCCCCAAGCCCTAAACCTGCCGGAGCCAAGCTTTGATCAGAAGCCGCTGCCGAACCTTCCTAAACCCTAAACCCTAGCCCCCGATACCTAAACCCTAAACCTTGGTCCGTAATGCCCGAGACCTAAAGCCTAAACCAGACGCCGCTGCCGAACCTCTACTGGGTCGGCGGCATCTTCACCGTCATTTGGGGGTGGCTTGGACCAGGGTTTCGGGCTTCGGGCCTGGGGGTTTCACAGAGTTTCGAGATGAGAAGTTTAAGGTTTAGGTATTTACATAAGGGTTTAGAGGTGTAGGGGTTTAGGGGCTTAGGGGCTTAGGGGCTTAGGGATTTAGGGTTTAGGGTTTAGGGTTTAGGGTTCTGGTTGGGGGGTTAAGCCCTCAGGGGTTTGTGTTGGGTGCTTCACGATTTGGGGGACCTTGGTGGTTGAGCTTCTGTGTCTTTTAGCGCCTTTGGGCCTTGCTTTTGGGGTTTCAGCCTCGTCCTTTTCGAAACAAAAGCCTCCATGTAGGCTTTCGAAAGAAAAGCCTCCATGTAGGCTTATAGTGGATACTTAAGCCTTAAAGGTGTCACTTTATAGGTACTTTAAGGCCTGAGTATATACTAGATGGGTACATGGAGCCTTAGCAAGCAGGGCTTCGGGCGTTCAAGGTTGGTGCCTGTCTCTAAGTGTTCGGGGCTCGGCCCATGGCGTCGAGTTCTGAGCTTTGGCGACTTGGGCGTTCTATGGGTCTAGGGTTTAAGGTTTAGGGTTTAGGGTTTTAGGGCTTAGAGCGTTCTATGGGTTTAGGGTTTAAGGTTTAGGGGCATCTTTCGCATTGGCCTCGATCTTGCAGCAAGGCCGCTTGCTCCCTGAATCTCGGAGGTTCGGAGTTGTATCAGTTTGCGGTTTAGGATTCAGGCCAGGCTTGGTTGAGGGTTTTCACTTCGTAGCTGAGTGGATACACTTTACACTTTGTTGGATAATACTGCCCACTATAAAACCAAAAGTGTACACTTTGGGGGGCTTATGAACTCAGCAACTAAGAACCCTAAACCTCTATAGTATAACCCTTGTAGTAACCCTTAAAGGAACCCTTATAGAACCCTTAAAGGACCCTTGGGCTTATGAACTCAGCAACTAAGTTCAGGGGATGTATACCGAACGCCTTGGCTCTGCAGTCTGACAAGGATGATTGCTCGCATCCGTAATAGGGTTTAGGGTTTAGGGTTTAAAACTCAACTTTTCAACTTTTGGGGTTCTTATTTAAGGTAGTCGATTCTGAAAGTTTCAACTTTTATTCCCTTGGGTTTTGGGCCAGTGAGGTGTCAGCCGTACCCTAAAACCCCAAACCCTAAACCCTGCAGTAGAAGCCAAAAGGTTGGAAACCCAACAGCCTCAATCCTGAAGAGTCATGTATAGGGCATCCCAGCACTAACTGTCCTTGTTCCAACTTTCTGGCTTCTACTATAAATCAAAACCCTAAGCGTTCCTAAATCCCAGACCGCTACACAATGCCTGAAGGGAAATCCTCGAGCCTACCGGAGCCCTGAACCCCAAACCCACAGCCTCAAGCCCATTTGGAGGATCATGGGACTTAGTAACTAGGGTTCTAATTAAGAGATGGGTATAGTTGTAGTGACTTATAACTCCAACTCAGGATATGTACAACCTTACTTCCTCAGTCCCATGATCCCCCAAAGCCTTCAAAGGTACCGGATGTGGGGTGCCTTTACAAGGTTGATGATCATCAGGCTGGTCCCCAGAGACTCCAATATCCCTTAATTGAGGAATATACCTTAAATTATAGTAGGATCCCTAATATGATTTAAGGTCTATTCCTTAATTAAGGGATATTAGAATCCCCCAAAACCCTAAACCCTATAGACCCCTCAAAGGAACCCTAGGTATTACTTAATTAAGGGATATTGGAGTCGTCGGTTTCGCGGTCGGGGCTGGAGATCTGAATGATCGTTCCTGAGCCTTAGACCCCAGGCCCTATGTGGGTTTAGGGTTTAGGGTAGACTTCCTAGCCTCGGCGATATTCAGTATTAGTATGTACTGGTATTCAGAAAAAATATTAGTAATAGAAAACGTCGTAGTAGTAGTAGTAGTCGTAGTCGTAGTCGTAGTCGTAGTCGTAGTATTAGTAGTAGTAGTAGTAGTAGTAGTAGTAGCAGTAGTAGTAGTATTTTTAGTAGTAGTATTTTAGTAATAGTATTATTGACGAGTAATAGTGTTAGTTTTGGTATGAATAGTAATGCAGCACCGCCATTCGTCATGAGGGCTCTGGAGGCTGCAGCCTTGAGTCGCACGTACTGCAGGGTCCAAAGGACCACTCACTCAGGATTCTATAAGGGCAGGGCTTTCTTGGGACTGAAACTGCTTTGTATAGGCTGGGGAAGGGGGTGGTTGAGGGTCCAAGGCAGTCAAGAATTAAGATTTGGGGCTTGTATGGTTGTAATGTTGGTTAGTATGTGGGAGTATATGGCACTCAAAATGTTGGATCCGGAGGGTGGTATTCTGAGTAAGTAAAACATGGAGTAAACCCTGTACACGAAACTTCTGACTATGCCATACGCTAAGCTTGCAAGGTAGCAAACAAAGAGGGTTACACATGCGGGAGCAAAACGAAGTAAGCTGCCAGCTGTGAAACCTCCTGCTACAGGTACAAGCTAAATGCCTTCCCTGCATGTCTGAAAGCAGGAAGGAGCATTCAAGCTTTTGTTTCGACCGAACAATTGAGCAGATCTGATAAACAACAGCCTGCGAAAGTAACGACGCTTCATGCAGCTTGGGGGTTTTGGGAATGCCAAGGAAGGTGAGGCATTTACAGTGTTGGTGGGTGAGTGGGCGGGCCCGCATATTCTACTACCTGTACGAGGTTGTAGAGGAAGCTTCTGGGTACATATGGACGCCCAGGAAACGAATCTAAAGCCGCGCCCATCACGTTCCTACAGCGTGCATTCAGTCTGCACGGTTCAAGATTCTCGAGGGGCTTGGTGGAGTGCTTTAAAGCCATCTTGGCCGACATCATCTGCTGTAGCTGTATCTACCACTGGTCAAAAACGGAAATCTGAGCAAGACCAGTTCATTTGTTGCGCATGGGCATTCCGTGGGCTCAACCATAAACCCTATAACCCTAACCCTAAACGCCCAAGCCCTGATGTTCAGGTATGCGGATGTGAACTACCAGCTGCGTCGGCCCGATGTTCTGGCAAACAAGGCCAGTGAAGATCAGAACGGCCGACAGGTTGAAATACTGCATAAACCCCAAGCCGTAAGACCAGACAAGACCAGGGTTAAGGGCAGTTGCAGGAATGAGGTCTGTAGCCAGTTTCGGTTCCATACAGTTTTGCATGTGCCTTTGATCACACTGGACATGCTTTCAGTGGCCAACACATGCTTGGCCGCTCTGCGGAGGATGAGTTTGTACCGCAGACGGGTTGGCCTTACGTCCTTATTATGGGCATCAAGGCCCCCTACCCCCCGCCCTCCCTACCCCCGTACGGGTCCCCATGAGGTTTTAAGGCCTACTAGTAGGATTCACGGCGTAACATCCTCAAATCGACAGCTGAACCCTAGACCTCGAACATGACATATTAAACCTAAACCTTAGTAGCTGAGTAGGTAACCTTTAACCTTTTGGGGCTTATATAATCCTACCATAATTGAAAAGGTTAACCTTTTTTAGGCTAGGGTACTCAGCCCCATATTAGTTAAACCTAAACCCTTAAACCTGAAATGCTGATTACAGTTTAGAACCCTCATGCAGCGCTCAGAGAACATTTAAGGAACCTTTAACGTTTAACAATTAAGTCTCAAACCCTGAACCCTAAACCCCAAGGCATAAGCCCGAAATCTGTAACTGCTGACCTCGCGGAGCCACAAGGAGCTCAAAAAAACAAACATCTGCAAAATCTTGAAACCTTTCTATCCGAGAGGTCGTTGCCTTGCGTTTCTTGGTGCTGCCCTTGCTTGTGGTGCCTGGCACCGCCCTGGGCATCGGTGGGTCTGGCAGCCTGGAGCACCTAGGGCTCTTCGCATTTGGGGTTCATGTTTAGGGCTCACCCTGAACACTAAGCCCGGCTAAACCCTAAATCCTACGCCTAAACACCGAAACCCTATACACCCGCAGACTTGGCGTGTAGGGCTCTTAGGGTTAGCTAGGGCTTTAGGTTTAGAATTCATTTTTGGGAATTAGAGCTTAGGGCCTATAGAGTTTACGGTTTTCAGCTTAGGGCTCGAGGGTCACAGGAGCTGACGGGATCTATGGTTTACTGTGGGCTCTGGAGTTTTCGAAAATGAGGGAAGCCTCATAATTTCATCGGTTTAGGGTTTAGGGTTTAGGGTTTGAGGAAAGGGGCCGGGGAAAGGGCGAAAGGGAATCCTGGAATTTTCGAAACTCAGGAAATTATCATTTGTATCATCACATATTCATCGTTTAAAGGGCGCGAACCGTCCCCAAAGCGAGAAAAGAAAGCTAACAACATGATGAGTTGTGTGGCAGGGGATGATGTGATAAAAAGTCTGATGATGATTTCACGATGCCACAAGCGAAGATAGAATTACAACGTATGCATGAAGCGAAATCCAGCCTGTGGCTGGCTAAGACCTTTCTCACCGTAGGCCTCCAAGAAGCCCTAAAACCTCAGCCCAAAAGCTTAGGTTTTAGATCCCTTAGCCAAAAACCTGGTGAGACGCCCTAAACCCTCAACCCAAATGCCTACAACCTATAAGCCCTAAAGTAAGCCATTCAAGACACCGGAAAAGGTCATCCCGAAGCCTTACAAGCCGAAACGCCAACACGTTCAGCGCGTTCATGCTAAACCCTCTAGCTTTCCTATCCCTTATAGAACATTGTAGGACCCCTCAGCCCTAAACCTTAAACACGAAATCCTGAGGCTAGCGATTTTGCTCAACGACGTGGAGGGAGAGGATCTGCCCCGTCCTACGGTTCAGATCGAGTTATATTGTATAGGGCCTTGCGTGTTAGAATGGATTTGTTTAAAGGGTTTTTAATGGTTACCAGAATTACTAGGGGTATAAGGGAGTCTACTAGAACGGCTTAGTTCAGGGGCACAGACTGTTAGAATGGGGTTCCTCTAAAGTGTTTGCTAAATAGGTATACGGAAGTCTACAATAAGGCAAATGAGGGTTTAGTTTAGGCCTTATTGTTAGACTAGGGTTCCTTTAAGGGGACCGTTAAGGGTTCCATACAAAATCTTTGAAAGTTGCTAGAAGGCTTCGAGAATATAGGGGACCGTAATAGCCGGAATGGGGTGTTTGGGTCTGGAGTTTAGGGATGTTGAGGGTCTAGGATGCAAAGGTTTTAGGGCCTTTCCATCTTAGGCTCTCTCTCAGAAACCACTAGAAGTTTTGGGGTTGAGGATATGAGGGGGCGTCAGTCGCTTGAGTGTCTGTGCCCGGCCATTGCAGCCGAAAGTCCTAGCGAGCGTGTTCTAGGTTTCGGGATTCAGCATTTCGAGCTTCCCAGGGTTTTTTTTACCTGTAGCCCCAAACAAAATGGGGTATGGGCCAAAATTTGTGGCGTATAACCCTTGCTGAAAGTTGCAGTTTATTGGAATCACAGGTAGGAGTTCACTAGTTGGTAAGCGTGGGCTTCAGGATGTAGAGGACTGGCTACTCTACTAAAACCTTTCAAACGATCGTTGTCGCAAGCCTACACATTCCTCAGCCTTGCCCCGAGACCCTATGGGTAGTTCTCTAAATTCGGGTCCATTTTAGGTCTACACGCGAAACCAAAACCACCAAACGCCAATCGAGCGCGGGTTCGCGGCGTGAGGTTTAGGGCTTCAGGTCATGGGCTCAGATTCAGGTCCCTCTTGGGGTGCATCGGTTTCGGGTTCTTGAGCGAAAGCTGCTCGTGTGGAAATGGAGAGAGGTCACACTTGGTTTTAACAAGCATCTGTTGAATGATGTGCAGTGTTTCGGGTTAGTTGTGTCCACTGGCGACACATTCCGATACGCTTGGGCAAATAGCTTGATGCCGCCAGTATCGGGAACAGCGTTGCTATGCGATGCCGTTTTCAGCCTCGCATGAAACACATCACGAGAGCAGCAGCACACGGAAGGGCATGGATAGCAGAGATACACGAATTGCATGCAAACCCCCAAATCGCAGATCCTGAACCTGCCAATCATTCAGCGCAGTAGTGGCACTCGCAAGCCAATACCACACCTGAAAAGACTGTACACCAAAGCGCTGGTTGAGGTCGTCTCGGCTTAGCTGCTGATCCCTAAACCCTAGAGCCCGAAAGCATCGACCCGAACTTAAAGAACGCAGAACAAGAGCCAACCTAAATTATCAAACCTTACAGCCCCATACAGCTTTACAAGCCTAGCCCCTAAACCCTGATCCCCCCCTAAACCCGTCATAAAACCAGGAAATCACACACAACCAGCTTCATACGGAAAAATCTTCCAGTGCCATGCACTTGATTTCCTCTTGGCTGTCCCTGGCTTCGGTCTTCGTGTCCCACGTGGGGGCAGAGCCATGTACAGCCGCGCGGTTTAGATTTAGGGTTAAGGGTTCAGGGTACCCATCCATCTCAATTAGCTTGGGGTTTGCGGCTTAAGGCCTCTCGGGTTTAGGGTCCTCGCGTCGTAGGGACAGACTCAGGCCTTAGGGAAGACAGGTGACACACAGTTCCTAGCAAGTGTTTCGTCGCGCACGGTCTCATCGAACGTCTGAAGTCGGAAGCAACCAGCAAGAGAGGTGCCGTTACAAAGAACCACCCCCGGAAGCCTAAACCTTGAACCCCAATTAAACCATGCACTTCAAACCTTTGACCATAAATCCTGCCCTTTAAATCTTAAACCTTAAACCCTAAATTTCATCCCTTAACCCTAAACCATGAATCCCTAAATCCAGAAAGGAAAAGATGACAAAACGAGCTCAGGACCGAATCGGCGAGGAGCCGGTGGTCCAGTTTACAGCTGAGGCCCCTGCTGTTTTTGTAAGGCTGAAGGGAGAGAGGGGTAGGGGGTTTTCTCTGTGTGTTTGTATGTGTTGTTGATTGCTGTTGTGTGTGTATGTGTGTATGTGTGCGTCTGTGTTTAGTTGAATGCTGTGTCGTTCATTCATTCGTTGTGTGGGTGTGTTTTGTTTGTTTGCTTTTTGTCGTGTGTGTGTGTGGGGGGTTTAGGTAGTTTAGGGTTTAGTGCGCTCGTGGGTTCAGGGTTTGGGGTTTAGATTTAATATGGTATTTGGGCGAAGGCGAAAAGTTTTGACTCCTGTTTAGGTTACCGAAGATAGGATGCTATTAGCCTGACTTGCCATTGCTGAGCCTCCACTGCAAGTGAACCCTCTTCCAAACCCTCCTCGAAGGGTTTGGGGTTGGGTGAGTGATCCCACAGAAAGCACATCTGCCGGAAGGCGTGCACATGCTGCTACGACCTGGACGAGTTCATCCAGGAGCCAATGTCGACCCACGACAATGCCAAAGTTGTGCTCGCAAGTATCCTGCATGCTCAACCTTTGTCATCATTATTGTTGCTGTTTTCCTCATGTGGATCCCAGGCCTTTAACACATCGCATCGGCATGCCAGAAGCGATCACACGTTCTCAACTACTCTGGCTAATTGTTCAGACCTCTGGAGTACATGTAAGTCGTGAAGAATGTACACAGCTGGCCTGACAGACCATACTCATTCCAAGGAACTTGTTGAATGGACAGCCTCCCCCAAGCCCGAACTCCACACGCTAAACCCCCAATCTCTACACCCCGAAGCCCTAAAAGCCGAAACCCCAAAGCCTGAACCCCCTGAACAAAAAACGAAACCTTCAGCCTGAACCAAAAATGCAAAAGCTCCAAAAACCGTAAACCAAAATACACTCCAAAATTGACAGAGCCCGAAACAGAAGACACCAAGCACCTAAGCAGAAACGCCTTTGAAACATGGAGGACAATGACTACGTTTACGTTCTCTTCTATTCGCCCAAGGGTCGCAGCCTGGCTTCACTCGCGGAGCGTCGGAGATCTGGTTTGGTGGTTCAGGCTTTTCGAGCCCAGATACCCAGACCTTCTAGGGTTCCTTTAAGGGGTCTATAGGGTTTAGGGTTTTGGGGGATTCTAATATCCCGTAAGACTTAGTAGCTGAGTAGGTAACCTTTAACCTTTTGAGGTTTATATAATCCTACCATAATTGAAAAGGTTAAGCTTTTTGGGGCTAGGGTACTCAGCCCCTTAGTGGTGGTCAGGTTTTTCGAGCCCAGATACCCAGACCTTCCGAAATCCCTTAATTAAGGAATATACCTTAAATCATAGTAGGGATCCTATTACAATTTAGGGTATATTCCTTAACTAAGGGATTTTGGAAGGTCTGGGTAGTCCAAAACCACTGGATTTAAGGAACACGCCTGAAACTGTAGGGTCCTATAACGCTTGTTTTTTGGGTTTCGCAAGGGCTTTTTATAAGGAAGGTATTTTCAGTGATACTGAAGATCAACTGCAACTTTAGGTATATTTTCCTAAACCCTTAACCAAAGGTATTTCGAGGCACCCCGTGGAAGACCAAGGGTCCCCAAAAGTTCAGGATCCGGGCAGCACGCAGGTTTAGGGCGTTTAGGGTTTAGGGCCTTCGGGTTTAGGGTTTAAACATAAGGCGTGACTGAGTATTAGAGTAGGCAGCTGTTAACAAATTTGGGGGTACTCGAAGTCCTTCATATTATCCCAAAGGTTAGCCTGTAGTTCCCCACCGGACAAGTAAGTTGGTGTTTTGAAGAATGAAACAGACGCGCGGACCGACAGGGACGGAGGCCGAGGCAGAGACGCACAAGGTGCCCCTCTTTACCCCAAAATCTGAATGAGAGGATAGGTTCACAGAGCTTGCGATTTGGGGTTTGATTCATCGGGCCGATGTACCGAGATAATGATTTGAGTAGCCGAGAAGTTTTCCCCAACCCAAAGGAGAGTTGTGATGTCCTGTCGAGTGTCATTGTTGAACACCTTGGCAACTTGACGGTGAAACCAGTGTTTTCATTTCTTGCCATTTCTTGCAATACAAGGTAAGGGAGCAGGAGATGGAAAGCCAGAGCGAGACACAGAGATAGTAAGGCAGAAGCAAAAGAGCAAGGGATGACGACACAGGCAGACAGGCCGACAGAAATTGAGACTGAGACTGATACAGAGGCAGACAGAAGGCATAAGACCAATCAGAAATACAGGAGCTTGAAGCAGTAAGGTTTGAACATCGATATCAGTGCCAAGTTCGAGCAGCTGGCCTCTGAATGGAAGTGGTCACGAATCCATTTCGGGCGCATCGACGTAGACAAGGACCCGTGCCCAAACTTCAAGCCTGAAACCTTCAAACGAAACCCTAAATGCTAAGCCAAAGCACGACTAATGTAGCCCTACACTATCCCATACTGCAACCTTAAACCCTAAACCCTAAGCCAAGCACGACTACCTTGCCCCCCCATCGCCTTGAGCGATTCACCTGGCCTGAAACACCGGCTGCGACCCTAAATAGCCCTAAACCCAGACCTTCCAAAATCCCTTAATTAAGGAATATACCCTGAATTATAATAGGCTCCCTAATATGATTTAAGGTATATTCCTTAATTCAGGGATTTTGGAAGGTCTGGGAACCTCAAAGCCTGCAATCTAAAACCTTTACCCAAAACCCTGAAGGGCCCAAAACCCAAAACCCTAGTCTGTGTGGAGCATCACGTTTATGCGTTTAGGGCGAATTCTGATGGCGATCCCAAGGTTGAAGCCTTCCAAGAACTTAGATAGCCAATGGGGGAACTTGAAACTTTTTGGCCTTATATACTTTAGGGGTTGCTTCTAACAGCAAATAGCATGGGTTCTTTAGGCTGATTCAGACCATTTAGAATGGCAGCAAGTATGAGGTGGCGGCGCTACACATCAACAGCGAATTTGTGGCTGAAAACCACAAATCAACAGCGAATTGTGGCTGTAACAGCCACAAATCAACAGCGAATTTGTGGCTGAAGACCACAAATCAACAGCGAGTTCGTGGTTGTAAAGACCACAAATCAACAGCGAATTTGTGGCTGAAGACCACAAATCAACAGCGAGTTCGTGGTTGTAAAGACCACAAATCAACAGCGAATTTGTGGCTGAAGACCACAAATCAACAGCGAATTTGCGGCTATAAAAGCCACAAACCAACAGCGAATGTGTGGCTGAAGACTACAAATCAACAGCAAATTTGCGGTTACAAAAGCCACAAATCAACAGCGAATTTGTGGCTATAAAAGCCACAAATCAACAGCGAATTTGTGGCCCGGGATTTGCCGTTGATTTGTGGGCCCGGAGAAAGCCACAAATTGCCTGGGAGCTACAAATCAACAGTAAATTCCGGGGCCACAAATCAACAGCAAATCCGGGGATTTGCTGTTGATTTGTGGCCCCGGAATTTACTGTTGATTTGTAGCTCCCAGGCAATTTGTGGCTTTCTCCGGGCACAAACCAACAGAAATCTGCTGTTGATTTGTCGTTTTCATGCCCACAAACCAACATCGATTTTGCTGTTGATTTGTCTGCCTGACCTGTTGGTTTATATGCCCGAGATGACATGAAGAGTTGCTGTTAGAGGAAACGTCTAATATATACTTGGTCTGTCTTAGAAAGTTTAAACTTTTATGGGCCCGGTTATTGAAGGAGAGAGAGAGAGAGAGAAAGAGGGCTTGTTAGTCAGGAGCTGTGTAGGTTTCAGGGTGCATTCTCGTGTGCCCTTGCGGGGGATGGCTTCAACCCCACACTACACTCGAAACTAACCCGAAACCCTAAACTCCTAAACTTATCCCAAAACCCTAACCCTTCGAAACTACATCCCTGAACCACTGACACTACACGCCTTAGCCCTCAAACCCTACATGCACCCCTAGACCCCAAACCCTACAAACAGGAAGCTTGAAAGCCTTTCAAGGAACATTCAACGGAGCCCTCAAACAAACCCCATAAAGACAGCATTGAAGGAGCCCGACAAGCAAACCCTGAAGGAGCCTTGAACCAAACCTTAAAGGAGTCCTTAACGCCTCAGCCCGAAGCCCTGCTTCTGGCTAACCTCGAAGGGCAGATGAGGGACCTTTGAGGGTTTCAGGGGTTGTTGGTTCGGGTGTGTGGGCTTAGGGTTCCATACCCAGACGCCGGGAGGATCCAAAAAGTAGATCCCTTAATGGGGGTTCCTATAAAGTACCCTTAGTACTTTAGGGCCCCAAATTAGGGGATCTACTTTCTAGATCCTTCCCGGGGGTCTGGGTAAGGGTAAAGGGTCGACTATTGGGGTTTCGGGTTTAGGGTTTAGGGTTTAGGGTTAGTGTGGGGCTCTGCAGGACAGGGAGATGTCCAAGAGATGGGTGGAGTCGAATATGGTACCGACAAACGTGATGCAGCTGAGCTGCCGAAATGTGATCTAAGGCTAAGGCCCAAGAGCTGAGGCTAAACCCCTAAATCCTACACCCTAAACCCCTAAACCCTACACCCTAAACCCTACACCCTAAACCCCTAAACCCTATAAGAAGGGACTGGGAGTCGGGCTGACCCCAGCCGAGGATTCCTGAGCTCGCATGATTTCTCTCAAAGTTTAGGGTTCAGTGCTTTCAGGGTTCTACAAGGTTGGAGGTTCAGGATTTTAAGCTTCAGGATTATAGTAGAAGCCAGAAAGTTGGAACATGGCTTTAGGAGGATTAGTGCTAGGATCCCTTCTACTTTACCTTAAGGGCATGAGGATAGTCATGTTCCAACGTTCTGGCTTCCACTATACGGGGGTCTCAAGTTGCTGATGATGTGGGAGGGTTTGTTGTTTAGGGTAGAGTTTAGGTTTTAGGGGTTTAGGGGTTTAGGGTTTAGGGGATGTGGGATGGTTAGTTGTTTAGGGTTTGGCTTTGGGGTTGTGGGGCACGATCCCGGAGCCGTTCCAGATAGTCCTTCAAGCCGGTAATACTTCTTCCTAACCCCTAAACCCTATAAGCCCTAAGCCCCAAACCCTAAACCCTAAACCCGCATGCTTTTGTTGCAGGCTTTTGAGGCATTCAGTAACCAGCTTCTTGGATTCGTAGCGATGTCCACAAGCACCAATCATGAGCCGGCAGGAGGCTCAGGACCAGGGGCGTGATATAGGGGCCTAAATAAATACCAATACTATTGTGGGGGTTCCTTGTTATAGTTATAGCATAATGGGCCCTCCAAACCCTATTCTAATTATTAAGGCCCCTATATTGGAACACCCCCTCTCACGCCATGGGCGCGAAGGGACAAAAGAAGGCCAAGCAGGAGGGTGTAGAGGGCCCCGGCGCGCCAGGAGCAGACGAAGTTCGCCTGCAAGCCGCCAAAGAGGAAATCTTGATCATCCGTGCTTCCATCACGGAAGACACGATGAATGCACTCACACGGCAGGCCGAGATGCTCCCTGCCATAACACTACCTGTATCCCCAAACCCTACAAAATAGTAGGTTATGACCCCTTAATTAGACGGTATAACGGTATAACCCTTAAAACAGTAGGTTTTTGGATCCCCAGGTAGAGGCCCAGAGAGCCCAATACCCCTTAATTAAGCAATATCCCTTAAAAATTATAAGGGGCTTCATATTATGATTTAAGCTTTATTCCTTAATTAAAGGATATTGGGCTCCCTGGAGGTGGGAGCAGAGGAGCAGATCCGGGTTCTTTCAACCGCCGAGCCGGCTAGGCAGAACCCCCGGCAGCCGCCGTTTAGGGTTTAGGGTTTAGCGTTTAAGGGTCCCTTTAAAGGGATCTATAGGGGATTCTATAAGGGTATAGGGTTTAGGGCCTACTTGGAGGTTCATGGGGAGTTATAAGTGGGGTTATAAGTCCCCTAATATGGGTTTTAAGTATAGTTACCCTGAAGCCCCAAACCCTCGACCCAGACTCCGTCCCATTGCACTTCAAGGAACCCTCAACCTTAAACCCTCATCCCTTATTCAGAAAACAAAGCCCTAAACATCCCTAGGTACAAGTTCGGGCGGCCCGTTGAAGTGAAGCCCAAGGCCTTCTCCAGGGACGTTTTAGGAGTTTCGGGTTTGGGGGGCTTAGGGTTTACCTGGAGCTCAAATAGCCTAGCTTTTTAGGGTTCCCTAATATGATGTCCTTATATACGTCCTTAAAAAGGGAGGTTATTCGGTGTTAAGGTAGGGTTTGGGAGTTTAGGGTTTGGGGAGTTCAAGTTGTAGGGTTTGGCGAGTTTAAGGTTTCTAGTGCGGGCGTTTAGGTTCAAAGGGGTTAGGGCTTGAGATGTAAGGGCTTTATAAGGGTTCTGTAAGTGTCTTAGGGTTTAGGAGTTCCGGGTTTCGGGATTGGGGGTTGGGGGGTTTTGGCATCTGGGCTTTGGGTTTAGGGTTTAGGTGTCTAGGGTTTAGGGTTTGGAGCTTTCTGTTTCGGGTCTGTGAGTTTGGGGCAAACGGGGCTTAATATAGGGGTCCGAAGAGTTAGCCATAGAGTCCTTATTATCATTGTAGGAGTATATACACCAAAGCCCACTAATCATTAAACCCCCTATATTATGTCACCGGAACTCGGGCGTGGGTCTACAAGCCTTGAGAAAGCTGTCGATTGCTCTCGGCCCATCATCCCAAAAGCCCCTGCTGCCGGCACCGTGAAGCGAAGCCAGCCAAGGACCCTATCGGTTTAAGGGTTTAAGGTTTAGGACTTAGACCAACAGCCAAGTATGCACGCCGTATCGAAACACCCCCAAGAATAGTGGCATTGCCTTGAACAGTTGATTTGTCGGTGTTTGTTTCAAGCTCCTGCCGGGTTCAAGTACCTATACTATGTTGGGGGTTCCTTATTATAGTTATAGTATAGTATACCCCAAAACCCTCTTCTAATTATTAAGGCCCCTATACTATAGGGTACTACAGATCCCCTATAGACCCCTTTAAAGGACCCCTTGAAGGAACCCCTTTTCTGATTGTTAAGGCCCCTGTAGTACCCCAAACCGTCACCGCACCGTCGTGGAAGGACTTCGAAGTCATCCGGGACAAGTATCTCCGCGGGAGTTCCGGTTGTTTACACTCAGGTTTCGGGTTTAGGGGTTTAGGGTTTAGGGGTTCAGGGGTTTAGGGTTTAGGGTCAGGGTTTCGGGTTTAGGGTTTAGGGTTCAAGAGTTTACGAGGGCTTGGGGGGGGGGAGGGGGGTTCGGGTTAACTGAGGCCTTATGGGTTTTGGGTCCAGAGCTTTCTTTACCAAGCCCGACCTGTATGTTCGGAAAACGGCTAAACTTACTCTAAACGGAATGGCTTTCTTAACATCGCCTAGGAGCCTGAAGCAATGTGTAACACTTTTCCTTGCGGTTCCTTATGGTTCCTTACTAGACATGCCCCAAAAGCCTGTTATAGCCTGTTCTACTGGGCTTTGGAGTACCATACTTTAATACTTTTTTCTTAAAGGAACCATTATGAAATAGAAGTTTATACTTTTGCTCCCTGGCTACTTCAAAGCCAAGGCTAAGCAGTAAGAACCGCACCTCAGCCCTGAAAACTGAAACGAAGGCACCGCTTGAGGCTTTCGGACAGTTCGGTCTGCAGATGTGCAGGGTTTTGTTGAGAGCTGAATCTGGAGTAGCATTAGCATGTTAAGATTTGCAATCTGGACAAGAGGGAACAGTTGAGCAAATGTTCATGATAGAAGGCAGGTCCTGTGTCCTGTTGGCAAGTCTTGGTGGTGCCCTTACCCTTAAGTGTCGTCATACAGCGAGTATTCAGAGGTTCGACTCGCTACTTTGGCCCAAGGTACCAAGGCAACCCAGATGGTCAGAAGTGGATGCTGACCAAATACATGGGTGAAGATGCGGAAGGAGCCCCGTAGCAATGCTTCGACATCCGACCCCAGTACGATCTGCGTAAGCCATGCCAGGGTAGTCCTGAAGCTTGAGGGCTTAGGGCAGGCCGTCAGCACATGCTTGGGCTTTCTACTGTTGGAGTGTTTGGATTGAAGTCAAGGGCTTCTTTCGATATTTTTGATGACGACTTGAGTGGGCTCATCGGCCGTCGCGGTTCATTTTGAAGTGAATTTCATTTCCCAGCCACAATTAGCCCTAAACACCCGCCCCTGGTCTTAAACCTGTAACCCTAAACCATCCTAAACCCGAAACCTGGCGCGCAGAACGCCTCAAAACCTTAATATAGGGGCCTTGATAATTTCCTATACCGTTTTGGGGATTCCTTACTATAGTTATAGTATAATCAAAGGGCCCCAAAACATCTCTTCTAATTATTAAGGCCCATATATCATAAAGCCCTTATGGTATCCCTTATAGTAGCCCCTATAGAGCCCTTTTTAAAGGAACCCCTATTCTAATTATTAAGGCCCATACAGTGGTCCCGACGGCCCGAGGCTGCAACCTGGCAGGCGTGTGTGAATTTCGTAGACAGGCCCTTGAAGGCGTATCTGGCTTAAGCCGCTATGGTTAAGTGGGTTTAGGGTTTGGGGTTTAGGGTTTAGGGTTCTGGGTTCAGGAAAAACTTTTGCGAAGGTAGGCTGACACCTGCAACGCCCTAAACCTGAAACGCGACTTGCTCCTACCCCTAAGCTTCCTTCTGGTCGTGACAGGACCCCTGAGCCTCCCACAACCAGGGGGTACCTTAAGGGTTCCTTTAAAGGGTTACTATAAGGGTACTGTAAGAGTTCCTTTAAAGGGTTGCTATAAGGGTGTAGGTTTTCCGAAATTAGGGCTACCTTATTGAGACCATCAGCTGATATTGCCATCCCTCCATCGTCGGCGCCAAATCTGGGTCCTTACCGCACGCTTGGAGAGCGTGCACCCGTGGTATCTAGGGACAACCCTCTTTTGGCTAGTGGTCGCTCACGCATCCCGACGCCGCATCCACCTTCTAATGGAGCCCGGGCTGGACCGGAGGAACCATCGGCTAGCAGCGCACATCAGGTCAGGGAGCCGGAGTTGTGCCAGCACCCAATACACCCCGGGCTGAACCGGAGGAGCGTACTACACCCTGGCCTGATGTAGGAACTACGGGCATATTTCTTTACGGCCTCCTGAGACTTGCAATCTTGACCCCTGAAGCCGTACATCTAGGTAGAGCTTTGGGACATTTTATATTTTCCCTTATTGGGCTTAAGAGGATCTTATTTACTAATATTTTTCAACAGCTTTAAAAGCCCCATCTAGACATCATGAATTGCCACACGGGGCTCGAACCCAGGACCTTTATAGTGAACCCCAGAAAGTTGGAACATCGATTTAGGATGATTCATGCTGGGATTCCCTTTACTTTACTTTAAGGGCATGAGGCTAATGATGTTCCAACTTTCTAGCTTCTACTNATAGTGAACCCCAGAAAGTTGGAACATCGATTTAGGATGATTCATGCTGGGATTCCCTTTACTTTACTTTAAGGGCATGAGGCTAATGATGTTCCAACTTTCTAGCTTCTACTGTATATAGAAGTGGAGCAAATCCTAGCACGAGTCTATAACATACCCTGTTCCAATTACTGAGGCCCCTATATGACATGCGAAAGAAGGAACCTTTCGACCCTAAACCCAGAAGAACCTCAAGCTAAAGCCTAAACCACCCTAAACCCTAAACCCTAAACCCTGTACCCTACATACAAGGAGCCCCACAGCACCCCACCCCGAACCCTAGACTTTAAAGCCCTAAACACCAAACTTTCAATACCCTAAAGCCTAATTTAAACCCCTAAACCCTAACACAGCTTCCAGTGAGGATCAAACCTTCACTACGTCACCACACTCATCTCCCAGAAGAAGTACAACAAGTTCTTGAAGAATAACCAGGCGTGCTTTGGGTGTGTAGGGCAGGGTTTAGGTTTGGGGTTGTTATGGCATTAGTTGTAATCAGGAGCTTACTATCCAGGCGGGCTTTGGGGCTTCAGAAAGCTTAGGGTTTACCGTCTCGGTGTACTTGGAGTTCTGGTTCAGCGCTGGATTTAGACAGCGAGCAGTGCTAGATGTCCAAGCAGTATGGCTTGGGCAGCTACGATGTTTCTGAAACTTAGCAATCGCACAAGCGCGCTCCACTTGAAGCCTAGACTCTTAAACCCTCGAAACCCAAAACCCAAGAGCCCTAAACTCTAAACCTTAAGTCTTAAACTCGAAACTGTTTCGATTTTGTCGACGAGAGACCCTAAACCGATTGTAAACGGCCCGTATATACAAAACCGGTTTAAGGTTTAGGGTTTTGGGGCTTAGGGCTTAGGGTAAATATCTGGAAAACATCCCTATCAAAACTTAATGTAGAAACCAACTGAAAACAGCAGCATTCAATAACTACATGTAAAGACTTGGCCCCAAACCCTTAACCCTTGGACGTTGTAAGGACTGTATCAATGTGGCGCAAGGGTGTCCTGTATTGGCTTAAAGATTCAGAATTATTTTGGGGTTAGGGTTAAAGGATTTAGGGTCTGGGGTTTCTGTGCTTGGGGTGCAGGGGCTAGTGGGAACACCAGGTGGCCATCATCGGCTACTTCAGAAAGGAGGGGGACCGAGAACATCGAGCACCATGTCTGCATCATATGTTTTGCTTCGTAAACAGCCATCACGCTTGAGCCCACTTGTGGATTCTACTTCCCACCCTGATGAAGGCCCAAGGTCCCCCAATGTAGTCCCCTAGAAGCCCTTATGGACCTTTCCCTCCACAAGCCACATAGAACCTTTGAAGGAGCAAGGCAAAAAGCACCGGGTCGCAATATGTAATATATCTGCCTGCGCAATAATTAGGATTGGGTTTGAGGGCCCAAAAATACTACAGTTATAATTAACATTATCTCGTTTTCAGACCTGGTTCTTTTGTCTTTTGGGTGGCGTCTGCGGCTTCCCACTGCCGAGGTATTCCAGGAGGCGACCTGGAAGCTCTACCAGGGCGAGAACGTGGACAGAGATGACATAGGCAGGTTGTTTTTTGGTGCCAGGTTTACAGGCAGGTTGTTTGTTTGGTGCATTTGCACGTGTTTTTTAGTTGGTTGAACTGGCTTCTGTTTTGATGGGTCGTTGTTTGAGTATGTTGGTCAATGCTTGTGGAGTCAGATATTTGTCTTATTTTGCTTGTAGTTGTTCTTGGATCGGGGTTACGCTTGTTGATGGTTTACGTAAGTCTGTGTGCACAGAGTTTTGAGGGTTGTTTTGGGGGTTTTCAGGTTTAGGGCTTGGGATCTGGGGTTTGGGGGTTCTTAGGAAGGGAATGGCGCTTTCGGGGTTGAAGGGGTCGACGGCTAAAGGTTGAGAGTGTAGGGATTTCGGCTTGAACAACTTGGTTTTAGCAGTTGTTGTTGCATGCCGAGTCCGTGTCATCAGGTGCTGTTCGCGATGGATCAGGGCTATGGATCAGGGTTCAGGACCATGAACTGGTGAAGAGGGTGTAATGTATAGGAAAAGCGGGGTAAGCAACAGTTGCACTACAGCTTGGGGGATGGGGGTTTAGACAGGGGTTCAGTGGCAGCGCGAAGGCCCTGAGGAACAAGCACCCATGGTCCTGTATCAGAACAGGGTTCCTTGAAAGGGGTCTATAAGGGTTACCATAAGAGATCTGTAAGGGTACTATAATTATGTCAGGGTCTTAAGAATTAGGTTTCGGGTTTAGGGCAATATTCATTGCCTTTGAACAACTGCACTTCGACAGGTGCTGGCGTCGCCTCCGTATTCCTGCAGGGTGTACTGCAGAAGGCCACGTTGCAGCTTTTCAGATTTCGTCCAGACTTTCGGGTTTTTGCGTACTATAGGGGCCTGAATAATTACCAACAAACCAATACTGTTTTGGGCGGACCCTTATTATAGTTATAGTATAGTGGGCGCCCAAACCCTATTCTAATTATTAAGGCCCCTATATCATAAAGCCCTTATGGTATCCCTTGTAGTAGCCCCTGTAGAGCCCTTTTTAACGGAACCCCTATTCTAATTATTAAGGCCCCTATATCAGGTTTGGGGTTGAGGGTGTCCCAGCTTTAAAGGGTCGGGCTAGGAAGGGGCCTTCGGTTTAGGGTTTAGGGTTTAGGGTCTTGATCAAGGTTTTCCTGTCTCGAGACGGTCAGGGCTTGGCTGAAGATGCGGGTAGTCGTCAAAATTATGGTCCCGTTTTCGGTGCCCTAAATATTAGGTGCCGGACTATATTAGAGACCCAAAACGGGACCATAATTTTGACAACGACCCATACGAATGTTAGCGGTTTTGGGTTTAGGGTTTAGGGTTCAGGGTTTCGGTTCGGGGAGTTTCGTGAGTCTGGATGTAATTCAGCGCGTTGAAGGTCTGCTATTCATTCTCCAGCGGAGCCCTGCATGGGGCGTTCGCGGCTTCGGCACTACATCTTTAGGGTCGCTGGTTTACGGTTTCGGGATATTTGGGGAACAGGGTGGCGAGGGTACAGGACCGACCTCTCCAACTATCCTAAACCCTTAAACTTAAACCCCTAAACCCCTAAATTTTAAATTGGACCCCAAACCCCTAAATCCTAAACCCTTGGCTGACTGGAGTTAATTCTTAATCGGCATCCATTTAGTCGCCAAGTGTTTCGCTTCGTGACAGTCCGCATGGCCCATTGCATAAATCCTAAACCCTAAACCCCTAAACCCTAAAACCCCTAAACCCCTAAACCCTAGACCCCTAAACCTTAAACCCTAAAGACCCCTAAACCCTAAACCCTAAAGACCTAAATCCTAAACTCTAAACCCGAGACCTTAAGCCCAAAATCAACCCGTCTGCGCCCGGCCCAGCGAGGCGGAGGTGAAAGCTCCGGCGTTGCACGTCTTCCTCGATGGCAAGGCAGGTTTTAGGGTTTTGGGGTTTCCCTAGACCCCCCAACTACCCTCCCTTTAAAGGGATCTACAGGGGAGTCTATAAGGGTATAGGGTTTAGGGTCTACTTGGAGGTTCATGTGGAGTTATAAATGGGGTTATAAGTTATAAGTCCCCTGATATGGGTGAAACTATAGTTACGTTACTTCTAACCCGACTTATAACTCCCCATGAACCTCCAAGTAGACCCCCCAACTACCCTCAATTTTACCCCAAATTCCCACTACTAGGGGCCATAAGGGCTCTGTTAAAGGGCCCTTGGGGGGTCCTGGTAGGGTTCAGGGTTTATGATTTAGGGTTTTGGTTTTAGGGTTTGGGGTTTAAAACTCTAAACCCCAAACCCTGAACCCTAAACCCTGAACCCTCAACCCTCAACCCTAAACCCTAAAGCCTCAACCCTAAACCCTCAACCCTGAACCCCAACCCCTAACCCCAAGCCATATGGTTTAGGGCCGAGGGCTTCGGCCTCCGGACCAGCGCTCCGCATGCAGGTCGTGAACGATATGGCCAAAACCAAGCTCCCAGAGCGCCTGGGTAGAATATGGTTTTTTTTTAAAACTCTAAACCCTAAACCCCTAAACCCCTAAACCCTAGACCTTTTATAAAGGTTACAGGGTTTAGGGTTATGGGGTTTAAATTCGAGGTCTGAATCATGAAACACATGAAAATTAACCGCAAACATAGAGGTCTGAATATCTACGCAGTAACAGTATCCCTTCTAGTCCCTATCTAACTATACTAGTATACTCTCCAAGGCCTTAAACCCTAAACCCTATTCTGCTCAGGCTTCAAAGCCAGGAATCAGAACCAGCCTCTTGGGCTTCGGGTTAGCTAGTGCCCTTATGTTCTCATCGGCGTCTCCAAGTAAAAACTGCATAGGAGAACCCCAAGTTTGTGCTTCAGGGTTTCGGCTTGGAACCCGGCGAACCTCAAGGGTGAGCTTTGGACGAAAGCATGAGCCTTGAACAGCAGACGCTAGCATACATCATATGCCCCTCAAAAAGACGCCATTGTCCTAAAGCCCAAACCTTTGAAAGCAAAAGAAGCCTTGCTCTACACCCTAAAAACAGACGCCTGCTCCAGAACCGCCAGCTTACAAATCCACATAAAGTCGCTCGTAGTCTTTGTGCAGGCAGTGGCCGTATGTTCAGACCCCCAGCAAAATCGAAGGACTGGGCATTTATCAGGGGTTTATCGTACCAGTAACATCTTGTTATAACATATTATAACAGCCCATTTGAGCCCATTTTTGTCTCCCACCCTCGGCTCAAAACTATAAACCCTACGTTAACCCTGAATAACCTACCTTTTTAGGGTTCCGTATTATGATCTCCATATATAAGTCCTTAACAAGGTAGGTTATTCCGGTTTGAGGTAGACCCTACGCCCCCAAACCCGAAACCTTGAACCTCGAAGTCCCCCAAACCTGAAACCCTCACTTCAGGCGGTGGACCGTCCCAATTGTCATCGATTTCGTCAAGCAGCAACTGGGTTTAGGGTTTAGTGTCTTCAAGTTTAGGTTTGGGGGTTCAGGATATAAAGTGAACCCCGGAAAGTTGGAACATGGTTTTTGGAGGATTAATGCTGGGATCCCCTATACTTTACCTTAAGGCCATGAGGATATTGATGTTCCAACTTTCTGGCTTCTACTGTANGTGAACCCCGGAAAGTTGGAACATGGTTTTTGGAGGATTAATGCTGGGATCCCCTATACTTTACCTTAAGGCCATGAGGATATTGATGTTCCAACTTTCTGGCTTCTACTGTAGAGTATAGGATTTAGGGGTTCGGATTTTGCTTGCAAGGAAAGCCCTGAAGTTGTCTATGAGGCTCTGCGGTCCCCTTAAAATCAGAGAGTGTTTAGGTTAATGAGAGCGTTTTGGGTTCATGGCTAAAGGATCGTTGTTTTGGTTTGATAGTGTGCAACATGTGTGTATGTACATATATATAGTGCATACTATATATATGTATGTTTTTCTGGGACATTACCGTCTTGGGGTGGTGTGACAACAGCCGAAATTAGCTTGAGGCTGGCTTTTCAACTTGAAAGCTTGTGTCTTGTCCACAAGTTCGCTCAGTCTAGCTGATGTCACTGCTATCGTAGTTTTGATCTACGACCGCAGAAACAGCAAGAAAGGTAAACTTCATGAGGCACGCCCGCATCGTGCTCGTGATGCTGATGACAATTTCAGACTACACTAGCGCGGTCTGCGCACTCGATGTATTGCCAGCAGATTCCCGTAGCTTTGTGCCAGTTTGCCCTTCACCAAGACAAGAGGGTCCCTACGCACCATTTTTATGGAAGCAATGCCCGAAAGACCATCCCTTTGTCTGCCTGTGTTAGCCTGGACAGAGACTGGTGCTACATATGAGCTCCCTGGCACACCGTAAAAACCGGAGCTCTGAGTCTGTGCCGACAGTCAGCCACAAGCTGTCTCCATTCAATAAAGCCTACTGGTGCTTACTGGTGCGTTAGGGGGAGTGGTAGAATAACTCCCTGTCGTAGTCCCTCTTTCATGTCCTGTAACAGTCCCCATATTCCCTCCTCAACTCTCCCTCAAGCGCCAGTAGGAAAAAGCAAAAGAATCAAGGTTCAACCTGCTGAGTGAGATTGAGCCGGAGAGGGACGGAAGCGGTGGGGAGCTTTGAAGACGATGAACCCGGAAGCTTTAAGGCTGAGGCTTTAAAACTTTGGCTGTCCTGACTGCTTAGAGAAACAGGGAGCTTTGTAAGGATGTGAAAGATAACGGTAGAAGTAGACTAGTAGGCACTCTACAACTTACAGCCATACTCATAACCTGCTTTCTATGTCCTCTTGTCATCTAAGTCGGGTTTGGGGTTTGGGTGCTGTCCTAAACCGCAGACCCTGAACCCTAAACCCCTAAACCCTAAGCCGAAAATCCGAAACCCTCGGCTTGGAGTTTGGGTGGTTTCCGGTTTTGGGTTTGCCCGAACCCACAAACTCCGCTTTGGACCTGAACCGCTTGGGTAGCAAAGCCATAGTTGATGTCGTTTCGGGGTTTAGTTTAGAGTATAGGGCTTCAGGGTTTTAGGACCTGTAGGGTTTAGATTTTAGGGAGTTCCCCCTAAACTTTAAACCCTCTCAAGTTTGAGGGGCTTGCGCTTAGGGTTAGCCTCGTTGGGGCACTCCATGTCAGCTCGCACGCTCCCCATGCCGTCACGCTGCGTGGGTAGTAGCTCGTTGGATAGTCGGATACTCATAGGACTATCAGCTTCCCTCAGTTTACAAAGCCCTCCAACAGCCTAGTCGAATTATTCGGGCTGCTACATTGCACGTTGCAGCGCTGGCCTGCAGTCCTCCAGCTTTTGCTTTCCGAGCAGTCGGAAGTGTTTCACAGGAGGCGGGTGAATAGGGTTCAGAGACCGTGCTACGTGCTTGGACACCTCGTTGCAAACCCCCAACTCGAAGCATCCTGATCTGAAATGCCCAAATCCCTACCCACCTAAGTCACACTCCCTGTTCTAGCTGCAGACGCTGGAGGCCATAGGCCATGCTTTGCAGTTGTTGCGGTCCAGAAAGCATTGCAGGGATTCCATCAGCCGTCCTCAGTTTGAAGACCCCAAACCCAAGAATTTAGGGTTTAGGGTTTATGTCCAGGACTGAAGCACTAGAATTTCTGGCATTTCCGACAATAAACCCAAAATAATGTGGGAACCTGATTAAGAAACCCTGGGCCTATAACCCCCAAAATAGTAGGATTCATATAAGGAACCCTAATAAAGGCCCAGGGTTTCTTAAACAGGTTCCTACATTATTATAGTGCCCTTATATAGATCCCTTATAGTAACCATTAAAGACCCCTTTAAAGGAACCCATCTACAGAACTTGGGCATAAGACACAAGAGAGACTTCCGGGTACACGTCCCACACATACCCCCAGAATCCTAAATCCCCCAACCCCTAAACCCCAAACCCCTAAACCCCAAACACCCTAAACCCCTACACCCCTAAACACCCGTAAACCCCCAAACCCTGAACACCCCTAAACCCCTAAACCCCAAAACCCTAAACACGCCTACACGACTAACCCCTAAACCCCTAAACCCTTACACCCAAAACTAGGTCCAAAACTGAGACTCTGGGAGCTTCCGGCTTGGCTATGACCTCTCTTTCAGCATCTCAGCGGTTCTTTTTCGCGCAGAGGTTTAGGGTTTAGGTCGTTTAGGGTTTAGGATGGTTTAGGGGTTAAGGGCTTTAGGGTTTAGGTCGTTTAGGGTTTAGGTCGTTTAGGGTTTAGGGTGGTTTAGGGGTTAAGGGCTTTAGGGGTTTCGGGCTCAGGGTTGAGGGTTTAGGGGTTTAGGGGTTAGGGTTTAGGGTTTAGGGCTTTGGGTTTAGGGTTTAGGATTTAGGGTTTAGGGTTCAGTGTTTTAGGCGTGTTTGTTGGTTACCTGCTTAGGATGCAAAGCCTGTAGCTGTCTAGCTTAACCCTCAACCGCGCACCTGAGAGCCGAGTTTAGGTGTTTGGGTTACCCGGAGCTGCTCTCCTTCATGATGCACCAGCTTAGATAGTGAACGGGGGAACTTTAAATTTCTTGGCCTTATATATTAGCTCTATCTTAGAAAGTTTGAACTTTCTGTGGGCCGGCTGTTGAAGAAGAGAGCCAGGGAGGCTCTGGAGCCCAGGATTTCTCTATCATCCCTCTACAATAGAAGCCGAAAAGTTGGAAACCCCATAGCCTCAATCCTTAAGAGTAATGCATAGGAAATCCCTGCACTATTTGGCCTTAATCCGGTTTCCAACTTTATGGGGTTTACTGTATGGAGTTTAGTTCAAAGCTAGGGTAGATAGGGTAAAGCCTACCTTAGCCTACCAAACCCTACTTCCTTGTAGGTTCTTATTACGAACCCTAGTATGGAGTTTATAGGGACCCTACAAAAAAGTAGGGTTTGGAAGGATAAGGTACAGTTTAGGGTTTAATTACTAGCACTCCAAATCAAACTTTGCAACCACAAAGGCCCGTAATCCCCGTCAACCACCCCGACCTCGTGAGTTTCCTAAACCTAAACCGAAAATAGGGGACCCTAATATAGTACCCTAAATAATATTTATCCTTATTATAAGGACCCCGAGACAAGGTACCCCTCATTTTCGGAAACTCCCCAAACCCTTAAAGCTAAGCCCTCAACCCCCAAACCTAGACCTTACAGTTTGAAAACACCTGTAAAGAACCTTGGATGGAAACCCGTAGAGGAACCTTTGAATGGAACCCGAAACCCACAACAAGCCTCGAAATATAGATCATAGACCCTAACCCCGAATGAACCTTAATCCATAAGCTCTATAGACACATCCTTTGAACCGTATAGAGCCCTTGTTGGATCCTTATGGAACCCTTCTGCCGTCAGGATTCCGAGAACCCAGTGGCACGACTCTTGAAAGAGCAGGCCTGCTCAACAGTCGATTTGAGGTCCAGGTGCACCCCAAAATCCCGAAGCCTTATAAACCCTAGAATCCCTAGAACCCATCCCTAATCCTTTTTTGGGATGTTTGGGGAGTAAAGACGTAGGCAGCACACGGGGTTTTGGGTCTAGCTAGGGTCTTGGGGCTTTGGATTTAGGGGTTTCGGGTTTAGGGGTTTGGGTTAAAATACATAGGTTAAGAGAGCTTCAGGCTCAAGGACTTAAGGCTGGGAATGTCTGTGGTCGAGGATTTCAGTGCTAGGACGTTGGGTATTCGGCTTCAGCGCTTTGATGTATTCCCTCTCCATTCTAAATTGCATGTTGGGTTACCGGGTCGCTTGGGATTTATGATAAAGTTTAGAGAGGTGGGTCGATTACCTGAGTCAATTGAGTTCGGTTCTGGCAGTGTGCGGTTTTTGGTAACCCGAAACGCAATTGGTAAAGCATCTCCAACTGAGTTCGAAAGCTCTAAAGAGCTAGATGATCCTCGGAAAACACCAAGCACGCAGTACAACAGAAGCATGTGGTAGGATTTGGGGGTTTAGGTAAACCCTGCGATGGCACATTGCCGACTGGACCCTAGCGACAGCTACAGGCAAAGGCTTGTAAACTCGTTATCAGACCAAATCCCATCACACCTCAGCAAGCACCTCGTCAAAAATTGCAGCTGTTGGCCCTTGAAGTGTTTTTTTAGCTTGGCTTTATGGCTTTAGTCTTTAGTTGTAAAGGGTTTATTTCTTCAGCGTGTTACAACCGTGGGGGGGGGAACCCAATGGTCTGTGCTCAGACTTTCAGCATCCATGCATCTCGAACCCTAAATCCAAGCATCGGATCCCAAGCCCTATGCCTATGCCCAGATCTAAGATACTACACCCACAAGCCCTACGCTTGAAATCTTCCTTTCCTGAACTCCAAATCTCGAACCGCGAACTGGATCCCATTATGGCTTTGACCTCGTGAGAACAACTTGCAGGCCACAATCTTCCCCGACGTTGAATAGCCAATTGGTTACCGCACTGTGGATGCGGTGCCACTTGCTACCGGGTGGGCCTGCGCCAGATGAAGCTCTAGTTAAGTTCAATGCCTCTGTGGAGAGCGGTCGAACCCGATAGTTTTCAGAAAGAGCATCAGTACGATGGGAGCGGATAGCACAGGCTGCCGCTCAGGCATTTTCACCTCTTGGTGTGCGGAAAGTTGATACGACAGTCGGGATGGTAACCGTGTATCCAAATCTTGTGCGCAATGACTATTGCGCCTGTCTTGTACAGGAGGCAATGCCCGATCCTGCAGGAGGCGTGGTGTGGTTTAGCGAACGACCCTCTTCCCCAGCCGTTCGTGGTCGCGCAAAGCTACAATGCTGGAGGAGGAAGAGAGATCGCCGAGATCTTTCTTAATAACCTCAAAGAAACGGCTCGGGATGTTTTTTCCATGATCCTCTACACCCTAAACCCCTAAACCCTAAACCCTAAACCCTAAATACCCTAAACCCTAAACCTTAAACCCTAAGTCCCAAACCTTTTTAAACCCGAAGCACGAAAGTCCCCAAACCAAGAAGCTCTAAATCCCTAGAGCCCGACACTTAAACCCAGCAAGGGCTTAGGGTTTAGGGGTTCAGGGTTTAGGGGTTTAGGGGTTTAGGGCTTAGGGCTTAGGGGTTTAGGGTTTAGGGCTTTAGGGTTTAGACTTTAGGGTTTAGAATTTAGGGCTTTAGAGGTTTAGGGGTTTAGGGTTTAGGGTTTGGGTTGTAGTGTTCAGGGGTTCGTGTTTAAACCGCAGAGAGCGCCTGCAGAGAATCGAAGCTCTGAACCTCCCGGCCGTGTCAAATGGATCCCTTTAAGGAACCCGTTAAGGATCCCTTTACGGAGCCCTTTAAGGACCCCTAAACCCCTACCTTATAGGCCTAAAAGCAAGGCCTAAAGGTTGGTTTAGGGTTTTAGGGTTTAGGGTTTTAGGGTTTAGGGTTTTAGGGTTTAGGGTTCAGGGTTATCCTAAGACTCCTCAGCCCTAGCCCTAACTAACCGACCTGAACTCCCAAAACTTAAACTTGAGCCCGAATCCTTAACGCTTAAACCACAATCTCTAAGAACATAAGCCCCCCCCCCCTCAAAAAACACAATAAAAAATTAATGCCTGAAGCCTTAAATCCCTTGGAGGCGCGAGGGCTCCGAGACTCGCTTCAGGAACCCTGCTCCGAGGCACCCAGTGCCGGAGTTGCACGGTTCCTGATGTAAGTTTAGGGGTTTGGGGTTTAGGGTTTAACATAAGTTAAAGACTCAGAAGGAATGTTGCAGTTTGTTGGTGGCATTCTGTAGTTCGGCTTCGGTAGAGGGTATGCACGTCTAGTTGGCTTCAGGCAGAGTGACACGGGTACTTCTTCAGGAGTCGAGGGTTTATTGAGTTTAGGATCAGTTTCTTTAGTTACTTCAGCGGTTTGAAGGGTATGCTTGTTGACGGTGTCACACAACTTTCGCAAGTCGCAATTCTGAAACCAAAATGTTCAGAGTTGTTCGTTGTCGGTTCCTTATTATAAGTATAGTATAAGGGGCCCCCAAACCCTATTCTAATTATTAAGGCCGCTATATTATACCCTGTAACCCTTATGATTCAGGCCGCGACAAATCCGCCCCTAGCCTTGAACCTTCGACTCTCGTGACCTTAAGGCTTTTAAACCCGAGGCGGCACACGAGAAAACGACCTCTGTACTTCGTTCTTGTAGGCGAAGCAACTTACATATTGAGGGTCCCTTATCATGACTTCCCTGTCTATCTCCGTCAATGGTGTGCTTCTTGGTGCTTTGGGGGGATTCCAAGCCCAAGAAAACCTGCGGAAGGCTAAGCTGTTTTCCGGACCCTAAATCGTGAATGGGGTAAAGGCCTGCAATTAACTACATGGTAGAGTTGGAGCGGCCCACCTTCATCTCCCAGCGCGGGAAGATAGCAAATACTGACCTGGGATAGCCAGTAATCTTAGATAACATGATAATTGTATAGTAGAGTAAAGCAACAATACAAATTAGACCCTAACCCTGTAACCCTGTGACTAACCACAAACAGTCGGAATCGAAGGCAATTGGAACCAACACGCGCAACTCTATTTGGACGTCCTGCAGACGATGTACGACGGTCAGAAGTAGCCTTGTAAGTACCTTAGTCCCTAAACCCTGAATCCTTAGTGCCCTAGGCTTTAAAACACGCAAACTAGACTGCCTCCTGTTCAAGCTTTTGAAGTGCAGCTTCGTACAGCTGGCACCTGACACTTTAGCAAAGCCCTTCGAAACGTTTCAATACGACAAAAAGCCACGTGACGTTTGCTTTTCAATTTCAGTGCTGCTCGATTTTATGGATTTGCCAGTTCTGCATGCTCGAAGTCGCCCATGGTCTTGGCAGACTGAAATCTTGATGTCGAACATGTTGGTCGCCATCTTCAGATGCCTTTACTTGCAGCTCATGCAGCAAGAAACCCTAAACCCTAAACCCGTTGTACAGTTCTGTTGAACCACCGAGCAGCCACGTCTGACATGACTTGTGTCAACTGGGGTTTACAAGTTCCCGGATCCTTGACAACCCTACACCCTAAACCCCTGAACCCCTAAACCTCTAAACCCCTAAACCCCTAAACCCAAGCCTTCAGAACCCTCCAAAAACGACAATCCTCTGGGAGCGGTTTTACAGATTTTCTAGGCCAAGAGGCTGGTGCACGATGTCGTCGGGGCCCCAAACTTGGAGGTTCATGGGTAGTTATAAGTGGGGTTATATGTAGGGTAACTTTACTTACAATCCATATTAGGGGACTTATAACTCCATTTATAACTACCCATGAACCTCCAAGAAAGCGCAGATGAACATGCGAGGGTTTTGCGGTTCAGTTTAGGATTTTTATAGGGTTACTTATATAGCTGTGTGGGGCTTGGGGTTCGGAATTGTGGGTTGAAGGCAATCGGGCATCAGGTTCAGGACTTGAGGGTTTTGAGTGCACGGATGGGGGTTTTGGGGTCTTTGAGTTGCGAATTCAAAGTGTAGGCTGCGGGGCTGAGGATGGGTTCCGAGTTCAGGGTTACGACGCCAAAACCTACCCATAGGCCCCAAAGTAGTTGCTTTTTGGGATTACCTTATAGAATTCTAAATATGAACCCCAAAAAGGAACTACTTTGGGGCCTATGGGTAGACCCTATCAGTCTGATTCTTGCCGTCAGCATGCGAGGGGGATGATACCTTTTCATGGAGGCTTGCTCTGCACCAAACTGCTAAATCTACTCTGCCCCCTGGTTTCGTCCCGAAAGCCCGTGAGGACCTGTCACTTCGAATCCAAGCTCCGGAACCGAAGTGGCAGCATTGTCGTCGTCGAGGGGATGGTGGAAATGGTAGTGGTACTGATAGTGGTTGTGGCGGCAGTGGTCTTGGTAGCGGTACTGATGGCCGTAGTAGCATCAGTAGCAATGAAACGAAAACGCTGACGACAGTTGTTCCTCGAGTTGCCTTCAAAAAGAACAGCCGAACATGGGAATCCTAATTCTGCAAATCCGCGACTGATGACGGCCCCCACAGCCCCTGATGCGGATTACAATTGGGGATCCTACTGCTGTTGATGGACAAAATCCTGCATGACCCTAAGGACCCTAAACTATGGGAATTATGGTATATTCCTTATAATGGGTAATGCAGGATTTTGTCCATCAACAGTGTCACGAGTTTTCCCGAAACCGTAAACCCTCATCCTGTTCTTGGGGCAACATCTGCACTTTGCAGCTCCAAAGTGCGCACACATACACATGGGTGGTTGTCAAAATTAGGGTCCCTTTCTGGGTGCCCTAAATAATGGGTGCCGTACTATATTAGGGACCCAAAAAGGGACCCTAATTTTGATAACCACCCACATATACAGACAACCTCAACTCAAGCCCCACGGCTTTCTTGTTTAGGGAATTCCCAACCCTAGAGCCCTCAACTGCTAAACCTAGCCCCTACACTCTAATTACGCTAAATCCTAAACCTAACTCCTAAACCCTACAGCACAGCTCCTAAACCCTATAGTACAGCCCTAAACCGCTGAACCCTAGACTTAACCCCAAACCTTACGGAGGGAATCCCAGGTGGATCCAGTTGCAACGGAGATGGACTCGGGACCTCTGGCCACCTTTGCCAGGTACGGAGAAGCTTGCGGCTTTGGGGCGTTCGCGCTTTTGGGTGCAGTGTTTGTTTACCTAGAGATTTCGGGTTGAGCTCTGTGAAGTGCTGTGCAGACTCTCGGGTTGACAGTCTTGGGTTGTTGGTCTACTTGGAGGTTCATGAGTAGTTATAAGGGTTCCTTTAAGGGTCCCTTTAAAGGGATCTATAGGGATTCTATAGGGGTATAGGGTTGAGAGTCTATAGGGATGTCTCGCCTAAGACCTGGGAGACTTCAGGGATGGGATTGCGGGGTTTCCTTTCCCACAGGCCGTTGTTTCAAGAAGTTCGCAGCCTAAAGCCCTAAACCCCTAAACCTTAAACCCTAAACGCAAGCCTAACAGGTTCCATGCACTATCGAGCATCTCCTCTTCGGCATGTTTCGTATAGGGTTTAGGCTTTAGGGTATTGCAGCGGTTTTCGGCTTTGAGGCTTACGGTGTGCGTCAAGTTTAGGATGCGTGTCGGGTTTAGGCTTTCGCAAGTCTCCAGCATAGATTTCGGGTTTGGGGTCACCACACCATGCTCTGAATTTCCGATGCAAGGGGTTTAGGGGTTTAGGGTTTAGGGTTCAAGCCCACCTACGCATTGACAGAATACGCAACACCATCTAAACTCAAATCCCACATCGCACATCTAGAGCCTTACAAAACCCTAAACGACAGTCTAAACCCTATATGGGTGGTTGTCAAAATTAAGTTCCCTTTTGGGGTCCTTATTATAATACGGCACCTAATATTTAGAGTACCCAGAAAGGGACCATAATTTTGACACCATTTGCCCTAAAGCCTTGAACCCAGCAATCCTAGAACTCTTGTACTTAATGTAAGAACCTGATTAAGAAACCCTGGGCCTATAACCCCCAAAGGCCCAAGGTTTCTTAACCAGGTTCCTACATTACCTGACCGTTGCATGAACCCTCAACCCCCCCCCCCCACGACCCCATGGAAACAATCAGCGAACGACACGAAGATTGAAACCCTGAACTGAACCTTAACCGAATAAACTCGAAACCTTAAACCCTAAACCCCTAAACCCTAAACCATGAAAGCCACTCCCAAACATCCAATGTTCCATGACAAGGCGTGCGCAGACCGTTCCGGAGCTGCACTTGGTGGGGCCGTTATAGGTCACTTTCCTGGGTTAGGGGGGGCTGCAACGCTTTAGGGCTTTGGGGTTAAGTTTCAGGGGTTGCCGTCCAGGGGTTTAGGATGTCTAGGGCTAGTACAGGGTTTCGTGGTGGTGGGTTGTTGGGTTGAGGGGTTTACGTTCCAGCGTCTACTCTGACATGCGTGAGAATTTGGCGTATTTTAAAGGTTTGTTCGATTTGCAGACTGCAGGCCGCACGACTTGGAATCTGAGAGGCTCCAAAGTGCTTGCAAACTGGGCGCGCGGGGTTCGGAAGCGCCCCAGAGATTCCGTGAAGGAACCCTTCGAGATCTCTTAAAGGAACCCCTCAGTCAGAAGCCTGAGCCAAACCTACTCCTAGCACTTTCTAGAGGCTTGAGGGGGGTTTAGGGTTTAGGGTTGAGGGCAGTTTTTTTTTTTGGGGGGGGGGCTGGGATGAAGGGCTCCGTTCTTAAGATGTTGATTTTGCTTTCGGGCTGGGTAGGTCACCTTTAACCTTTTGGGGTTTATATAACCCTACCCTAACTGGAAAGGTTAACCTTTCTGCTAGGCTACTCCGCCCCTATTTTTGAGTCCTCTCAACGGACTTATCGGGCCGATGGTGTTTTTGAGTAAGATGTTGAGAAGGATGGCCTGTTTTCGTCAAGCTCTAGAGATGATCGACCTTCTTTACTACATACTCGTACTATATGGTTAATGATACCGTGTATATTGATAATATTATATAATGTCTTGTATATTACAAACTCTATATATAGAGTTTGCGAAAAAACTGTGTTCCAATATTTCCCAAGCAAAGATTAGGGTTTAGGAGTTTAGGGGGGCTCATGGTTTCAGAACACAACCTGTGGGGGCAGGAGTTTTGGGGTTTTGTGACTGGAAACTGATTTGAACTTGGGTTTTGTCACTGGAACCTGGTTCTGGGCTGGGTTGGGCTTGAAATTGACGGTTTAGGGGGCATTTCTATCTATTTCTTTCTTGAGGGTTGCCCTGCTTTGGCTGACAGCTGACTGCTATGTCGCAGAGCAGCGATGGGGAAAGCGATTCCCAGCTAACCATGGTGCCCACAGAGGTCCCGACGGATGTGGAAGGGGACCGCGCTAGCTTGGTGGGGGACCGGACCCCTGAGGAGCCGACGGTGGTCCCCGAACACCTAAACCCTAAACCTTTCCCGGTCATGAGGGGGCCCTAAACCCTAAACCCTAAACCCTAAAGCCCAAACCCTATCAGAGCCGGATCCCCAAGGGGGGTTTAGGGTTTATAAGGTTTAGGGTTTAGGGGGTTTGGGGTTTATAAGGTTTAGGGGTTTAGGGTTTTTAGGGTTTAGGGGTTTAGGGTTTTTAGGGTTTAGGGGTTTAGTGTTGTTAGGGTTGAGGGGTTTAGGGGTGTAGGGGATCAGGGATTAGGCTTTAGGGCTCTACGCTTATGTTGGCTATCTTATTGGCTGCTAACTCAACTTTTCAACTTTTGGGGTTCTTATAAAGTAGTCGATTCTGAAAGTTTCAACTTTTATTTCCTTGGGTTTTGGGCCAGTGGGCTATTAGGATCGGCTCCATAGTACTTGTTTGGACTATGTGTCCCTGAGATTACGGGTCCGCCCACCTTATTATAGACCGAAGACCTGGAATTACAAACCCAAGAAGCGGACCCAGACCCTAAACTTCAACCTAAACCCCAAACCCTAAATCCCAAGCCCTAGAACCTCGTCTGGGTAAACTCCAAACCTAAATTTCCTCTGGGGTCTACAAGGAAGCGGATGTTCCGCGCCTCGGGGATTGTAAGGTTTAAAGGCTTTTGAGGCTTCAAGAATTTGTTGCTTCGGGTTCTAGGATCCGTTCTTCAGAAAATGGGGACCGCACAAAATGAACCGACCCTAAATGTCATAGGCCGTCATGACACGTACCCCTAGACTAGGACGGACGCTCCCTCCTCTCCCGCAACTTCTTTAAGAAACCACATTTAGGTAAAGAAGAGCCCTTCACACCAACCAAGGTGGGCTTGCTCAACATGCCGAAGCCGGAGGACATCATTTTCAAAAGATGAGCAGGAAAAAGAATGGCCGAAGATGTCTGTCGAATGGTGTGACGGTGCGTATTGGCACGTCGTCAGTTGCAGAGAACACTTCTCAGAGTGCCCAGTTGCTTCCTGAGCCAACAGTCTCCAAACACCCCTTAACTATGGATGTTTCCTTAAATTGAGGAATGTACGATGTTTCTGTAATCTAAGGTATCTGGATTGTAGTTAAGGTGTGTTGGCCTCTTTGGGCTCAACCACAGTCACGACAGGATGTTAATGGGCGTCTGCTGCAGCAACATTGGAAACAAAATTCTACACACCACTGCTCAACATGTGCATGAAAGGCTAAATTTAAAAAGATAGGATAGGCTTGTAAAGATAGATTTGGAAAGCTAAATCTGAAAGGCTAAATTTTACAAAGATAGGCTTGTAAGGATAGATTTGGGAGGATAAATAAAAAGAAACTAAAAATATATCGGATATAATGTATAGAAATAGGAAATATTTATGCAGAATACTATAGTAGAAAAGCTATACTCCGAAACAATTATTTTGGAAACAATTTCTAAGAAATAGTTTCCGAAACAATTATAATCTAATTCAAGCTCTAAATTATGAAAGATAATATATATTTATTAAAAATCCTTCTCTTCTCTAGAAAACGATTATAATATATTGAAAGATTCTTATAGAATGTAAAAATTTTATGATATAATAAATTTAGAATTCTCCCTTTCTAGAAGAGTCTCTCTATAAAAAGTAGCTCCGCTGACTTCTAGTCCTTGCGATAGTGTTGTCCGAGTAAATTGGTCTGGAGAAGTCAAATTGCTAACAAAAAAGGTACTGGTGCACTTAGATAGTAAAGTAGGCCTGGTCTAAGGCTTTTGTGGCCGACTGCTGAGCCCAGCGGAGGGCCTTATTATACCGTATGTCGTAGGTTTTGAACGCAATTTATACATATAAAGGTAGGAAGATGGGCGGCAAACAAATAAAATAAATTCAAATCTATAAAATTAAATTCTTATGTACCGTATCTAATTAATAATCGATCGTGCGGAAAATTCCGATATTATTTTCTTTTAGATGATAATATAAAATTATTTTCAATACATAAAATCCGAATCTAGAATTTATTTATATTAATATCTGCTTTAAGGATGTAGATTTCTAGGCTCGCGAGCTCTTATAATAATATTTAGGGTTCGCTAGCGTAATTTTTGGATTGTGTAAGGCGCCTTGGCCGCTTTTGCCGGAGCGAAGCGTTACTCGCTCTTAGCTTGCCATTAAGGAGACTGAGACTTAAACATTAAACGGGTTAATTCCCAGCTAAGCCTAAATCTTTATTTATTTAGCCCCGGTCGTTAATTTTAATTTCCAAATTTCAATTTCAGAGTCCGGTCCTTATATTTGGGTCACAAACCGTAATTCTAATTTTAAGGCACCGGTCCTTAATTTTGGAACACCAAACCATAATTTTGGATTTTAAACCTTAATTTTAAAGTCCCGATCCTTAATTTTAGATCCCAAACTTGAATTTTAGAACCCGTTTTAAATCCCAAACCGTAATTTTGAGTCTCAAACCTTAATTTTAAAGCTCCGATCTTTAATTGTAAAGCATGGATCCTTAATTTTGGATTTCAAATCGTAATTTTAAGTCTTAAATCTTCATTTGAGAGCCCCGGTCGTTATTTTCGGGTCCCAAATTTTAATTTTATAGCCCCCGTGCCGGGGTGCAGCCCTATAAGCCCTAAAATTTTATTTTCGTATTTTGGTGTCTTCGAGCTCCCAACTCTCGGCCNGTCGTCTCCCCCCATGCCCCCTGCCCCCTGTCCAAGGGCCGAGGATGTTTCCAGCATCGCTCAGAGCTGGCTCGCCCACCCATACCGCCCGAAATTCGAGATGATTCAAATATTATTCTTGTTACCTTCCAAATTCATCCTAGCTCATGTCGTTTGCAAAGCAGGACAAGACGCAAGAGGATGTATGATCATCGTCAGCATCAGGCCTGTGGAGATGATGGTGAGGATAATAGGATATTCTTATGCTCGGGCGCCGAAAACTCACAGCACTACTCGAGGGTGATAACTGAACAGTGCAGTTTTATAGTGTGGCGACTTGCAATCGCCTTCGCCAGGCGAAGGTCTTCGGTTGTAAGCAGTGAGTGTCATAACTTGTATTTCGACTCTGCCGGCAATAACTGTGCAACGATTAATAGCTATCCGACTCGGAGAGACTACTGCAAGCTACTTGCTCTGCTGAGGACCGAGACTTCAGAGACTACTCCAAGCTACATGCTCTGCCGACGAAGCTCCGTGCCTCGCCGGCGAGGTTTCGTGCCTTGCCGACGAAGCTCCATGCCTTGCCAACGAAGTTTCGTGTCTGCTGGCGTGCCTTGCCGACGAAGATTGTCAACGTTTTGGTTCAGCGAAGAGGAAGCATAAGGAGAGGGGCGAGGGGGGGGCAGGGGGGGCAGGGGGCAGGGCGGGCAGGAAATACCTTTGCGTCACTGCAGTGTGCAGGAGTTGGAAATAAAAGAAGGTTCTTCCAATACTATTCATCGTGAGGTATGTTTGGTCTTACAATTTCTGATCATTATATCCGCACACTACTCGTCGTTGTAACATTGCTGCTGGCGAGCTACATTGCACACACAAGTGAGATGCATGCTTTCGCTGCAGCAGTTGGACTCGAAGGCGGCTGAGCCGTCCAGCGATTCCTCGAGATTCGTGGCACATGGCGTCTCGAGCTTTCAAGCGGCTCCGGTAAGCAGACCACGTCATCGACCTAGAGCCCGAAAACGACGATTTGGCAACAAAAATTGTGCAGCAGCAAAATCAGCGGAAGAGCTCTATCGACAAGAGGCCTGCCAGCGCGTCCACCCGCAGGAAGCGAGAGGCTAGAAGCACCAGAAATTCTGACTTCTGCTGCGGCCGAATAACAGGCCATGGCACGGTCTAGTCGCGCGCAAAGTCGTAATAATGATCTATGATGCGCAAGTAATGCTGCAGGCATGCCGCAATACTCAGGGTCGTGGCAGGGTCTTGAAATCGCTTCGTTTTTTTCGTAGCTTCTACGAGGACAATTCCCGGGTATATAATGCTGCAATTCTTCGTGAACCAGAGGAGCACCGGAACATCATGCACGACAAAGCCATAACCGCCAAGCCGAGTGCAGCCTCGCCGCCGGACATGCGGAAGAACGTCTTGATGAAGAGGAAACGTGCACGAGGCCAGCTGAGCTTCGAGAAGACCAAGAAATACGGACGCCAGATGATCGCTTGAAAACCCAGCAGAAGTTTTTCGCCCAGAACGACTTGGCGTGTCCAAAACCGGACGATATCGCGGAGAATGACGCCGGCCTCCCGGCGCCGATCCTGACAGAGCGTGCAAAGATGGTGGAGAGCTGGTGCAAACAAGGAACTTGGGCCATGTGCGAGGAGTGCGGGTCCATGATCCCTCGCAGAATGGAGCCTAGCACCATGCTGAAAGGCTGCTTTGAAGAAATGGAGGATGATCAGACCCTGACCATCAAAGGAATCCAGTTTAAGAGCTGCTGCTTGGCATTATCTGTGGCATAAATTGTCGGAGGCCTCGAGATGAGCCGCACGGATATTCGTGACTAGGCGGAGATTTGGCTCTTAGGCCTTCCCGACTGCCTCAAAACTGGAATTGCCAAGAACGAGACGAAGCCAAGCGAAATCCTATTCGAGGATTATCTCATCAAAATGATGCATAATGATAGAATTCAATCGTCTGGCTGGAATTCCCGAACGAGAATGCTACTCGCGTCTGGACAGGGGTCCACGCGACCCTAGCAAGTAGCAAGGTGCTCTACCTGAAGTACGTCCCGGGTCACTGAAACCCTATTCTAATTATTCATGTTATTCAAGCCCCTATAGTACTTGGAGGTGGCCTCCCCAAACCCTAAACCCAGAGATAGCCATCCCCTCGCCCACCCCCGAAAGCTCTCAAGTTCCAAATTTAAGTCTAAAGAAATGCGATAAAATATGGACATGAAGCAAACTTTACTAGTAATAGTTGCAAGTGCTATTGGGCATGATGCTGTAATCGGCGCCCGCGTTTTATTGTAAAATGAACCCACGGGCTGATAACAAAAGATATTTCTACTTTGGGTTTACGGAGCGACAGGGTCATTACAGAACACGATCCCCGTTAGGCCATACTCCAGCAAGGCGCGAATATGAACGAGCGCAATCGAAGGACGCCGGGACTGAAAATAACCGTATCGTTATGGATAAAGATAAGGATGCTAAGACGCTGTGCATTTCATAATTCTCCTGCCAAGGGATACAGCTACATCCACCGCGCCGTCGGTGCAAGCCTTCTTTATTGGAAGCCACTGCCTACCGAACGAGACGTGCGAAGCACCAACATGGCACGACAGCCTAGTACGCGTTGTCTGAACGACAATGAATTGAAAAAACACGGAGTGCAAAGAGTTCGAGCAATCTATTCCCGATATTTCATATCTTTAGAATTATGAGAAGTGTTTAATATATAGAAATTAAATAATAATAGTATAATTCAAATTTTAAGACTTTAGAGACTAGCATAAGCTATCTGATCCGGAGCCGTCGATGCCGCCACCGATAAGCTTCTATTTAAGCGCCGTGCCGCCACCAACACGTAACTTACTTAGAGCCTCAAAAATTTAACCACAAAAGTTGAGAATTTCTAGATCCTCGGCAAAACAAGTGACTTATAATAATCTTTAAAACCTCAAAAATTTAACCGCGCAAATTAAAATTTTCTTCGTCCTTAGCAAAAGAAATAATTTACAATAGCCTCAAAAGCCCCCACTCTTAGATGTTAATAAAATCGGAATGAGATAATTCCGGACTTGTAGTTTCCGATTCCCCACCAACCCCCATAATTCCCTATATTATACTCCGCTCCTCCCCCGTATCTCCTTGAAATTTTAATTAATAATGAAAGATTTAAACTGAATTTTTCCACGATCGCCAAAAATAAAGAAAGAGAATTATTAAGATATTATACTAATAATAATAATGAATTGAATTCCGAAAGAAAAGATGTAAGAGTAATATTGAATTCTCTATATTACAGCATATAGTATATTCTAATACTTTATTAAATTGAAGAAATCGTATAACCATTACCGTCGTGATATGAATACCACAAGACCGACGTACCGTTTGTATCGGGTTTTGCGATATTCCCATATTCGAAATCAATTCGTTATGAAAAGGTGTTGCTGCGGCTGCCGTTGTTATTGCAAGTAGTGCGGCTACTATTGTAGCAGGTGGCTGTTGTATTAAGTTGTGATTTCGGTTGTTGCCGATGTTGTCCATGTTATTGATATTGTTGTTGTTGTTGTTGTTGGTTCTGACATTAATGTAAACGTGCGAAGATTGACATGCCGTTTGTATTGGTTTTTACGACACATCATGGGCAGTTGACATGAGCGTGCGAAGACCGATATACCGTTTGTATTGGTTTTTACAGCACATCCTAGACGTTTGACGTGAACACGCGAAGACCGACATGCCGTTTGTGTTCGTTTTTACAGCACATCCTGCACTCGAAGTGGCGAAAACGTGTGGCCAATGTTTCGTGCGGGGGTGGAGGTGGGGGGTGGCTTGGGGGGGTCTTCGGGTGTTAGAGCTTTTAGGTTTCNAGGGGGGGGGGTTTCCTGATATATCCAGGTTTGCACCCAGATTGGACAGATTCCGGTTCCACTGCCATCGTACATAGAAACGAAAGACTTTGAACCCAACCAACCCTACACCCAACCCTAAGCCCCGCCTAAATGTACACTCTCAACCTGAAGCAGAATATAAACCATCAACCCTAACGAACGTGCACCCCAAACCCTCTCTAGGTGCTTGTCGACTCGATGCCTTAGCCTTTTAACCCAAAACCCGAAAAAGCTTAAGCTAAACTCAAAACCCACCACAACCACCCCGCGGGGGGAAGAGGGAACCCACACTCCACCTCACAAGATGGAGCGGCATCCTGGACCATAGACCATGGAGGGGAGGAGGGGGGGAGGGGGGTTCCGCGGAGCGCGTGACCATGTATAAACAATAGACATACCCCTTTTATTCGAGATCACATGAATTTCATACATTCAATATCCTAATTTCCGTTGAACAGGCATGCATTCTGAGAATCTCACATGAAAGAACCGAATATTAAGAAGTACTAATCATGAACATTATATGTGATTATTCGTTATCCCTCCCAAATCGAATATAGTTGGAATGCCCAGATCTGGAACCTTAATGCTGATTCGTAAATACTGTGTTGCGGGCCCTTTTTTTGTCATAGTTGTTGCTTCTATTACGAGCGCCAAACGTCCTCGTTCAGACTGTAAGCCACGCCCCGTCCAATCTCCATCTAAATTCCACAGCTGCTTTGCCCCGTCTGTGCAGTTTGTGTAGATTTTACCCTGCCTCCAGATGTATTTCATGTGTCCTTAGCCTTGTCATTACGCGACCGCGCGGCTCGAGTCCCAAGCAGGAAAAGGGCCCCCTGCATAGGTTGACTTAGCGGTTATTCCGTTGTGCATAGCTGTAACCTGTGAAACTTCAGGTTATCAGCCGTAGGTAGCTTGAAGCTATGGACATAGTTCCTTTCTACGCGGCCACCGGTGATAGCGAAGGTCAGCGGAGTGAAGCAGCAGCCAATCAATATTTTCTGCAGCTTCTACAAGAAAACAGACAAGTCAATATCTTTCTACAGGACCCGAGGATACAAGAGGCCCTCGAGCTCCAAGCAGAACGACG
>BGNK01000390.1:0-29273 GCA_003297005.1 Symbiodinium sp. clade A Y106
CCCTCCCCGCCCCTCCCCCGGCCCACCCAGTTAGAGAAGTTCGCGCATCTATGGAGTTACCGCGGATCTGATATCAAAGAAATAGGCTAGAACAGAAAATGCTAGCAGCTACATCGCTGTCCGTAATCCTAACCCCGAATCCTCAAGCCCTTTACAGAGCATCTGGAACTCAGGTGTACCTTCAGCTACCAAAATCTGACCTATGTTTTGCAGGCTCCCAATGAATCTCCATGTTAGGCTTTGTCGTAAGAGCCGACAAAAAATCAGGTTCTGCTAGTTTAATACATAGATGTACATACCCAAAGGCCCCAAAGTAGTTCCTTTTGGGGGTTCATATTTAGAATTCTATAAGGTAATCCCAAAAAAGAACTACATTGGGGCCTTTGGGTAGGCTTATCAGCTACGGGTCGAAGCTCCTGCCGAAGCCTTCGATCCGGTCTGTGGCGAAGGCATGCCCAACCCACCGAAACATTGCAACTTGATTGCCTGAGGCCCTAGGAAAGCCGAAACCCGATAACCCTAGGCCCGGTTGATGATAAAAAAATCCTGCGTTAGTCACAATGAGGAATATGCCATAATTCCCGTAGTCTAGGGTCATTAAGCTAATGCAGGATTTAAATCATCAGCCGTACCACACTCAACTCTAGAGAAGCATGAAAGCCTTCGAAATTAAAAGACATGAAAAGATCGAACACCCGAGACCCTGCAACCCAAAACCCTGGACATCCCATGCCCTCCATCCCAACCCTATGCAGAGGGTCGACATACACTATCGAAATTGAATCCCTAAGGGGTTCATGTACCCAAATAGTATATACTTAAACCCCAAAGTACCCTTTTTAGGGAGTACTTTAAGGCGAAAGTATATACTATTTTGGTACATGGACCCTTAGGGAATTCGGTCCCAAAAGACCCTCCTGATTATGGTTGGGGGATCTGCTTGCGTAACCATAGTACCTGTGCACCTTCTTGGATACTATAATCTCTAGTCTGAAACGTTTCAACCCTGCTATTTGGGCATTTTGGAGCCTTAGGGGGAAGAACCCTAAACCCTAAACCGGGTCTAGTCTCACGGCTTCCGCAATGCGGATTCAGCCGACCTTAACTGTTAGGCGGAAAAAGGCGTTCAACAAAAAACCTAATTCATCTTTCAGGTCTCCTGAAGAGAAGGAGGCATTTTTCGAAGGACTGCCTTGCACTGGAGAGCCCGGTTAGACTTATAGTAGGGTTTAGGATCCGAGGTGTACCTGGGCCCTGAAGAACCTGCCTTTTTGAGTTCTCATGGTTTGCTTGATATAAGTCCCGAAAAAAGTAGGTTATCTGGGGTTGAGGTAGGGTTGATAGGGCTTACAGGCTTAGGGTTTTGAGGCCTTACTGTTTTTATATTCAGTGTTTGGGGTTCCGTGCTTGCGAGGGTCGGGCTTCTGTAGGGCGTAGGGTTCAGAACACAGGGCGTATTAGACTCCGAACCTGTAGTTGTAAAGGAAGCTGCGAAACTAGTGACCGTCAGCCCTTAAATCAAGAAGCCCACGGCCTCGAGCCCTCAACTCGAAATTCTAGCGTGTCTTTGTGTGTCTCGGTGGAGTTTGGACGTTGTCGCTTGAAACCCATGTTAAACATGCCCCAGGCAGAGGTATCCCAGTTCACTCCATACGCAGACAAAGCCAACTTCCCACCAGGGTCCTTTCCACTACCGTTGGGCCAACGAGACCTGCAATGCGATCGTTTCGGATTAACCTAATGCCTAACCTCTCCAACCCGAAACCCTAAAGCCCCTAAACCCTAAGCCCTAGACCCAAAACCCCCCAACCCGAAACCCTAAAGCAATATAACTCCGCAACTCCGAGGGTTCGTCGTGAATTCTACTACATATGCGTTGGCACTAGAACTACTATAAATATATATATATATATGCGAAATCCTTGAGGCCAAAGTCTACGATATGGGCACATAAGCCCCATGAAACCGTCAAGCAAACCCAATGCAACATTACAGAACGCCTACGGACCTTCTAGAATTCTTCAAAGGAGCCAAACACTGGGAACAGGTACGTTCATGCACCCTTACCTTAGTCTCCATTGTAGTTCCTTGTTTCGGCTTACCCAATTCCATACCTTGGATCCTACAGGGTAACCCCCCCCCCAAAAAATCAACTACAATGGAGACTACCTGTTTTCCAAAACCCTACAAAATAGTAGGTTATGACCCCGTAATTACAGGTTATAACCCTTAAAACAGTACGCAGGTTTTTGGATCCCCAGGTAATCCCTAATCCCTAAACCCTAATCCCGAAGCCCTAAACCCTAAACCCCTTATAGATCCCTTTAAGGAACCCTTTGGAGACTATAGGTGGGGCTTTCCAGGACTTCCCAGCCTTCTGGACGGACTCTCTGAGGGTGTGCAGAAGCGGCAGGCGCCCTTGGTCTCTGAAAGTTAGGGTTTTGGGGGTTTGGGGGTGTAGGGTTTAGGGGTTTAGGGTTTGGGGGTTTAGGGTTTGGGTTTTGGGGTTTAGGTCACAGAAGGCCCTGTATCCTCAGCCATAAACCTTAAGCTCAAGAACAACGACCACGTCCAAAAACATGTTTAAACAAACTCAAACACCAAAAACATCCCTAAGCGCAGGCCCTAAACTGCAAGGGTCCGGCCCCCCGCAGTGCCATGGAGGGAGTCTTTTGAGATCTACAAAGTCTAGGGTTAGTGGACCTGTAGGATAAGCTAATGCAAGCCCAACCTACTCAAGTATTCTTGCACAACATGGGCCATACAATCGGGTTTTATACATACATATGTATATATATATATATATATATAGGTAATAGGTGGTAGTGCAATAAGTAGGATAGTCAGTAGCCGTAGTCATTTCACGCGATGATCGCATGGCAGCCATCCCATAGCATCTCGACCGCAAGATGGCTGGGGTATCAACCCTGGAAGCCTTGAAAAACAAGTAAACGGAAGCTGAAGATAAAGGCAATGCCCAAAAGGCCCTAAGCAACCATATACTATATAGTGCAATGTAGGGTAAAATTCATGGAAGTTTTATGATAAAGCCAATCCCGACATAGGGCCTAAGTATCTATATTGTGCAATGTAGGGTCTCAATTTTAGGAATTGCTACTATGATTTGGGGTAGTATCCCGCGTAACAGTACCTCGGCCTCTTGTCAGGTGCTTCCCGATCTCCTTGCAGCGCAGAAATTCCCGGGCCAGGAGGTGACTTCTGGGGGAAGCACTACTGAGCCCTAAGGGTCCAAAGGACCCAGTAATTAGGGTCCCGTTGAAGGCTTATTAGGGTTCCTTTAAAGGGTTACATAAGAGGTTTACAGGATTTGTAGTAGGGTTTCAAGGGTCCCAAGGACCCAATAATTAGGTACTCGGGTTTAGGATAGTAGTTATGTATGATTATTAGGTACTTGGACCCTTAGGGGAGGTTTACCTGGGGCTTTAGGGCTTTAGCTAGTTTGAGCGGGGCTTCAGGTTGCAGTTGGGTTTGAGTTGGGGTTTTAAGGCTTTTGTCAGGGCTTCGGGCTTTGGGGTTATAGGATACTCAGTGGGGATTAAAGCCTTTCATCATAGGGACCCTTAGGGGGGTAGGGGGGAGGGGGGGAGGGGACTATACTTCCTTAAANTATACTTCCTTAAATAGGCCTTATTAGGTCCTTATTAGGTCCTTATTATGGGCATTAAGGCCCCCTACCCCCCCTCCCCCTACCCCCCTAAGGGTCCCTATGATTTCATGTTGTTGGGCCAAGAGGCTTCCGGCTTAGGAGATGTTCGGGAGCGATTTCTCGATAATTAACCCCAAGGGTCCAAGTACCCAATAATCATATACTCTCCAAAATCCTAACCTACATAACTACTATCCTGAAACCGAGTACCTGATTATTGGGTCCTTTGGACCCTTGGGGTAAGTCCCTTGGATTTCTGGAAGTGCTCTGTTGGCTTCACAGATTAAGGACGACTCATATTTCAAAAGTGTGTCAGGTTCAAGTACCATAGTACGAATTCATAATATAAGGGTGGAATCCAACCGGTCAGTGAATCGGGAGCCGCTCGGGGTCCAGGGAATCAGTTTCGAGGTGAGGCGTAGCATAGGATCTGCACTGTAGGAGAACCCTAAACCCCCAAACACCTTAAGACTCCGAGTACGTATACACATAGTACCTACTTCGTGGTCTAAAGTCTAAAACTGGGAGTTTCCGAAAATAGGGGACCCTAACATAGCACCCTAAATAGTAGGATCCTTAGTATAAGGACCCCCAAACTAAGGTACCCCGATTTTCGGAAACTCCCAAATGGTATCTCCTTGGGGCGATGTTTCTAGTCTTAGGGTTGCTAGTCCAAGAGGCCGCTCAAGTCCTTCCGGCCATCCTTAAGATCAGCGTGAAGTTGAAGGAAGAGGAGCCGCTCGGTTGGGTTCAGACTGTATCCCTTAGGCTCTAAGGACTCATACTTTAAGGCTTTTGGGCCCCAAAGACCATACTACATAAGGCTTTTGGGCTATTTTGAGCCTTAGGGTATGATTTAGGGCCTACTATGGGGGTTTGGGTTTTGGGCTTGGGGTCCAGGATCGTTTCGGGTTTTCTGGGGACTTAGGGTTTGGGGTTCTGTGGATTCGGCTTTTGGGGTTCAATGCCCACGGTTTGAAGTAGGACGGCGAGAGTTTTCTGGTATATGGGAGTTTCCGAAAATAGGGGACCCTAATATAGTACCCTAAATAGTAGGATCCTTATTATAAGGTCCACAGAATAAGGTACCCCTATTTTCGGAAATTCCCATATTCTAGCAAAACTATGGTGTGGGCCCCCAAGGAAGAGGATTCGTAATTATGTAGGCTTCTAGATTCTGATCTGGGTATTTCGTAACACATCTGCGTTTTCTTGGAGCTTAAAGTAAGCTCCTAAGGAGAGCCCAGACACGATCCTCCACGCCTAAGACCCTAAACTGTACGGTCCTGAACCCAGGCCCAAAACCATACGGTCTTAAACCGTACCCGTATGGTCACCCGAAGACCCAAGCCAGAATCCCTAAGGGTCCAAGTACCTAATTATCATATACTTTCCCAAATAGTAACCTACATAACTGCTATCTTAAACCTAAGTACTTAATTATTGGGTCCTTTGGACCTTAGAACTCTATGAAATCCCCTAAACCCCTTATAGAACCCTTTAAAGGAACCCTAATTATTGGGTCCTTTAAAGGACCTGTAGGGAGTGATGTGCTATCCACTGCTATCCGCGGGGGGTAGGGTCCGAAGCCTTAAACGAACATTGAGGGTTTAGGGTTTAGGGTTTAAGGTTCAGGGTTTAGGGTTTAGGGTTTAAGGTTCAGGGTTTAGGGTTTAGGGTTTAAGGTTCAGGGTTTAGGGTTTAGGGTTTAGGGTGTAGGGTTTAGGGTTTAAGGTTTAAGGTTTTAGGGTTTTAGGGGTCCAGGCTTCCAGCCCAAAGCCTCAAAGCCTCAACCTCCTTCCCCTTAGGCTCTAAGGACTGATATCTGAAGGCTTTTGGGCCCAAAGACCATACTATGTAAGGCTTTTGGGCTATTTTGAGCCTTAGGGTTCGTGTTACGGATTTCTGTAGCAGAGAGGGAAAAGGTCTTCATGAAAAAGAATTAAACCCACAAGACTTGAGTGCGTTAGGACCGAGGCCTCAGACCCTGAAATCCCAAACCCGATTGCCAAATTCCATGCCAGTCCTAGAAAACCTTAGCCCCAAACCCTAACTAAACCTAAATCCTACGTCCTAAGCCCTAAGCCCTCAGCAACATGCCGTACCAATTCAAGGTTTCGAGAAAAGGTGGCGCCGCTAGTGGCGACTTGGCAAGACCTGGCGAATGCAGTCGCCAAGCCATTCCCTGCAGTTTCGATTTATTTAGGGCCTAACCACATGCTTGCGAACACCTTTTCAGCGAGTTTTCTTGTTCTTTCGGCATTCACAGTCCGTGGCTTTGGTGTTGAATGTGGGGCTGGGTTTAGGGTTGAGGTCTCGATACGTCTTAGCTTGGCTGGCGGCTCAGGATTGAAGGTATGTGGGTTTGGGGACGGGAGCTACACCACTTCGCCACCGAACAGGGGTGGAGTAGTAGTAGTCGTCGTCGCCGTCGTTTGGTGGTGGTGGTGGCGGCGGCGGTGGTGGTGGTGCTGGGGGCGGCTGTGGTAGGGGTAGGAGGGGTAGAGGTAGTGGTAGTTGGTAGTTGGTAGTGGTAGTTAGTAGTGGTAGTAGTAGTAGTAGTAGTAATAGTCATATTAATAGTAGTAGTAGTAGTTGTTGTTGTAGTGATAGTACAGTGGTAGTAGTTAGTAGTGGAAGTGGTAGCGGGAGGAGTAGTAGTAGCAGTAGTAGAAGAAGAAGTTGCTATTGCCACCATTGCAACTATGGCTACTCTGTCGCCCCTTTTGCTTTTGCCAGAAATCTTCCAAATGAACGCCCTGATGCCAAAATCCGCAGACCTGACCTTCTCACCCAATTCGGTACCTGGGTGTAGGATAGTAGCTATGTAGGTTGCGATTTTACACCCTAAACCCTAAACCCTAAACCCTAAGTCTCAGGCACATCTGTTCGCCTCCCCAGACCGCGCCATCCGCTTCCGACTGCCGGGGGCCGAAGTCCCCCCTCTCATGGTACTTTGGTGCTTAGGGCTCAGGGTCTAGGATCGGCTCCATTTCGGATGGCAGAAACTTTTTAAGGTCCCTTGCTCCTGGAAACTGCGCACGAAGAGCTACTTCTGAGGAATTCCGATTTTCGAGCAGGCCTCTGTCACCTGCATAAACTCTCTTGCAAGACCCGAAACGGAAGCTGTGGTGGTTCAGGGTGTGTGTTCATAAAGGTTCGCTATATTGTAAAGTTGGGTTTGGGGGTTCAGGGTTTAGGGTATAGGGTCTGAAGTTGAACGGCTCTAGGCTAGTATTGGCATTTAGGATGGGGCTTCCGTACAGTCTGTATATTTCTTCTGCTACTTCAGTTACAACAACAACAACAACCATACTACTGCCACTGCCACTACCACTACCACTACCACTTCTACGACTCCTGCTACAACTTCTGCTGCTGCTGCTGCTACTATTACTACTACTACTGACTACTGCCATGCTACTGCCAATTGAACTGCTAACGCTAAATGCTACTGCTACTGCTACCACGGAAATAGCGCCACGTACGACCGCCTCGACTGGAACTGATTGTACTTTGTACTCCCCACCTAGTTTGCTGCTATTCTTGTTCATGCTCGTACCACACCTCAAAGTACACAGGATTGGCAGCCGCGACAACAAGGAAGCCTTGCCAACACAACACCAGTGTACTAACGATACTGTTTTATCATTGAAAATACATCCCGGCAGAAAACCAACAACGAGTCCTTTACATAGGTAGGTAGCGTCTGAGTTAATGGAACTTGGTCGATATTCCGAACAAAGTTGTAAAGTTGTAGTATCTCTTCTTGTGTAGATGCGGGGTTCCAGCAATCGCCCAACTTACCCCTATATACACCCTATAAACCCTAAACTCTGCAAACCTAAACATCTTAAACGTCATGAAATCCTACTTTCGAAGTCTTGAGGCTGACGTCTTTGGGGGAAATGATTGAGTTTTTGGTGCGGGCCCCAGCTGATGTGCATTTTAGCTCCAAGCATTGGCGTAGGCTTACTGCAATAATGGCAGGAACCTAGGGCATAGGAATCGGTACGCTCTTAGCTTCTCTATTGATTTTGTATAGAAATGAGTCCGATGTGTTAGAGGCTTTGCACCCTAATCGCCAGGATGACGCGCTGATCAACGACAAGATTTTCCCCGAGTGCGTCGGTGCCTCAAGAACTGTTCATCACGGTAAGGTTTGTCGTAGACTGAGTTTAGCTTCCTTTAGTGGGTTCCGTTAGGGGTGTAAGGTTTAGGCTTCCTTTAAGGCTTCCTTGGAGTCTTACCCTAAGGGTCCAAGTACCTAACTATCATATATTTTCGCATATAGTAACCTACATAGCTGCTATCCTAAACCTAAGTACCTGATTATTGGGTCCTTTGGACCCTTGGGGTTACTTTACCCCTCCAGTACCATAATCACCTAAACCTCTTTATTTTGTTTCTTGTTGACTTCTGTCACATATGTCACTGGGAAGCTTGAGGACCGTTACTTTTCAGGTCCTGTTGTTGGTCTCTTGATCCTTAAGCCGTCAACCCTGTTCCCGAAGCCTGCAACGCGAAACTTGAAACTTTAAAGTTTCACTGGAGTGCTTGGCCTTCTGGCCCGTGCGAGAGAAATCAAGGGAAAGCACACTCCACTCAAAAAAGCTCGAAACTTCAATCGCTGAAGCCCTGAACCACAGAACCATACAAACACAAACAGCCATTTACACCCTTGTTGTACCCTTAAAGAACCCCATAAAGGCCGTGAGCAATTAAGCAAACAGCGAAACACAAAGTCGAGTTTAGATCTTCTCGTCCCAACTCACGCCCTAAACGATGCAAACTAAACCCTTTTATATAGGAACTCCGGACCTCCAGCCGAAAATATGCAGGTCAACGGATTCAATGATTCCAACGGTCCCATCCGGGAGGTGCCTTTCCCTAAGGCTTCATGTACCGTTACCCAGAGGGTCCATATACACTACTATTGTGGAATTAGGCCCTAAAAGACCATCCCCATTATGGTTTTGGGGACCTAATTCCATAATAGTAGTGTATATGGACCCTCTGGGCTATATATAGTATATACTTTGGCCTTTAAGCCCCTAGTGAGGTAATTACCTTAGGGCCCAAGTATATGCCACATCTAGTGTACATGGAGCCTTAGCTTGTAAAGCAGTCTTCGGAAGTCGGGGGTTTGGCGGGTTAGGTTTTTGGGGCTTTGCGGTCTATGAAGAGTGTAGCGTTCACAAGTTTTGCTATGTAGGGCCGCACCTGCATCCCCAAACCCTACAACATAGTATTATATGACCCCTTAGTCAGAGGAAGTAACCCTCCCAAACAGCCGGTATTGGTCTTTAAGGGCTCAGCGTCAGTCTAGTGGTTATTGTCACACACACACACACGCACGCACGCACGCACGCACACACACACACAGACATATGGGTATCCTAGACCCGTTTCAGGGTTTGGGGTTTAGGGTGGGCTTCCCAGTCCATGTCTTTGGTCGTTTTGTTGACACTTGGGACACAACGCCAAGGTTCGATCCTTCGTGTGCGTAAGTCGTCGGAGTAATTCGTCAGGGTTCATTTTTTGGGGTTGCTGATTTACGTACAGCGCAACCCGCATCCACCCATCCATCCATCCATCCATCCATCCATCCATTCCATTCCATTCCATCCCATCCCATCCCATCCCATCCCATCCCATCCCATCCCATCCATCCATCCATCCATCCATCCATCCAGGCATGCCATGCCATGCCATGCCATGCCATGCCAGCATGCATGCATCCAGCCAGCCAGCCATCCATCCATCCGACCATCCAACCATCCCACCATCATCCAACCATCTTGCCATCCATTCAGCCAACTATCCAACCATCCAACCATCCAGCCGTCCAGCCATCCAGCCATCCAATCATCAAGCCAGCCAACCATCCAACCATCCAGTCATGCAGCCGTCCGGCCAGCCAGCCGTCCAACCATCCAGCCATCCAGCGATCCAACCACACCCGTCCATTCACCCATTCACCCATCCACCCAGGTGTCTATGCATGCATGCATCTATGCATGCACGCACCAATCCATCTCTGCTTGCATACGTACAGTCATTCGCGCATACGGTTGTATGTAGTTATATGTATATACACACATACGTACATGTATACTCATACATGTGTTACGCAGTATTCGTGTGTGTATAAGTTGCTATATACATTTTTGTACATGTACATGTATATGTATATGTATATGTTCATGTATATGTATATATCACATTGTAATGTACTCTAGTGCAGATACACACTCCCAAATAGCCTGTCCCGTTGTGTATGTAAATCGTTTCTTGATTCTTAATTCTTGCTTTGCATCGGCTTTGTGAGGGAGATGACCCTAAGGGTCCAAGTACCTGATCATCATATACTCTCCAAAATAGTAACCTTTTTAACTACTATCCTAAACCCGAGTACCTAACTATTGGGTCCTTTGGACCCTTAGGATGGCAGGGAGAAGGTGACTTCAAGAGTTCCTCCGCCATGCCCACCTCCCGCGCTTCGAGGAACGAGGGTGTGGAGCTACCCACAAGACGTGGCAATGAGCAAGCTGTGCAGATGCTGGTACAGGCCCGAAGTGACGAGGCCTTTGTGTCCGCCGCGAGACGAAGAAGCACGCTGGCAGATGTGAGAAAGGATTTGGAGGATCTGGCAAAGCCACAGCCCAGATGGCGGTGGCGAGCGAAAGTGGCGCTGGTCTTCTACAGCTTGGCACGTGTCGCTGGTGGCCTTCCATTTGTATTTAGCGAGGACCCGCACCACGTGTACCCCTGCGGTGTGGAGCTTTGCTACAAGGAGTTCCTGGATTTCCATAAGCTAAGCGATGCAAGTGTTCGGCCCCTCGTGACAGGCCTTGGGCTCTACGTTTGTGTGCATAGGATGGATCGGTTCTCCATCAACAACTCACTGCATGTGTGGAGCTTCGTCACACTCTGTTGTCTCGCGCTGCCCGTCTGTGAGCCAGGCTTGCGTGCCATGTGGGAGGCGAATGTGGCAATGCTACTTTGGGAAGTCCTATGCAACGTCCTGCAGGTGCGCATGACCATCCTAAAACTTCGAGCTCTCGGCTGGAATAGGACAGCCCGGTGCTGTGCCATGTTTACGAAGCTTGGTATTTGTTCGCTCTGTGCTTTTTTGGTGTTGGCTCTTGCCCGCCGAGATTTCGATGTGTATATTTATATGATTACTGATGCCCTCGTTTATCTGAGTTTCGGCTGCTGCTGGGCTGTCGTGGGTGTTCAGTGTTGGGCATTGTGCCGTGCAGCAAGCAGAGCTATGGTGCAAGCAAGAGGAAATGAATCCATCCGCTCGACGGCATGCCTCCTATATGCAAATGCTTGCCTGGTCCCTCTAGGCCCAACTTTGAGTCTTGTCAGCCTGTTCGCGTTCCCGCAAACCACCATTGCTGATAGGGGACTCCCACCGACACTAGTGGCTCTTGACGTGTCCTTCCAAGTCTTCAACGTGCTCGTTCTCAGTGGCATGGTGGGCCACGCGCCGATGAATCTTGAAACTTTGCAGAGGCTTGCGGAGCTGTCAGGGTTTGGCTTGGCTTCCGCACGTGTGGCTTTCCCAGGGCACATCAGCCGAAGCGCAGCTGACTGTGTTGTATCGTTTCCCGGTAAGTACAGCGACCTTTGGGACAAAGCGGTCTCAAGCGTTGCTCGAGTGGATGCGTTCTCACTTGCTTGTGTGTTTTTGACTGACAGAGCTTCTGGCCTTGGTCTGCATGCGAACAACCCAGAGACCCCTGGCAAGTGCTGGTGCCAGCAAATTTACGGCCGAGTGCCAGCCTCAACGTACCTCAGTGTGGTGGAAATCAGTACCGACGAGTCAGCTAACCATGACCAGACGCTTGCCTTCAAAAGAGCAGATGCTGACGCGATGGGCCAACGATTGCTGATCAAGCAACATCAAACAGACATTGAATGGGAGCAAGAGCTTGCAGAGGCTTTGCAAGATGCCGAAGTCCGTTGCATCGAGAATCAGGACAGGGCGCCCTGGGGTTGTCAATGGTTCGAAGAGTGGGCACGGAACGTGGGCCGGGCGGCTGAACTGCGCCAAACACTTCACGTTTTCTACTTTGAGGACGGCAGGGGCAAAGGCAAGATGCCTTGGCATCTGCTCGCCAACGAGAAGGCTAGGCAGGAGGCCCGAAAGGATAGTGGCCTCGGTGCTTCGCAGACAGCAGAGGTAGCTTACCTGGACGAGATAGGGTTGAGCTATGTGGAGCACGACATCATGGAGTTTGAGGCTTTCCTTGCAGGTCACACCTAGCAGCCGCAGGTAAACAGTTGTTTTGCGTGCTACATATGTACTGCATAGTAGTTAGCTATATATAGTTGATGCGGTTGATGATAACAAATCCTGCATTACCTAATTAATGACGCTCGACTATGGGAATGATGGTATATTCCTTATTATTATGGGTAATGCAGGATTTATATCATCAACTGTATGGTTTAGGTTTACATGCCAACGCAGCGCACCGGATCATACGGGAAGGCTCTTGCTCACTGTGGCCGATTAGCGGTGCCTTTTGCAGCTACTGCAAATTGTCAAATTGCATGTAATCTATTGCCAGTCTAAAACCCAAAGGGTCCGAAGTACCTATATGGTAGAATGTAGGGTTTCTATATTAGGAATTACTATTATGGTTTGGGAAGGTATTCCCCATAACAGTACCTTGGACCCTTTGGGAAAGGCTGGGTGACTGCTGCAACGAGGGAGGCCAAGAGCGGCACTTGAACCCCTAAATCCCGCGAGAAGCTCTGATCATGGGGCCACGCAAAGTCTACTACGCAGACTATCTACGTCTATGCCATGTGAACTCGTCTGCTACACAGTAAGTTGTACCAGCACAGAGTAGGACAAGCCGAAACCCTTAACCCTCTCAACCCTAGGCCGCAATGCCTGCCACAGAAGTCGTGCAGCATGGAATCTAACGGCAAATCACAACATCTCGGCTCCCCAAATCCTAAAACCTGAAACATAACCCCAAACCCAAACCCCAGCGCCGACATCGCGTGCCGTGCAGGCGACCGTGAAGCCCGGATCTTACAGATGTCGATTTGGGACGGGTTTCACAGGTTAAGAAGACAAGGGTTTAAATTGCCGGGTTGAAGGGTTTAGGGCTTAGGGTGAGATAAGGGTTTGAAGTGCCCAGGCTTTAGGGTTTTGGCTTTCAGGGCGTCCTCAGGTTTCTATTTGCTTGGGCTTTAGGGCTCACCTAAACCCTATACCTTACAGTAGAAGCTAGAAAGTTGGAACATCATTAGCCTCATGCCCTTAAAGTAAAGTAAAGGGAATCCCAGCATGAATCATCCTAAATCGATGTTCCAACTTTCTGGGGTTCACNACAGTAGAAGCTAGAAAGTTGGAACATCATTAGCCTCATGCCCTTAAAGTAAAGTAAAGGGAATCCCAGCATGAATCATCCTAAATCGATGTTCCAACTTTCTGGGGTTCACTATAAAGCCTTATTAACCCTAAACCCTAACCCCTAAAAGCTTGGACCCTCCAGGCCCGGAGCCTGGAAGTCGTCTACTGGTCTGGACTTGTGCAGAAAGCTTTCCCACAAACCCGAAATTTGAAATCCTAAACACAAAACACCTAAACCCCAAACCCCTGAACCTTTAAACCTTACACCCTAAACCACCAAATCCCTAGAGCCAAAACCCCAAACCCCTAAACCTTACGCCTTCTATGCTGGCTCACATCTAAGTCCTTTCCGCCTCACGAGTTCGACTAGAGCTCGAAGCCTGTTGCACCCGTTTTGGGTCTAAGAGAGGGGCCCAAATATTTACCAATACTATTTTATTTTGGGGGTTCCTTATTGTCATTATACTATATTGGGCCCCAAAACCCCATTCTAATTATTAAGGCCCTTATATTAGGGATGAGGGTTTCGGACGCGTAGACTGGAATCCTGCTTCCATGGAAAGAAAGGTGTGCCATGAGTTGAAAATAACGCAAACTGAAGGCACGGCAAAGGCACTACAAAGCTCGAGTGCCGAGATCAGCAAAGGCACAGAAAAGGCACTCCTATAGTAGCTGTATTGGCAATTATTGGTTTAACTTTCGTGTCTTGTTGCAACAGAGTTCTGAATTCAGGGTTGGAAACATAAGGAAACGCAAGCAGACTTTGTAGACACGGCATGAGAGCGGAGTCCAGTGAGACCACCGGTGTTGTCAATATCGTTGCCTTTCATTTGACTCTTTGCCTCGCGTATGCCTTTTATTTGTAGTTCCTCTGCCTTTTACTCGCATTTGCAGTTATTATCGGTTTGCTTTTATGTCGCCTTCCATTTGCCTTTCTATTGCCTTTTCTCCAACCCCTGGGTTCAAGCCGCTCTAAGGACGAGAGGGTTCCATGCACAGACTCTCTGCTGATCTCCAATGACTCCAGTGCATTCCAAACCTTACTTCAGCGACTCCAGGAAGACACTGTACCCAAAGGGTCCAAGTATCATTATGGTATATACTTAGACCCCCAAAATACCCTATAAGTATATACCATAATGATACTTGGACCCTTTGGGGTATAGTTCATAACCGCCAACCGAGTCCATTGCATCCCGCAACCCACGTGCAAAATCCTGTGGAGCCTCCAAGTCAGCAAGACCAGCCGGAACGTTCACTCGAGCACAGGCCCAAACAGACCTAAACATGAGGGCCCTGTTGCGTGCGGTTTAGGGTTCAGGGTTTTGGGACTAGGATTTCGAATCAGGAGCTCGGGTGCAGGGACCAGCTGTGAGGTTTAGAGGTGTGTACCTGGGGTTATGGTTTCGGGTGTAGGGTTGAGGGTTTGGGGGTTCAGGGCTTACGCCACCCTAACCCCGGAACCCTAAACCCACACCCATGAGCCCTATAGAGCCGTTGAAGGAACCCCTTACAAGAGCCCTTCAAAGGAACCCCCAAACGCAGACCCAGGTCGATGATCTTCTTCGTGCCCCGGCTGAAGCCGAAAACCGTGGAGAATCGAGTTCTGAAGCTACTGGTGAAGATGATGCAGGCTGGCTCGGTAGTTTACCCATAGGCCCCAAAGTGGTTCCTTTTGGGGGTTCATGTTTAGAATTCTATAAGGTAATCCCAAAAAGGAACTACTTTGGGGCCTTTGGGTAGGCTTTAGCGTCCAAGGCCCGGGTTTTGGTGAAGTCTGGTGGAGGTGCTGCAGGCTGGCTTCGTGGAGTCAAAGTTGAAGGGTTCAGTGTTGGGGCCCAGGGTTTTTGGGTGAAGGCTTCTGCTGAAGATGATGTAAACGGGCTCAGTTGATGGGGTTTGGCATAGCGTTTCGCATATGCCTTCAACGTTCTTGGCTAGCTTTAGGGAAACATGAAAACATGAGATTAAAAAAGCTACTTGCGAAGATAGCAGGGTAGTTGGGGAACATGGATAAGGTTTGACTACCTGAAGGACCAAATGACCCTTAAAAGTAGCGGCCCTATACCCATATACTAGGAATCCCTATATGGTATATGAACCTTAAACCCTTTTAGGGTTCATTTCGTCCTTAAGGTACTCCTGCAGAGAGTTATTGAAGCCCACACCCCTAGCCGTCAAGGCTAGATTCCCCGAGCTCCGAGACCAACCTGAACCCAAACCCTAAAGCCCCCAACCCGAAACCTCAAGCCCATTAACTGGGCTTTGGAGTACCATACTTTAATACTTTTTTCTTAATGGAACCATTATGAAATAAAAGTTTATACTGTTTTCTCCCTGGTTACTTAAAAGCCCAGTTAAACCGTCATGCTTTTCATGATCCTGAGGTTCGCACTATGCTAACAGCAGCCGACAATCACGAAGCATAGTAGAGCCGCAGGGGCCTATGTGCCCATATCCTCCTATATACTCTGGCCCTAAAGTAGTTTCTATCTGGACCCTAAACCACTAAACCCTAAGCCCTACTGTTCCTGCCAGTGTCTGTACTATACGAGCACATGGACCTTTGTGGCAGGGCCATTCTTTGGGGCTCTTTACAAGAGTATAGGACATTCCCTAAGGGTCCAGGTACCCAAATAGTATATACTTTGGGCCCAACATGGACCCTTAGTGAGCGCACCTCAAGAAACCCGGGGTTTGGGGTGTAGGGTTTACCCATAGGCCCCAAGTGGTTCCTTTTGGGGGTTCATATTTAGAATTATATAAGGTAATCCCAAAAAGGAACTACTTTGGGGCCTTTGGGTAAGGTCAAGGGTTAAGGGCTTAGCTTTAGTCCCTAAAGCGCTCTGTTCAGGTCTACTTTAAATACCTACTTACTAAGTCCCTCGACCCTCCAAGTGGTTCCTTGAAGGATCCGGAAGCATCGATCCGCACCAATGCGCTCATCTGTGTCGGCCGTGTCGCGGGGCAGCTGTCGGGATCTGAGCAGATATGGGTAGTCCTTTAATCAGGGTCGGCACCGCATAAAAAAGACTAGAAGGGACCCCAATGTAAAGAACTACCCATATGGTATGGTTTGGGGGTTTGAGTTCAGGGTTCATGGAGCTTTGAGTTTAAGGTTTTTGTGCTTTGGGTTGGGTGGCGTTGTCCAGTTGAGTAAACCCCTTCAGATTTGAACCCTATCCTATCAGGCCCTAGCGGGTGCGTAGAAGACGTACATGCTGAGAGGTCCCGTTAGTCAAGGATTCGTCTGCGTGTTCCCTCAAGGTCTCCTTTACAGGATGTAGCAAATTTTAGGATGGTGCCGGTTTAGGGTTTAGGGGTTTAGGGTTTAGGGTTATAGTATCCTAACCATAACATTTGTTATCCAAAAAGGAACTACAATGGAGACTACAGGTATAGTCTCCGTTGCAGCTCTTCTCTTCGTCACCTGGTCGTTTTTGTAGGATCCTCAGCCAGCAGGTGGGTGGCCAAGAGAGGCAACTACGATTGAGACGATGAAGGGTTTAGGGTCCGTAACCCTAAACCGTGGACTGGACAAGAGGTCACCTAAAGGTTTACCTAGCTTGGCCTGCAGCCTTTCTTCGCGCGAGAATCAGCCTTGCACCATTGCATGACCCCAAGGGTCCAAATAGGAACCTACATAACTGCTATCCTAAACCCAAGTACCTTATAGTTGGGTCCTTTGGACCCTTGGGGTGATGGGCTTGCAGCCAAACAGATTCAGTCAGGGCACTACTAAACCCTAAACCCTCAACCCAAGTGTTCGTAAACCTTGATCCTTTGAACACTCCCTAGGGGTCCATGTACCCATACAGTACATACTTGGCCCCAACTACTTTCTATCCAAAGTATTCACTACATGATTACATGGACCCTTATGCCCTCTTATACCCTAAACCCTAAACCCTTATGGTAGCCCTATAGAGCCGTTTAAACGAGCCCTCATGGGCACATGGACCCTTGCGCCCAAACTCCAGGGTGCCAAGTCGTTTAGGGCTTTGGGTTTGGGGTTGAGGGATAGTGATAGGGTTAAAGGTTCAGGGTTTAGGGTTTGAGGTTTAGGGTTTTCGGTTTTGGCTTTCGGGTTTTCGGGTTGAGGATCTTTTGGTTTTGGGATTGAGACGTTGGGATTGAGGATTCCAGGTACAGTGAGGACTGCTCCAGACGAGGCTTCTCTTCATTGGAGTCAGTCTTGATTGATTTGAGGTTTCTGTCACTATGGCTGTACTTTAAACCCCAAATAGAAAACCACTTTACGGACTTGCAGAAGGAATTTCTCTGAACCCTCAACCCTTTACCAGCAGATTTCCCAGAGGGTCCATATACACTACCATCATGGCGTTAGGCCACCCAAAACCATAATAGGGATGGTCTTTTGGTACCTAATCCCATAATGGTAGCGTATATGGACCCTCTGGGTTTCGTGTCAACCCCGGGGGTCCAAGTACCTGATTATCATTTACTCTCCCAAATAGGGACCTACATGACTACGATCCTAAACCCAAGTACCTCACTATTGGGTCCTTTGGACCCTTAGAACTCTATGAAATCCCCTAAACCCCTTATGGAACCCTTTAAAGGAACCCTAGTTATTGGGTCCTTTGGACCCCTGTGGCCCCCGATGGATCGATCGTGACCCTGTCGTCGGTTCCCGGCCCAGAAGCCTCTGGGATGGTGGGGTTTGACCCAAACTGGGTGGGGCTCCTCCAAAGGGGTCCCTAGAGGGTTCCTTAAAGGGATCTATAAGGGGTTTAGGGTTTAGGGCTTAGGGTTTACGGAATACCTGGGGATCCCCAAACCTATTGTTTTGAGGTTTTACCCTCTAACTAAGAGGTCATAACCTACTATGTTGTAGAGTTTGGGGATACATCAGGGTGTTGTAATTCGGGTTTGCAGGATTCCGGTGAGTTCCCAAGTAGTAGGATGTACAGTGTAGGCAGCCTAAATAAAGTTCAGTATTATTCCTCAGTGTTTCGTACTATACTTATACCGGAAAGGAGCCCCAAACCCGATTCTAATTGTTGAGGACCCTACCTTGGGGCTCATACCCTACCCCTCTTTTAGGGTACCTAGTTTTACGGTCGGGATCTGTTGTATAGAAAAGTGGGTGCCTCAAAAAAGGGGTTGGGTATGAGCCTGCAGGTACGGCACATTTTAAAGGCGCACCCACGAATCCAGGCCCGCAGCGTCCGTCAGCCAGACGTTGATGACTGTCATCGGAATGGGCCTGAAGGAGCCTAAATCCTAAGCCCTGAACCCTTTGGATCTGGTTTAGGCCAGCGATTCCTTTAGGGTTTAGGGAAATTCCCCAAACCCTAAACCCTAAACCCCTCAATCCTAAGATCAGACATTCGGGATAGGACAGGAGGGAGCTTAGGGGCCGAGTGTCTTGATTGCTGTGTCTTGCAATGGCATTCAGCTTCGGGTTTAGGGTTTGGGGTTTAGGGTTTGGGGTTTAAGGTTTAGGGTTTGGGATTTAGGGTTGAGGGTTTTATTTCGTTCAGTAGAGCTTTGGCACTACCGGAAAACCCTCAACTTTTCCCACTAGACCACAGCTGAAGGCTTTTGCAGAAGAGTGCTGCCCTGCTACGGGACACTATACGCTTTGAGCCACAACGTCAATCACATTGACAAGCATATACGGTTGGTACTCGACGCAGCCGGCCCTCGTTATGTCAACTTGTTGGCGTTGGGAAACGAGCTGGAAGTCAGACGTGTCAGGAACATCTATTACACTCATTCCTTTGCGGATCTTCTTCTTGGAGAAGGCGTGCTGAATCATGCACAGGTTGCTAGTCTAGACCCATTATTTTTCTAAGTGTGCATTATAGTAAGCCTGCCATGTTGCAGGGCATCTAACTTGAACCGTCAGGGCCATAGCAACCCGCTGTCACATGGCTGCCTTGGAGAGCGGCAACAACATTTCAACGTTGCTGCCGAGGGATGTTTTGCACTGGCTCCCTCTTCTGGAGGATGTGTCCTCGTCCACTGCCTTTCGCGCCAAAGTCGAAGTCATGACAAAGTCTATGGAATTGAACGATGAGTGGCACTATGTCAACATGGATGCAACCATCAAGGTCTGCCTCAAAGTCCTGGGACAAGAATCATATCGAGCCCCGAAGGCTGTACGAATGAACAACCTCGGCGGGTTCAGGTGTACACACTTACACCGTATGTACGGAATAACCTGTTGAATAAGCGCTCATCCAATGTAATTAGTATTGTCTTTGCCCTTACGAGAATTTCCGGTTCAGGTATTGTAGGGCGAATGTACAAGCTTTACAGACATGTGGATCGATAGGACACAGACATAAAAGCAGACACGTATACATCAGCACAGAACTCATGTCTATCCCAGGGCCTCCACATATACCACCATGATGGAAATAGGTCCTTACAACCATACTAAATGGTCTTTTGGGACCTAACTCCATAATGGTAGTACATGCGGAGCCTCTGGGTATTCAGCTATTCACGTACATTCCAATGTCCTAGCTGGATTAGTGTAGGTTTTGTTAGGGTCGTATGGGATCTGGAGGATTCTTCTGGGATTTACAGGTGTATTTTATTGCGTTTAGCATAGGGCATTGGGTTTCACAGGGTTCGAGCTTGCATCGTGTTGGGTGTCTTTGGAACTTCGAAAACCTCTTGAGCTCAATAACTAGGCTGGCAACCTCTAATCATCCTAATCATGCAACGTAAAACCTACAACTCGCAATCCTAAACTGCAGACCCTGTCATACTGTGCCGGTCCCAAAGCTCGTCGCAATCTGTGTTGTTCACTTACAACGAACCTGTCCAAGACCCCTTTCCCCCGTAGACCCCTTCACAAGTCCTCCGCCCGGAGCAATTATAGTAGTGGAATTTCATTCCCGGATGATAAGTCCTCCGCTAGCCAGGCTAGGGTAGTCCTCACCCCCGGTACTCCGTGTACTCCGTTTAATGTCTCGAGCGGATGCGATGAAACTTTATTGCCGGGCATGCTCATGGAAAGGAGATTTAGACTGAAAGCACCTTCAAGCACGTGCGTATGTAGATGCGCAGGTGCACACTTGTACATGTCTGCCTTGCACATGTCTGCTGTATATCTCTGAGTGTGCATGTGGAGCCATGTACACATTCAAGGGTGCACGTCTTGGCTGTGAGGCTTCCCGTAGCTAACAACGGAGGCATGTCTCGAGGCTAAGAAGGCCTCCGGAAAGCCACTGTTTCAGTTTTGCTGGACGAGACTCACCCGAATCCATGCTGCGCCTGTCTCAAAGTTCGTCGCACTCTGTGTTGTCCACTTACAACGAACCTGTCCAAGACCCGTTTCCCCCGTAGACTCCTCCACAAGTCCTCCACCCGGAACAATTACAGTACTAGAATTTCATTCCCGGATGATAATTCCCCCGCTAGCCAGGCTAGGGATTCCTAACTCCCTGTACTCCGCGTACTCCAGCGGATGCCACGAAACTTTTCTTTCCGGGCATGTATAGAAGCCCAGCAATTGCTAGTACTGCTCCTCAGGATTTGTTGTTATCATCTTAGTAGTCGAATATATAGCCCAATACCTGTTCAAATTAATAAGGCTTCTTTTTGTCCTGCGGAAGCCGTGGAGTTGTCCATACATCGGGCCCAAAGCTGTGAGGACGGCTTCCCCCCTTGCAGGGGCGCCGCGCTGCAGACGCTTCTTGTCCTTTCGGGCTCGTTGGGCTTACGGCCAAGACTGTCTGGATTTGCCTAAATGGGAGTTTCCGAAAATTCGAGCTACCTTATTTGGGGTCTAGAAAATAGGGATCCTATTATTTAGGGTACTATGTTAGGATCCCCTATTTTCGGAAACTCCCATATGGAGGAGCAGGATCTAGGCCTTCTAGGATTCGGAGGCTAATTGTAGTGTAGGAGTTTGGGTCTAGGCTTCAGGTTACCCTGATGCTTTCTCACAACTTACCCACGAACCTTGCCAGTAGCCTGATCTTAGGCTGTCTCACACAGCCACGGTCTTCGCGCCTGAGGAGAGGGTGCAGAGATTTTTGGGACGCGGATTTGGCGTAGTGCGCAGGGTTTCGGTTGGGCTTCTGGGGCTTTGGGTATTCACATAGGCTTCAAGGTCGATTGGGTGTCTCTTTGGTGTCGGTTGGTTCGGTCTTCTTTGTCAGGAACCTCAACCCTAAGCCTGCCACAGGCTACCGTAAGCCCTACAAGGTCTACCCCCAAATCCCCAAAGCCGAAACCCCATGAATCTTGCATCAAGGTGTCCAGGGCTTTCGAATGCAAGGGCTGCTGACTGCAGGGTTACATAAGGGTGAGCAACCTGTGGATTCATGTAAATACGTAGCTACAGGGCTGTTAGGTTTCATGTGCATACTATGCGGGCTTTGCAGGGTTCAAGGTTCATGCATGAAACAAACTAAACAAAATCTCAAGGGCCGCAGTCGGGATCATTGCGACTGCCAGCAAGCATTGCTTGCCTTACTTTATTGCCCGAACTGTAGCATTAAAGTAAAGAGCATTTAGGAGCCGCCCAGAACCCTTACAGTCGTCCTTTGCACCCTAAACCCTAAACTCCTAAACCCCTAAACCCTAAAATCTTAAACCTAAACCCCCAGACCCTATACCCCTAAACCCGAAACCCTAACCCTAAACCCCTAAACCCCTAAACCCCTAAACCCTAAACCCCTTGAGCCTTAAACCCTAAACCCTGAGGAGCTCGCTCAGCGGCTTCTGCCCGGCATTTGCCACAGACTCGTTGATCCAGACCAGGCGCAGTTCAGACTCTGAAGCCCTAAACCCTTCAAGGAGCCCTTAAAGGATCCCTTTAAGGGTTTAGGGTTTAGGGTTTAGGATTCAGCAGCTCCGGATCGAGCAGTCTGTAGTCGAGCTCGCTACTTCGATAATCGAATATGCGCACCCAGGAACCATCAACATTGAGAAACCACATTTTTTGTTAAGCCTAGAGCTCAGGTCCTAAACCCTAAAACCTACATCCTGAACCCAGTTTCCAGTAGCGCTTTAACCTTATGAAACAACCCTTATCCCTTAAACGCTAGGATACGAACCCATGACCCGTGAACCCTGAACCCTAGACCTTGAACCCTAGACCTTCAGCCTTGAACCCTAAACCCTGAACCCTAGGCCCTGAACCCTAAACCCCAGACCCTAAACCCTGAACCCTAGGCCCTAAACCCTGAACCCTAGGCCCTGAACCCTCAACCCCGAACCCTATGCCCTGATTTCGAGGGTTTGTGTGACGACGAATACGGCGACGAAACCTGGACGAACAATACGGCGATTTTTGACGACGACCACGGCGATTTCGGGGTCTGTGTGACGACCAATATACGACAGCGAATCCTTGACGACGAAGACGGCGATTTCTGACGACGAACGTGGCGATGTCGAGGGTTTGTGTGACGACCAATACGGCGACTTGGGTGAAATCGCCGAAAAGCGACGAATGTCATTAAGGTTTAAATACATATATATATATATATATATATATGCTAAAGCCTAAAGAGGTTTATAGGTTTAGGGTTCAGGGGGCTAGCCTTCTGTCGATGATATGCCCTCATAGTCCCTGTGCAACTCTGACTCTACCAAAAACATCTCATTGACCCTATATTCATAGGGCCCCTACAGTCCTACGTGACGCGTGGAAAAATCTTTATGGATTCTCTGATGGTCCTCAGGTGATAAACAGTTACCTATTCATAAAGATTTTGGGGGGGCCCCGAAACTGCAACCCTGAGTACGATTAGGGTACCTACTACTTTCGATATTTCAGATCCTAACCATAGAACTAGGTACCGTAATAAAGCGGTAGGGGTATGACCCTATCGGCACAGCTGTACTTCATGTTTGGGCTCAAAAGCAGGGCGTGTACGCTCGCAAGCCATGGTCGGTCGGTATAGGAAGCATTGCGAAGCAGAGCAGTCGGTTTAGGGCTCAGGGTCTCAGGTTTAAACTCCAAAACATCATCGTGTCCAGCTTTGGCTGCGGAGTGACGTTCCCAAGAATGGGCGGCATGAGCTCGACACCGCGCCTCAACGCTTGTTACTTCGGTTGGGGAGTTGGGGATTGTAGGAATCTCCGCCGCGTCTTCTCTGCTCTTTTGCCTTGAGCTGATGTGGCTTATGGCAACCCTCAGCCTAAGCTGTGATACTTGCGACTCAGGTCAGAGATGCCGAAGAAGCCTACGTTGAATGACGACCACAGCATTAACTGGAAGGTGTGGAAGGAGCCTCTTAGGAGTTTTGCTACTCCGTCAGGGGTGGTCCGGGTTTCAACTCAGCTGTTCTACGACCCTGAAACCACAAGAAACCTTTCCGGTTACCGGAGCCGTTACGGCCGGTAAGCCCTTTTAATTAATCATCCTAAAACCCTAAACCCACATCAAACCTGTTAAAAGACGCCCTTGAAGCCCTGAACCCTTGCACCCTACACCCCTAAACCTTCAACCTTGAATCCTGAACCCTAAAACCGCATACCCCTTAAACCCTTGAAATGAGTCCGTAAAGGAAGCCTCAAACCCTAAACACTTGAATGCAACCCTATTATAGAAACCCATAGTACCTTTTAAAGGGACCCCCTGTAATAATTGCCCTTGATACTTGCCCACAACTGAGCGCTGAAAGGTTTGAACTATCCTAAACCTGCAAACGAGCCCGTAAAGGAACCCTCAAAGGAACCCTTGAAGGAACCCTTGAAGGAACCCTGAAAGGAGCAAGGAACCCTGCAAGTCCATAATGGCGCCTTAAAAGCCCTACCCTAAACCCTAAACCCTTAAAGGAGCCCTTAAAGGAGCCATTGGGCATCATAGAACCCCAGAATACCTTTTAAAGGGACCCCCTGTAACAAGAAAAGGAGCCCTCCAGGCCCTACCCTGAACCCTTTAGGCCCTAACCCCTACCCTAAACCCCTAAACCCCGAAACCCTAAACCCCTAAACCCCTAAACCCCTAACCCCTAAACCCCTAAACCCCTAAACCCTAAACCCTAAACCCTAAACCCTAAACCCTAAACCCCTAAACCCCTAAACCCCTAAACCCTAAACCCTGAACCCTAAAAGGAGCCCTTAAAGCCTTGAAGGAGATCCTGGCAGACCCGAGGTTTGATTGGATGACCTACGACCCTCCGCACCTTGGGGACCAAAGGACCCCTAAAAGTAGGGCTTTAGGGTTTAGGGCTTTAGGGTTTAGGGGTTTAGGGGTTTAGGGTTTAGGGTTTAGAGCTTTAGGGTTTCAGAGTTCAGGGTTTTAGGGTGCAGGGGTTTAGGGTTTAGGGGTCCCCAGAACGAAGTCTTGTTATTGAGGTAGTTGAGCCTTCAACATTTTTAGGGTTCTTTCCGTCGTGAAGGCAGAAGAAGGCCGGCTACGGCGGAATATCGAGCAACTTCTATTTCTTCCAACCTCGGGCGTGCATCTCGGTTCCATGTGAGTGAATGTTGAGGGTTTGCGGTTTTAGGGTAGGTGTCTTCCAACCGAGGAAGCTCATTTTGGTTCCTTAAAAGTCTTGGTTTAGAGTTAAGGATCTTTTGTTCAGCCCAGGCGGGCATCTCGGTTCCATAAAAGCTGGGGTTTAGGGCTGAGCATCAAGTTCTTCCAACCCAGGGTGGGCCTGCATCTCTCTTCTATGTAGGGTTTATGAGGGGTCTTACAGGGTCTTTTTTCTGGCTCTATAGGGGGGTCCATAAGGGGTCTTGCAGGGGTCTTCTATGGTTCTAAAGGGTTTCTTTGTTCGGAGTGCACGAGTTTTGTGGGTTTCCCACTGGTACCCTTTTGACCTGTCTGTCTGGGGCGGAACAAGCTCGAAGACTCTGAGGACTTGAAACCGTAAACCCTTAAACCCTGGACCCAAACCCCTAAACCCAGCCTGTAGAGCACACTTAGTTTTGACGCCTGTCGAGGAACGAAGCGTGAAGCCTGTATGGGACCCTGATAGGACCCTTATAGAACACCTAGGGTTTTGGTTTCGGGGCTTTTGGGGTATAGTGCGTGGGGAACTCAGGCATTGGCTCGTACCCGCCATGCTGCATTGCCCAATGCCTCCAGTCTCAGCATGGCTACAAGAAGCTCGGGCCTTGTTGGGCATTCGCATTCTTGTTAGTCAAACTGTTGGTTTAAGGTTCACGGGTTTAGGGTTTGGGGATTCGTCATCGTGTAAACATGGTAGCTGTCAAGATTGAGGTCCCTTTTTAGGCTCCTCTTTGTCAGGGTGCCGTACTACTATTTGGGACCTAAGAAAAGAAAGGGACCCTAATCAAATAACTACCCAATATGGGTTAAGGATTTAGGCGTAAATCCTAAACCCAAAGCCCTAAACCCGACAGGAAGATCGAGATATCGAAGGCGGATGATTGGTTACCACAATTTCTCGAGAGAGGGAATGAGGACCTTCCGGATTCCTTCCGCACCCTGGCTCCCAATAGTATCCTTTTCAGGGTTTAGGGTACATTGCCCTCCTTTTTGGGTTCCCTTGTTAAAACCAAATAGTAGGAAAAAGGGTATCTTTATGATTAGGTGGCTACTGGGGAACCTAGGTGGCGTCTGGTGGTTGGAGGACAACACGGCAAACGAAACACTGGTTACTGTGCAAGACATGTACAACGTCGAGGCATTCGGGGGCAAGAAACTGGGTTGCTGTTAAGGAACTGAGTTCAATTACTATGGGGATATATAGTAAAGAATAGGGTTTCGTGATTATTGTCCCCTAAACCCTAAGTCCTGAACCCTAAACTCTAAACTAAAAACCCACTGCAACCCAGGAACATATTCATCAAGGACCAGTCTACCAACTGGACCCAGGGGACGAGTATTCCAGCTCGGCGTTAGCAAAAGCTTTGGTAAGTAACCCTAAGGGTCCATGTACCCAAATAGTAAAAACATTGGCCTTAAAGTAGTCCCTGTTTAGGTACATTGGGGCCAGAGTATATACTGTTTGGGTAATTACATGGACCCTTAGGTTAATTTTCGTCTTTTTTCGCATGCAGTCGTATGCGCTTTCCACTTTAGCTGTACAGTGCATCATGGCACGGAGGATTGAGAATGATGGTCCAAGTACGTTGCTGTGAATGCCAAGCCCGAAGCCCTGAACCTAAAGCCCTGTTCAAGTAAGTCTTTCTGAGATACGCAAAGGTTCTAAAGTACCTATATGCAGAGTTTCTACATTAGGATTTATATCCTACTATAATTTGGGCAGGTATCCCGCATAAGAGTACCTAGGACCCTTTGGGATAGGATGCGGAGATTTCTCCTGTTCCGCGGATGCTGAGCATAGGCTATAGACCCTGTAAACCATCATGCAGACAAGTTGCAGCCGAGGCTTGTGGGGAACCATGTTGAAGAACGTGTCGACGAACAAAGTCCCTTTTGAGCTCGAACCTGGTGAGAACCCAAAGTGGTTGGGCATGCTTACAGGTGCCTTGGTTTAAAGTTTATAGTGCCGGGTTTTCAGATGCGGAAGGAACAAGGAGAAACATGTCTTGAACTATTATTACTATTACAGTAGTATGATTATGCTACTGCTACTGGTACTGCTGCTGCTACTGCTACTACTACGACGACGACGACAACAACAACTACTACTACTGCTGCTACTACCGCTCCTCTTTTTATTCTTACCATGATTATCATTACCATGAGCGCCCACGGCGTTGACGGCGGCAATGGCGAACGCCACTGCGGCGACTTCAACGACAGCGACTCGTACTTGTACTGAGTACAGTACCAGTACCGGCTGGTCACGACAAACCGATGTAAAGGTCTTTTGTGAGGAGTAAAAGGAAGCCCCCAACTCCCAGGCCCTACCCTAAACCCTAAACCGCCCTAAACCAAGCCCCAGGGGATGACTTCATCTACTTCCTTGGCGAGGAGGACGCTGCATCGTAGTGTCGAAGGCTTGAGTCGACTTTGAAATTTCTCACACAGAGGGGGGACAGGGCAATCTTGATGACGAGATGCAGCGTCTTCATGATATGTCTTCTTTTTCTTGTAGTTTTTGTCCAAGATTGGTTGGAGTAGACACAGCCTCTGGGACAAGCAAAGCAGCTGATTAGCATACATCCTCGGGATCCAGGCCTATTCTATCACTCCGAACTAAGAACCTTCCTAATCCCAAACCTCTACTCCCTGAGCCGCCTCCGAACCTCTTTGACGGTCTCTCGCGGTGGTCCTAAGACCATGTACTCATATGATACAGACTATGGCAGCAAAATATTCCCTGTACAGGTCCCTCGCAGTTACAGTGTATATATATATATCATATATATATATATATATATCTCATATATATATATAGACCAGAAAAATAAAATAAACATCTACATACATACATACATATATATATATATATATTGTATACACGTACACCATATGGGTACGTGATCTGGACCCTTGGGGTGATCCAGGATCAGGGGAAGCTGGTCCATCCGGATGGCAAGCCTGTCGACTTCGTGCCAGGTCTGACCTGGCTGAGGGTTTCTAGCAACGCGGAATTCCGTTGGGCAGCTTCTTTTTTGCTTAGCGATACGGGCTCAAGTTTTAGTAACCATAGAGTTAAGGTATTTGTTAGTGGACCCCTGAACTACCAACCCTCTAGAGGGGTAGAGGGGTCGCTTGTGACTTCTGTCGGGTGTCACTTGTGACTTCTGTGCCGGTGTCGCTTGTGACTTCTCAGTCTCTGCCCTTACAAATTGCTGCAGTGTCCTTACTTGCGGANGGTTTGAGGACAGACCCTTGGGATTGATAAAGCTTGAGATCTCTGCCTACTTCGCCAGGAGACCATGGTTGCGAGGGAGCTTCGGGGTTTGTATTATAGTGCATAGGTTTTTTAAAAAAACCTCTGGCTCTAACGAAATTTTCTCATCTTAGCCCCCCAACCTCTTTCGTCTTTTATTTAGCTGCAGAAGGTCCGTGACCCGCCATGTACNTATTATAGTGCATAGGTTTTTTAAAAAAACCTCTGGCTCTAACGAAATTTTCTCATCTTAGCCCCCCAACCTCTTTCGTCTTTTATTTAGCTGCAGAAGGTCCGTGACCCGCCATGTACATACTTTCGGCCGCCGCGGCGTTCACTTCTTACGGGAACAAGGCTACTTTCGCCTTCTAGGCCTGCAGCTCTGCCGCGGAGCCTCGTGTCCCTGGCAGTGCTTGATGTTTTAACCGAATTGCTAGATGCTAATTAGTCATGGACAAAATCTTGCAAGGGCCGAGTGTGCTTGGTGTTTACGCCGAGCCGCTACGTGCCAAGTCGTACTGCGTTGGAGGGGCGGACATCCGAGAAGAAAGAGTAAAATTGGACTTGAAGATGCGCAGTGCATGGGCGGCCGTCGAAGTCTTTTTACCGTCCTCCCCCCTTCTCGTGGTGTAACGCCGAGTAGGGGTGGGGTTGTCAAGAATGTCAGGGCGGGGAAGACCGACAGCTTGAACTGTATGTGCTCGCGTCTGAGTAGAGTTCGCAACATGTTTCAATGGCTTAGCANAACGCCGAGTAGGGGTGGGGTTGTCAAGAATGTCAGGGCGGGGAAGACCGACAGCTTGAACTGTATGTGCTCGCGTCTGAGTAGAGTTCGCAACATGTTTCAATGGCTTAGCATGTTTGTCGCTCACGCCAAACCCTAAACCCAAAACCCTAAGCCCTCAAAACCCAAAACCCTAATCCCTAAACCCTAAACCAAAAGAAACCCTAAAACCCTCCTTAAACCCCAAACTCTAAACCCTAAACCCTAAAACCCTTTGCCCTGAGCAAACCCAAAACCCTAACCCCCAAAACCCTAAACCCTAATTGCTAAACCCTAAACTTAAAGAAACCCTAACCCCTAAACCCTAAAACCCTGAACCCCGAGCAAACCNCCTTTGCCCTGAGCAAACCCAAAACCCTAACCCCCAAAACCCTAAACCCTAATTGCTAAACCCTAAACTTAAAGAAACCCTAACCCCTAAACCCTAAAACCCTGAACCCCGAGCAAACCTCTAACCCCCAAGCTGAAACCCTGAACCGTAAACCCGAAACACTGAACCCTAACCCCCGAAACCCCAAACCCTAAACCCTAAACCCTAAAACCCTTTGCCCTCAGCAAACCCCTAAACCCCAAGCTGAAACCCTAAACCGTAAACCCTAAACCTTGAACCCTAACCCCCTAAACCCTCAACCCTAAACCCTAAAACCCTTTGCCCTGAGCAAACCCTAAACCCTAACCCCCAAAACCCTAATCCCTAGACCCCAAACCAAAAGAAACCCTAAC
>BGNK01000390.1:29317-129153 GCA_003297005.1 Symbiodinium sp. clade A Y106
AACCAAATCCTAAAACAGCCGAAGCCTTGAGCTCTAAAAACCCAAGCCCTGAACAAACCCTAAACCCTAAAACCCTAATCCCTAAACCCTAAACCCCAAGCTGAAACCCTAAACCCTAACCCCTTAAACCCCAAACCCTAAAGCCTAAACCCTAAAACCCTTAACCCCTAAACCCTAAAACCCTCAACCCCGAGCAAACCCCTAAACCCCAAGCTGAAACCCTAAACCGTAAACCCTAANCTAACCCCGAACCCTAACCCCTAAACCTTAAAACCCGAAGCCCCTAAACCTTAAGCCGACGCCCCCTCAACCCTAAACCAAATCCTAAAAAAGCCGAAGCCTTGAGCTCTAAAACCCCACGCCCTGAACAAACCCAAAACCCTAAAACCCTAATCCTTAAACCCTAAGCCAAAAGAAACCCTAACCCCTAAACCCTAAAACCCTGAAGCCCGAGCAAACCCCTGAACCCCAAGCCGAAACCCTAAACCCTAAACCCTGAACCCTAAACCCTGAACCCTAACCCCTTAAACCCCAAACCCTAAAGCCTAAACCTTCAACCCTAAGTCCCTTAACCCCTAAACCCTAAAACCCTCAACCCCGGGCAAACCCCTAAACCCCAAGCTGAAACCCTAAACCGTAAACCTCGCTGCCCTAAACGGAAACCCTGAAACCGTAAACCCCAAACCCTGAACCCTTCGGCTAGACCCCAATCCCATGACCGTAAACGCTGAACCCTGACCCCAAACCGCGGACCCTTGCGAGAAAGTCCAGGATGCAAGATTGAAAGCCGATCCCAGGGCAGAGAAGTCACAAGTGATTTCATGCATTTTTGCTGAGAGGTGTTGCAAATTCGCCGGCTAGAGAAGTCACAGGTGACACCCGACAGAAGTCACAAGCGACTCGCCTCTCGAGAAGTNTGTTGCAAATTCGCCGGCTAGAGAAGTCACAGGTGACACCCGACAGAAGTCACAAGCGACTCGCCTCTCGAGAAGTCACAAGTGACACCCGATAGAAGTCACAAGTGACCCGCCTATCGGTTGGAGTCCAAACCGATCCCTGAACATTTAACGGCTTAGGGTTTTGGGGTTTAGGGGTTAGGGTTAACCCCAAAACCAATAAATCGTAAACATGTCGGGCAGAAGCTGCTCAGAGAAGGCAGGATGCAGAGAACACGATCGTTTTGCGTCCATTGGCGATGCTCGGGTCCAAGCCGAACAGGATGGAACTGCTTGCCGGAGAGCATCCAAAGTTCTGGGTCAGACGGCTTAGTGAACCTTAGACTCCTGCTGGCGTAGCAGAAGTGTGAGGATGCTATATTCTCGTACGGTGCCTCTGGGCAGCCACGGGCTCAATTTGAGAACTGCGGTGCACCGGTCGCAGCAGTTGCAATGGCCCCCACCTCAGCATCCTAAATTGCCTCCCTTGAAAGCAACTCTTTCTGATACCAGCACCTTAATTTCACACAAAAGGTTTGCCAATGGCACTGATTGTGCTCTCCGGCCGCTGAGGTGCTTGATCCGAGCCTCTTCCATCAGCCCGACAACCACTGGCACGAGGCTCTTGAGATCTCAAGGGGTGTAGATGCAGGGCAGAATAAACATACCAATTGATTGTGTGGAAGCGTCTGTATCCAGTTCCATGCAGGCCCTTTGCGAATAGTAGACCAAGTCGAGCGAACAACTTGGACATGTGTTCAGCAGCTCTTTGTCGGCACTTTCCAGCATGGTGGAACGGAGCTCGTGGTGCTTGTTTGCCGTTGGGGTGCTGCTGCTTGTGTCCCTTACGCAGTGAATCTATCTGAACCTGAGAATGCTGTAGGTCCCAAACACCCATGCTGGTTACGACAGCAGTGCCCAGTCCGTGGCCCAGAGGCGCAGAGAGTTGGACTGGTCTCGTTTTCCGAGTTCTTCGGTCGTATACTTGGACACATGTGCGGTGTTCCAGATTCGCCTCAACACCTACCTATGCCGAGGTTTTCGTTTTCGATGTCTGATAGCACGCTATTCTCCACATAGTGTGCTTGAGCTTCTCTCAGCTGCGATATCATGTTCCCTTTCGGTCCTCTGATGCGCCGAGTCACTGGCCACACGATCGCGCGCTGCGGCACCGTGTGCAGGCCTGGGCATGTGGCTTGGGGCCTTGGATCGAAAGCACAAAACTTTCTTTGGTAAGCAAGCTACCCCTTGCAGTATCCCGGCGTATCACGGTTGATACACGCAGAGGCCTGAACTATGCGTGAACATCTTGGCATGAACCCGAGACGAGCAAGCCATCAGGATGTGCCGGGCCACGCAGCTTTGCCTGCAGAGACACTCCCCAGGCAGGGCTCACGCGCGTGAGGGGTTCTTAGTGTCTGCTTGTCATGCGATCCGGAAGCTCTTGGGTGCTTTATGCCTGGCTTCAGAGACTTGGGCCCCTAGTGCTGCCGACCTTGAAACTGAGATTGAACGTGCTGCCACTCAGCGCAACTGACCCGATCCCCACTGGCATCCAGAGTCGCGGGAGACCTTGCTCGATTTCGCCGGCTCCAGCGAACGCAAAGACTCGTGGATTCGGCTTGACAAGCAGGAGCGACCCATCCGTAGCCTTTGCATCTAAGCCCACTTGTGCGGCAATGTCAAGGAGCAGCATACACAACCGCTAAGTTCCTTGTTTCATTTTGTCTCTGTTTCTGTTTTACGTTGCCGGTTCGGGTCTTGTGCTGTCGTAATGCTCCATGAAACAAAAACCCTAAACCCTAAAAGCGCTAAAGCCTCAGCCTAAGCCCTCAAACCATGTCCCCTGACCCCTCAAATCCAAAACTGTAAACCCTTGCAACCTGAGCCCTAAACCACCCTGAGCCTGAGCCGCCAAGCCAACAATGGGCCCTAACCCCCTGAACCCCCCTCATGGCCCCTTCATAAGCCCTGCCAAATGTTAAACTCCGAGTAGGCTCTAACATGCACCAGCCGACCCTGAACCCTCATACCAAAACCTTAAACCTTGAACCCCAAACCCATAACCTCAAATTAAATACACAACCCTAAACCCTAAACCCTAAGCTCCTAAACTGAACCCTAAATGCCACTCTTTGCCGCTACGTTTCGAGGCATCGGCGCCGAGCCGAAGGGTCCTGGCCTCGGCTTTCGGTGGAGTTTCAAGCCGAGGGCTCAAGTTTTTGGCCTCAGCTTTCTTCTTCTTCTTCTTCGTCTCAACTGTTTTTTGTTATCGTTCTAGTACGATTCTCATTATTGTTGTTACTATTAGCCTCTTTATTTTCCTTCGTGCTATTCATCTTTTTCTTCTTCTTGGTGTCAAGAGGTTTTTGCAGTTTTCGGGTGTTTTGGAGTTGAGGGACTTTGGGTTCTAGGGGTTAGGGGTTTGAGGGTCTTAGGCTTTAGGGCTCTTAGGGGTTCAGAGTTTTAAGGTTCAAGGGTTTCAGGGGTTGAGGTTTGGCTTCAGGTTGAAGGATTTAGGGGTTGTAAGGTTTGGAGTTGCTGGGTTTTCCGGTTTAGGGTCACGGCTTCGGGGCTTTCGGGTTTAGCTCAGGGGTAGTCTGGAGTCTCGGGTTTTGGGGTCCTTCTGAAGCGGCCCGGGACTCCCTGGGTCCCTTAACCACATTATTTACTATAGATCCTTATTATGCTAACTTTAAACGATATTATGATAACTTAAATTATATAATGATAACTTAAATTATATAATGATAACGTAAATTATATAATGATAGCTGAAATAATATTATGATAACATAAGTTATATTATGATAACTTAAACTAGTTTCCTTAAGAAGAGCCCAGCTCCAGGGAGTCGCCCCCCCCCAGGCCCTGGTTCCTGGGGCCCAGCGGCCACCCGGAGAACGTGCTCGTGAAGCTGAAGCCCTTGGGCTGCCTTTACGGAGGGGGGACCGGGGGGGAGGGGTTAGGGTTTAGGGTTTAGGGTTTAGGGTTTAGGGGGGGGGAGTTCTGAGTTCTGGAACGGAGTCAACAGAGTAAACCAACGAAGCTGCAATCTTTGCACGTGATGCAAGGTGAAGGGGTTCCTTGGATCATATCAATCTTCCTTCCATAGATCGAACCGAGCGCGCAGTCCGAACCTGAAAGTCCTTGACAGCTCCACCCTCCATGGCACTGTTTCGTGCATGTTTCCTGAGGGAACCTTTGTGACAAAGTGCAGCATGCCTCGAAGGCGTAAGCAGCTGCATGTGCAGCAGCGTTTGAAGACTTGGCTAAATGATTGAACAATTAAACCCGTGTTTAGACAAACTCGTCTGCAGATGGCAGGCCTCTTGAGCATTTGCAGAGGATGGGTGGGCAACAACCATCTCGCGGAATGTTTGTTTCATTTTTCAAGACGGTCTTGAATGACGTAAAGGCACAGGTTAGCAATCAGTGGACTTGGAGGGGATGCTACAGTAGCTTCCTCGCTTTCAGGTCACGGTGGTAATAACTCGACATAAGTGAGAAGAGAGGTGTTCAATGCCACTCGGGGCACTGGCTATCAGCTGCACTGGTTTCTGTCCCTGGTTTAGTTTTGTCTTGCATCCTCGGGGCCCTCCCAAATGACAGCAGCAGCTCGCGGCTAACGTGCGCACCGCGCCGGGTTAGCGTGCTTGATGGGGGATGGCAGATCATAGCAGGGGAGGCCCATTCACAATCGTCAGAGTGCTCCTGCTTACTGCGTCTGCATCTGTTGGGTGATGCTTGCGCAGTTGTTTTTTGCTTGTCAGTGTTGTACGTTGCACCCAAGAACCAAAGCCACATAGAGACCACTAGTACTCGAGGAGGCTGACAGGCCCGAATGGGGGGATGCAGAGTGAACTGCGAGTGGGAACAGCAGAACAGCACAGGGAGCCGCTGGAGCCAGACGCAAGACCTTTGGAGGCCCTCAGCTTGCTGCGTGGATATGCGTGGATATGGATGACCATTCGCTGTATCTTGCTATCTTTGGGGGCAAGCACCGTCTGACGGTCGAAGCTGTATAAGGGCTCGAGAACCCACCATCTGGGGCACAGCAAGCAGTCATCGGCTCTTCCAATGAAGCCACGATACCTTCATAATCATGTTTTAATCGGAGAAGCAATCTCGGGACTGGCGCCGATGTAAAATTCGGCCTGAGCTTCGGCAGCCATGAAGTCTGTGCTGCTACATCTCGTCCCTGCCCCTTGGTGATGACGTCTGACTGGCCTTTCGAGGGTTGAGGTTTCGAGCAGTAGTATGGGATCTTGGCTGTCTGCTAGCGTTTCGGTGTATGCCTGTTTGGGTACTTGTAGCGAATCGTCGGCCCGTGTCTGCTGGAAGCAGGCGCTTTCCAAGCCTGCAAAAGTGCAACTCAAGGGGCGAAGCCCGTGGTTTTTGTCCTGCAACTCTCGAGCTTTGCAGAAGCTGTTACTTAGATGCTGTTAGGAACTATTGGCCTCATGATTCGCTTGCATTCGGACCTGCCCAGGTCGCGCTGCCCCCGGCCTTGGCGAACCTCGCAGGGCAGCTGGGCCGCCCAACTGCAGCCCTGCGCATGCTGTCCCCAACAATGCGTCTGTGCGGCTGGATACTAACATGTGCTGAGGAGGGCAGCAGATACAGGAGAGCGACCTCTTCCTAGGCGGAAAGATCGTGTCGCAGCACAGGGAGCACGCATCCCTGGGCCTTTTTGAGTCGCTTCGTGTGCTGTTGTGACGGCAGGCAGTCAAGCCTTCACGAAGAATGAGTCTGTAGCTCCGCAGCAACCGGTGTGGCTGACTGCGTCTGCAGTGTCGCGCGGGTTTAACTGACATGTCCATGTCTCTGAGCAGCGGCTTGCAAAGGAAAATCTGAGCATCATCTACAAGTGGTTGGACGACATCATGCCGTCTAGCTGCCGTTGGGCTGAGTACAGCGACATAGATCCTAACTAGATTCGACTAGATCCTTTACGCATGCGTAACGATTCAGTCTTACAAGTCTTGAAACTCGAGCCCTGATGCTGATAGTCTGGAACTTGGTGCCGTCGGCTTGATGCATCTGCATGCATTCTTTGGCTTTCCTTTCCTGCCTTTGACAGTGTCAACTGCCAGACAGAGCCCATGTGCTGCCCCTTGGGACCTCTTGCAAGCTTCTATCTGAGAGTTGAAGGGAGGCTTGTAAGGTAGGGGCCGTCCGTCTCTTTCTGCAGGCCCTGCGAGTGCTGTTGCCGAGGTGGTCTCAGGCCTGGGATTTGCCCGCACAGAGGAAGGTGGCCTATGCGCAGCTGAAGGACTTGGCGGAGGCGGGTGTGTCACCTGTTTTTGGCAGGCAGTCGCAAGCAGAACCTCGGCGGTCCCCTGCCCTCCGGAAGCCTCGGTATTGTGATGTTCGGGGCATGTGGCCCTCGAGGTGAGCACCCTCGCCTTGCCCTCATTGGCCTTCGGCGTCGGTTGAGGCCTGAGAGGGTTTTCAGGACTCGTTGGGATATCGCTTTCGACGCCCAGCGGCCGAGGCCAGGCCTTGTACTCCTACTTCTGGTTCGAGGACAACGGAGGTAAGATCGACCTGGAGGCGAGGAGCATGGGTCGAGTCTAGAGTCCAGCCCGCCTTTGGAAGCAAAGTCCCCCTTGCAGGCCGCGGATTTGTCAGTGCGCCTCCATGACTTGAGCCCCACACTCAGCCCGAGTCTCGAAACCACGGGGAGGGTCACACTCCGCACAGCATCGAGGCCTGCAACACAGCGGCTGCAGCGACCTGTCCATGGGCGTTGGGACTTTCCTCAGCAAGGCCGGGCGGCCGGGCGGCCGGCGCTCGCCATCTCATGCCTTCTCCTGCCAGCTGCCAGCCTTTGGTGGTTTGGGGCTTGTCATCTCTTGCCCTTTCAGGTGTGCCACGAGCGGTGGCTTTTCCTGATCATGCTCAGCGCAGAGGCGGCGCGAAAGCACACTTTCGGATATGTACACATATGCCGAAGAAGGGTCTTGGCAACAAGACCCACGCTTTCCGTCCTCGAGCTTCGTAAGGCCTCTGCCCGAAGCATGCATTGATCACTGAGCGAGCAGGTGGGAACCGCATTGGCAGGGCGACGAAAGGAGCACCATGGGATGTGTGGGCTGTAGCCTTCCGGATGAAGGATAATGGCAGGGCTTCTTTACTCTGCACAAAGGGATACACCATGTGACATGTGCAGACAGGTGTCGAAACTAGGGTAGGTGGTGAAGAATGGACAACTTATCTCGGGTCATCGTAATAAGCACAGATTTTGGCCGGCTTCTTAAGATTCGTAGGTCAGCGGATGCGAGAGGATGCGGGGCGTACCCGTACAGGCCAGCAGGAGCTGGCCACGTGATCCAGAGAAGCATGTCTGAGAGTCTCTGCTATGACGGGACCCGGCTGAGAGGTTTGGGAGGTGACACGAGGTGACAACTCGGTGTATGTGATTCATATTCTCGATATTCAGGACTTGGTGCATGCTGCCGCAATGCTGCAGCGGGCAAACCAGCTGTTCCTTGCCTGCAAGGGGCCGTGGAGGCCGACTTTCAGTTTCTACTGTAACGAGTGTAGCAGTCCACTGGCCTGGCGGGTCCGGATGCCATGAAGAGATATGCAGAGGATGGGCAGTTTGCGGGCTGCTCAGGTTCGCCGACCTCAAAGAGTACCCCTTCTTCAGCTTTCGCAGGTGGCAGGTGCAGGGAAAGACATTCTTGAGAGATTTTTCGACGTTTCCATGTCCTGAGTCGCTCTACGACATCAACACGAACTCCCACGCCGCGCGGCCGTGTTCTTAAGGCTTGCTTCCCCAATGCAAAACACCTCCGAACGCCGAACGCCCAATTCTCAAGATACGGCATTGCGGCCGCGATCAGGCCCAAACGGTTCGCTGGTAGCGCCGAGGGTCACGGTTGAACCTTGAGATCATGCATGGTCGTACTTATATGGACCTCGCAGTGATGGAAGGGTTGTGTCTCAGTGCCACAAATCGTGCAGAGTTGCAGAAGCCGGACCTTGTCTCTTCCTGGTGCATCGGCTTGTCCCAGGTATTCCCGGAGGGCTTCCGCCAGCGGCCGGTATGGCCCACAGCTGCGGCACCTTGGCTCTGGAAAGTGCCAGATGTTTGCCGGCCCTGCTAGGCAATCGTCATGCAGCCTAAGAGTGTTTAACGACCTTTGCGGGTGCAACTAGGAGTCGAGATTGGAATTCTGCAATCTGCCCCACGAGCTGCAAGACGCTGCTCTTTAAGGTGGAATCGTCAACACCTGGGTTCAAGTTCTAAGCCTAAACCCTCGAAGCCCTGAGCATCCTCATGCTATAGGAGCTTGAATGTATCCCCGTATAGTCCTTATATAGCTATACAGCTATACAGCTATACCATAGCATATCCCAGAGCCTTGCTCCAACCATGTAGGGCCCTATCTCAAACCCTATAAAGCCCTGTACCCTTATGCAGTCGATCTGCGCATATTGGCGCTCTTTTCGTCGGTTTTCCAGATCGAGGTGCCCATCGCGGTTTGGTTGGAGGAGCCGCTCCGATGCACTCTCAGTGAAGGCCGCCGTCCGAGGCTCTTGGGCCATTTAGATTCAGAGTTTGCCAGGAGTTGCCGCATGTTCTACGGGGCTCCCCATATGAAGGATCTGACCATATGAAGGCTGCCGATTTGCTATGAAATTCTGCGGCATATGGGGGTGAGGTTGTACTTGGTCCTTCGTTAGCTGAAACCTGCGGTGTCGGCGAAAGCGAACCCAACCACTTGCTGGGACCGCTCCAGTAAGAGGCAGCCATGGCCATCATGTCGTGGGTACTGTTTGGGATGGGGTTTAGGGTTTAGGGTCTAGGATGGGCTGGCAATGGTTGGCTGGCAGTCCGGTTTCTTGTCAGGGTTTCGGATTTGAGTGTTAGAGGTTTCAGGGCCTCGAACCTCTCAAGGGTTCGTGTCTTTTTCGTTTCGCTGGCTGGCTTAGAATGAATTCTCCCGGCGGTGGGACTCTAGAGCCTAGAATTGAATCCCCGAAACACTAAACCCTAAACTGCTCCCTCAGTAGTCGCCTGACATCGTGACATGTTGGTGAAGTATGTGAAGGCATGTGAGGCCCCCGTAGACCTCAGGTGCTTCAAATCCCGAAAGGTTCCGCGTCGTCAAATCCCTTTGAATATTTTTCGCCTCCCTCTCGCTTTTTCGTCCGTGGTCTGTCTCTGTCTCTGTCTCTGTCTCTGTCTCCGTCCCCGTCTCCGTCTCCGTCTCCGTCTCTCTCTCTCTCTCTCTCGGCCGAGTCTTGTTTTCGTAGGTCACAGAGTCACAGACTTGTAACCCCAAGCAAGTCATGTGATAAACTAAGCAACGGCAATCGTGGCAGCACGAAGTAGCCATCATGGCAAGCTTCGAGAGAGTCATAACAGCAGCACTTTATCGACGACAGGCTGTTGTGTATCATCAAACCAAGACTTGGTTCGATACACACGGTACTCTTGTCAATGTCGAAGCTACTTGTATTCATCTCAAAATCACGTAATGAAAAGGCACGCGATAACTGCAAACAAACATAACCAGTGGACCAAACATGTAAGTCGTACTGGCCTCAACGACTGTCCTCATAGCTCAATAGTTTAGCACTTATACAAGTGTTGTAGAAAGAGAGGTATAGTTATGATTATGATGACATTAGCCCCCTCCATGAAGTAATCAAGGACAGCTTCCATGATGCAACAGCCCAAGGAACTACGAGGTCTTCCGGCAAGATCTCGATGCTCGGCTGCGCTCAAAAGTGGGCTCAAGAGAGCCAATTGCAGAATGCCCCCGAAATCCCTGGTGTCTGGTGTCTGCAAGGACTTGATCCTCAAGCAGAGTAGCTTCGACACGCTCTACTTCATGGGCCACGTCTCCATGACTCAGCTCCGGGCCTGAAGCGTCAGTGAGAGCCTGGGGCAGGGAAGGGGAGAGGGGTCAAAAACAAATTTAAAAAGGATCAATAAACAATTTAATAAGGATCAACAACAAATTTAAGACGGATCAAAAAAGTATTTATGACTTACGATCAATTTGTTGATTTCCTGGCTTAGTAGCTTCCGGCTTCTTGGTTTCTCGGCTTCCTAGCTTTTCGGCTTCCCGGCTTGTTGGCTTGCGGCTTCCTTCCCGGCTTCTTGGTTTCTCGGATTCCCGCAGTTCCGACGCGGGACTATTGAAATCGCACTTACAGAAATGTTTTAATTTGTTTTTGATCCTTCCTGACCCTCCGAGGCCCCAAACCCTGAACCCTAGCTCGCTAGATACCTGGCAGACGGAGAAAAGTTGCCCAAAAGAATCCTAAGCTCGGAACACTATATAAACCTGAAATCCACATCATCGGGTTGCATTGTTCAGTTGTAGCGAAGCTGAAGCCCAGGGTTCGGGCCCAGGTTTTCGGGCCGCCGGGACTCCTGGGCGCCACTGAACCTGCCGCGCGACATGGATTATGGTTATGGCATCTTATCAGGTTTAGGGTTTAGGAAGTTTGGGGTCAAGGGTTTGGGAGGTTAAGGGTTTAAACGTTTGGGAGGTTCGGGGTTGTGGGTGTTTGCTGAAACGATCTGTGGAGCTGTAAGGATCCACAACCGGGAGCTGGCACCTCACGCGTGCGAGGCCGTGGCCATGGGAATGTAGACCCCAGCTTTTACATGTTTTTCATGAAATGGATTATGATAGAAGTCGTTATAACAGTGACCGCACCTTTGAAGGGTTAAGGAGTCTATACGACGCAGTTTTCTGCAAATCCTATTGAGCTCTTGCCTGTGCTACCAAAGGCCAAGGGGCAAAGACACGCGCGGTAAACTCGAAAGGTTTTATGGCCTAAGCCCCAACATATCCTTACATCCATCGTCCCCCTACAGATTCTGTTTGCCCTGAGAGGTAGCGCAGCGGAGCTGCAAGCTGCTGGCCGAAAGGCCTGAAATCGCGCGCTGCCATGCGAGGCCTGCCCTGGGGGGTTTCTTCAAATTGGAGCGCCTTGTTTGGGGATCGTCTCACGAGGATCTTGCGCTTTACGTTTTTACCGTGATTGACTTTTGACAGCAGGGAGATTGGAATGTGCTCTGCAAGTGCTCCAAATTCAGCCTGCTGGTCCCAGGGACGTGGGCGCAGCCTTTGCCCGACTTCAGCCCGGCATGGGGATCAAGCCGCCACTTCGCCGCAGGTTTTAGAACCAGAAGTGTTTGTGCTTGTTTGCCATATGGATCCGTTCGCCTGGATGTTGCGAGGCATCTCTGGAACGCACCGCCGAGGTAGGTGGTGAGGTCGGTGCACCCGCTATTTCCTGGGTTCTGTCTACTGTTGAAACCGCAATGGTGCAAAAGGCATTGGGGGCGTTGAGTGCAGCACCCTGTGGACAGGCTGGCGGTCCACCTGGGCCTCATCACCCCTCCAGGCCCCCAGAGTCCATCGGGATCCTCGCGAAAGAACGTAGAGATCGGCCAAGGTGCCACCATGGCAGTGGGCTCTGAGGAGCTGCGCTGGGAGGAGGGCAAGGCCACGAAAAACGGCGAAATCCGTGTCGTGCGATTTCGGCGGTGTGAAATGTCGGCCAGCTATTCCCCTCCGCAGGCCGTGGTGTTCGATGCCGCTTTGCTGAATCAGACCCCTATAGAGGTGGCTCTTCGTGAAGCCTGCCTCTCTCTCTCTCTCTGCGCCTGTAGCTACTAGCAGCCTACCGGCACTGGAGAGCTTCGAAATTGAGAGTGTCCATTCACCTGAAAGCCATGCCCAGAAGCCGTCGGTTTTTTCTCGTCCCACCAAGGACACATATATTCACAGCGTGAAGCATGAAGGCTACTTGGCCATGACAGCACCAGTTCTGCTGCACCATTCTGAGAGAAGTCGGGCGGGCATGCCAAGGCACCGAAGACAGATATCTGCTGATTGCTTGGTTCTGTCATCCGTGCGACACGATGCATGCAGAAGTTGCTCCTGAAATCTCTGAAAGCTTGTGCTTGCAGTGAGCATAGGTGGCTTGCGTGACACAAAGACTGCTAGCGTGGAAGCCTCTCTCGCAGAAGCGCGAGATATGAAAAGGCCGCTTTGCGTCAGGACGTGTCATACAAGTGCCAGCATGGAGCATGTGTCCGGCTTGACCAGAGCTGTTTTGTTTCGGGCACAGCCAAGTGTCAGGAACGCCCTATTCTGAGTTCTGCAGTGGAGACGCGGACTTCGCGAGCAGGGAAGGGAGGGAAGGTGCTCATCACTCGTAGATTTACAGAGGGCACATCCGCCTCCGTTTGCTTGCGGCTGGCCAGTTGCCCGAGGCGGTCCACAGGTATCCAGAAGTGCCGCCAAACGTTGAAGGCCCACAAGTTGGTTGCAGCCAGCCTTTTGCTGCAAGGGAGAAAGAAACTGACGAGATGCAGGGATGTTATGGAACAGGCTTTGTACTGATCTTCGTGCTGGAAGCACCGTCTGAACACCATCATGCTATCTCACATTGGGTCGAGCCCCGGTACTGACACAGGAACTAGGCCCAGTACTCGCGAACTCGAGCCTTGAACCCCCGATCAGTGTTTCCTGCCACTATTAGCATTTTTAGTTCTTTTCGCTCGCTATTGGTATCACCAAAACTGCTAGATCTTGCTTGTTCTACTGCTTGTTTCCACGAGTACACCACTTGGTAGGCTTATTCGTGCGTTGATGCCCGCATGATCCCGCATGTATGATTCACAATCTTGTGGTATTTGCTTGTGTTATTCAGGATTATTTGCGTTTTTTGTTTTAATGAATTTTCGAAGTTCTAGGCTCCAAAACGGTTTGAAGGCAGACCTGAATCCGAAAAGCCAACGAGCCCCAAAGCCTAAACCTAAAATCCCTAAACGACCTGAACCAGTGCAACACCCACAGCAGCACCGAAGCAGGCGGCGCCTGGGGCATCCTTGGAGGTCAGCAGCCAGGCGGCCAGGCGCGGAAGCAGTTTCAGAGGATCAGAACGAAGTGGTGGTGGCAGTCGTACCAGCAGTTACAGCAACAGTAGCAGCAGCAGTGGCAGTAGAAGCAGTAGCAGTGGCAGTGGCAACGGCAGTAGCAGTTGCAGTAGCAGTTGCAATAGAAGCAGCAGCGGTAGCAGTGGCAGTACCAGTAGCGGAGTCGTACAGCACCCCTGCTCTGCTGCTACTACCACTACTCCCATTCCGACTCCCACTCCGACTCCCACTCCCACTGCCACTAGCACTAGCACCAGCACGAGCATGAGCACTAGCACTAGCACTGCCACCGCCACCGCCACCTCCACTGCCACGGCCACGACGACGACTACTTCTTCCACTACTCTTGCTACTTCGTCTGTCACCACCGCCATCGCAGCTGCTCAAATTTACTTTAGTCCTGATGATGGCAATACATAAGCCCGAGATGTTGACCATGGTAATGTCAGTGATCAGAATGGTGATGGGGGTCAGTTTGCGGTCGATTCGATTGTAGTTCCGGCTGCCTGCCGGGTTCCCCGTCGTGGTGCAACATGGCAGCCAAGACATGCGAGGAGCTCAGGGCAGAGATCGAAGCCACGAATGCGCAGCTGCAAGCGGCACATGCTGCGAGGACACAGCTCCAGACCGAGATTGCTCAGGCCGTAGAGCGGCAGCGGCTACGACAAGAGCTCGAGGAACAGCAGCTGGAATTGTCCGTCGCCAGGAGCACGAACCGCCAGATGAGAGGAGAGCGAGACGATATCGACGCAGACCGGAGGGATTGCAACGACTTGTCGACATGTCCTGCTGCTGCCGCTTGCAGCGGGAAGACCGGCATCAACCGCGCACGCTGCACGGGTGTCGGGCCCCGGATCGCAAAAGGCGAATATGTGTGGGAACTCCAGCAGATGTCTTGGCTCGACGTTACACTTCAATTTCGGCCAGAAGCGCTTCGTCGTATTAGCTCTCACAATTTCGAAGTTGGTGGGTGCAGCTTCGATTTTTTATACCGCCCTGACAGAGGAGGGCTTCTCCTGACCAGCAATAAGCACGGCTCGCTTGCCATAAGGGTGGACTCGGAACAGGACATCGCGTTTCGCTACAGCATCTACATCAAAAGGCGGGGTGGCGACTTCGTCCAGTGGGGTGAGACAACCGATGCGAGCCATCATGGCAGTGATGACCCTTCTTTCACTGTCCACGGTCCTGACGTCCACCTCCGAGACTCGCCTTCCGGTGCAGTGGGAATCTTCGGTCTCACCCACAATCAGCTTTTGCGATCGGAGTGGGTGGAGGATGATACTTTGACCGTGAAGTTCGTATTAGAAGTGCGTCCTGACGTATCTTATCGAATGCAGCAGTCTGTCACCCAGACGGCAGCAGTGGAGGTTCCCGAAGCCACCATGATTCGGGACACGCAAGCCCTTTTCGAGGAAGGCACTTGCAGTGATGTTCAGTTCAGAGTGCAAGGTGAAACGATCCAGGCGCACTCGCAGGTTCTTTGTGCGAGATCGGAGGTTTTCAGGAAGCAGCTCTCGGCCGGCATGCAAGAGTCCGTATCCGGAGTGATCAGCATCGAGGACTGCGACGTGGGCACTTTCAAGGCCTTCCTGCGGTTTATCTACACCGACCTTCTGCCCAGCACTGTCGAGCCTGGAGCCAAAACAGAGGACGATGCTGGTGGCGCTCTGCAGATGCTAGCCTTGCTAGCCGTGAGTCACAAGTACCAGGCGACAAGGCTGCAGCTTTGGTGTGAGGCGCAGCTGTGCAACCAGCTCAGCACCTCGGAGGTTTGCGACATTCTCTGCCAGGCTCATGTCTTCGAGGCGAAGCAGCTGGAGAAAGCTTGCTACGCTTACATCAAGGACCACATGGCCGAGGTGCTAAAGCTTCCCGCCTATGCCGAGCTCGTGACCAAGTGGCCAGACATCGGAATGAAGGTCAGCCTTTTCATGGGGGATGTTCCGGAGACCGACGCAGAGGAGATTCTTCAGGCTTCTAAGGTGCGGCGGCTGCACGGCGGCAAGCAGCGGATGTAGGCATGCAAAGCCGTTGCTGCTCAGAATTCTGCGTCCGGGGTCACCAAGCAAAACAGATGGGTGAAAGATTCGTTTACACGATTTTTAGCTTACCATCCAAGGGTTCTAGACCCGGAGAGACTAGAAGCCCCCTTCTGTTTCGTCCCCGAAATGCATCGTGCACCATTTTGCACAGTCTCGCAAGTCCTGCAAGAGCCTAGCCGAAGCCCTTCAGGCCACGTTATGTTCCGGCATGGCTGTCCTACAACCCCTCAGCCTTGAGCAGCTTGAGCAATGCCACGGCCTGCACTTAACGAGCATGACTTCGTACTATTGCAGGAAATCCTGCCTGCTGACTGCTTCCCGGCACTCCCAGCTCGGAGCTTGAGGCGGGGGGCGGCGCACTTTGGAGGGCGGAATAGAACTGAAGGCATGGATCGCAGATCGACCGGTTTTTTCAGGCATGCCATCGCCTACTCGAATATCGACGGCCAAGAGCAAGTGCACGAGACCAAGGCCCTGGCACCGAAGTGGGAGATCCTTGTCGTGGGCATTTTGCAAGTTGCCTGGGCACAGGTGACTTGTTCCGGGGAGGACTGTGAGACCATGTCCAATGATGCATCGGACCTCAGCCGTGATCCTGCGGCTTGTGAAGCAAAGAGAGGCTGCGCTGCAGCACGAGGTCATGCCGCAGATCATCCGCGTGAGAACACCGACCAAGGCAGGGAGGCCTTCGGTTGCAAAGTTCTGCCCAAGGCTCAGGGCCTTTTAGGGCCTTTTAGGGCCTTTTAGGGCCTTTTAGGGCCTTTAGGGTTCGAGGTGTGAGTTCCAAGGCTGGGCCAAGGGTTGTGCGGACCTGGGCCCAAAGCCAGGCCGCCAAGCCCCGGCTGTGCACAGGCTCCGACTCCGCCCTTTGCTTCGCTTTGGAATGCGAACTTGCATATATATATATATATATATAATATACATATATACATACATATTTGCATTGTATACAGTCACAAGGCACAATGGCAGAGTATTGCACAGTGGTAAATTATATCAGATCATTCATACGATGTGGTTTTTCTCTGCAATGTTGCATGCAGCTACATGATTTTATGGCAGGTTCTCCTTTCCAGGGGCCCGGCTTGGTTTGGGATGGCTTCGACAATTTGGCGCCACTTGGCAGGAGGGTCTTGAGAAGGGTCGCGCATGACACGGTCTCTAGGGTACTTAGAGTTTGGGGTTGTGTTGAGTTCTACGTGCAAGCAGGAAGCAAGAACGGGGTGGTTCGTGCACGGGTACGGCCGGTGAGCATGTTCCTGGCAGCCAAGGCACCGTGTCGCCAATTCTGCTTGCCTCTCAGAAAAGCTGTGACATCACCATTCTGCTGAGCAACCCTGCATGGTTTGCAAAGAAGAACGATCCGTCCGCCTCCGGTTTGATCCATGAATCCAAGAAGCTGAGGCGAGGCGGCTCTTTGGCTACACTCCGGCCGCGGAAGATGTCAGGCAGAGATTCCAATGGACGGCGCGCGATGCCTCGACTCGAAGAATCTGCTCCCGCCTGCTTCTGTTTGCAGGCACGATGAGGTCGCAATGCCACCAGCAAACCACAAGAGTGAAGGCCTCCTGTTGCGCCGGATTCGTGTCATGCAGCCCGTGACTCCCTAAAGTGGTGGGTGCCTCAGCAGGCGTCATGAAGTCTTACGTCTACTTCAACAACAACGGTCACGAAGAGCCGCCGGCAAAGTCTCTCTGGAAAGTCTGCCATCTTACTGCAAGGCGTTCTGTGTTGAATGCTAGAAATCAAGGATGAAGCAGATCGAGTCGCACTGCAAGGATGGCACCTGCGTTCAGAGGCACCCAGTCACATGCGCAGACAAGAGAACTGGTGCAGAGCGACAGTGCGAAGAATCCGAAGCCTGCAGCCAGGACGAGAACCTTTGCTCCACATTCCATGCAGGCGCATGAAGACTTGATGTAAGCTTCAGACGGGGCTAGCAGACTGGTGCCGATGCATTTCCAATTGAGGCAGTCTACCATCCTGTGCCGCAGGCCTGACAGACCTGCCTTCTCTTTTATGTTGCAGCTCACGAAACTTTTGAGTGAAGGGGATTTTGGAATCGTGGCAGTTCCGTCACTCTGAAGGCGGCGACAACCGACCAGCATGTTCACAAGGCTCGCCATGCACCTGGCACCCAATTGCTGTCGCTGGTGTGGATCCTAACGCTCGCTGGCACCATTTTGGGACCTACAACGTGTAAACTGATAGATTCTGTTAGAGCCACGAAAGCTGTCCGTGCCGGGGCTTGAATGCAAGGTGAAGAAAACAGATCCAAAACATTTCAAGACCCTGTCTTTCCTCGGGCCCGATTTTTTGGGAGGTCCATGCAGCCGCTGGGCACTCTCCGCAAGCTCGCGCCGCCCGGCGCTCTTTGAAGGTGCTTCGAAGGTTCCAGCAGCTAGGCCAAACCCTCCTGAAGGACATCCAGCACAGCACTCACCAGGCAGGGGTGTGTGAAGTCCAGCTCCGACCAGCTCGGGTTGAGACGTCCCGTCTCAAGGCTACGGGCATGCCCTACGAAGCCTAGAAGCTCAGCTCCCGATTGGACAATCGCGAGCGACTTGTCGTCGAACCGGGCTGAGCCCAGGGGCCATCCCAAGAGAGATGCAGTGCAATGCACGGAAAAATGGGGACCTGGACATTATCACATGTTTCAGCTTGCATCACAGGGTTACAGCTCGGAGTTCCGAGCAGTCCTTCGAGCCTGGTTTCCGCGAGAAGCCATTTGGCCTTGGCCTTGTTTAAACCTGAGATCCGGACATGCGGCGGAGCAGAAGCGTTTCTGGCAAGCTTACGCTTTACAGAATGGCCCGAACGCTTGAATTGGTGGTTTTGGAGCGGCAAGGACTTCTGGCGGAAGAACGTATTCCTCAGATCTGTCAACACACACACAGTGGCTGCCCGAATCGAGCCATGGGAGCTGAACTGTCTTCCCCTGGTCCCACCCTGGAGTCAGGCGCAGAAGCGATGAAGACGCGTACCGCCTGTTAGTATTCGTTCCTTGATGCCCTCGACCTGGCAGTTCTCGAGGGTGTTGGCCCTGACATGCGCGGAAAGCTGTCCACGCAGCTGGCCTGAAATCTTGGTCGTCGTGCTTCGATCTTGGCATGGCAGAAGCTCGCTTGCCGAGGCATTTAGAATCCATGAGCTCCCGAAACTTGAGGCACTCTAGACCATTGTTCACGAAAGTTTTGGGGTGTTCCAGCTTCTGCGCTTCAAACTTGCCGCGCGCAGGTTTCGTCACGTTGCGATTTGGCGGGATCCCTTTCTTGGTGGTCATTGCCTCAGCCGGTCTGCAATTCTCATCAGCAATTAGCAAGCATCGCAGCATCGCCAAGACGGTTTCTCCCGCTTATCAGCCTTCTCATCCAAGGGACAATCGATCACCACACAGTTGTGTACGAGTACCTGGACGGAAGACGCTTGATGAGCCTGAAGTCAGAGACCTCAGCTCCGGTACGGGTCCGCTGCGTCGCCCGCTGCCCCCCTCGTGTGCCTCTGAAGGCTGGACTGGGGCCGAGAAGGCTTGCATTTTCATGACAGCCCTGAGGCAGGTGCTTTCGACAAATCCTGCAATTGGAAGCAGACATCCCGACATCCGGTCCAGGACCCCTGCCCCAATGGCGATGTCTTGGAGCGAAAGTGGTGTGCGCGTTTGACACCAGTCGAGGCGGAAAGCTGAGCATGCGACCAGATCTCTGAAGCTAAGGAACGGAGACACGCCTTTGCCACCGAGGTCCAGTTGCACTGGGATGATGTCAAAGAGAGAAACTACGAGCTTTCGCGATGGAATTGTCAGCACTTCAGCAGGCGGCTACATTATACACTTGTCAGCTCCTTCGGTTGAAGATTACGACGCCTCGGCAGGTATATGTACGACAAGGCAGATGAAGGAGGTGTGGACATGGTAAAACCGAGTTGATTAAAACAAGTTTCACCCTTCCCGACACTTTGAGCCTCGCCTGGCAAGAGATCTGAGTCGGGGCATGACGAACAAAATCGCTCGATGTGCTTGCAGTCGGCACCGCGCGAGCCTGGGCGTGCGATTCCTGGTCCCTCCTCCAGCCCTCTGTAGGAGACTAGTGACTAGTGTTTGCGGGGTGGGGTTTCGGGGTGGAAGGCAGGGGCAGGGTTGGGGCATGTCTCGGGGTTAGCCTCTCTTCTCCTCCGCATCTTTACTCAAGCCTTCTACGAGGGCCTGGGCATCTCAGCACATTTCAGCAATGCAAAGTCATGATGGCTACTGCTACAACGTTTGTTTAATCTTGCAGATTCATCATGCCTGCACCGCTGATAGCATCGAAAGGCAGAGAGGGTTCTGGGCCTTGGCTTAGGTGAAAGATCAAATGGAGTCTAGATGCTGGTATAAATTGAGAGTTTACAGGAGTTTAAGAGCTGCATCTTCTTCAAAAACATCCGGAGAATAGTGTCAAATTCTTGGCGTAGAGAGAGAGAGTGGCGATGGCCATATGGACCAGCAGTCGCGGAGAACGGCTTATGCTGCATGGCAGCAATTAAAATCGACTGGCCAGATGCCGAGACATGCTGTGCATCAATCACTCATGGGGTATGGTCCTGCCGGAACATGTACACGACTGCACGGGGTGCTTGGCTGGCGGGTAAGTGGGTCGCTGGCGAGGGCAGAACGGTGAAGGCCGTTTCTCCCGGTGTCTTGCTGATAGCGATGATTTCCGGAACAGGAATCTGGACTGGTGTCACGAGTGAGGCCGTTTGAACTCGAAAGTTCGAAGGATTGACGTGTCAAGGTTGGAAGTCTGGAAAGGTGCTAAAGTTTGGAAACTTTGAGCTTGACTCGGTGACTCGAACTCAAGCTCCAAACTCTAGCCGCAGCCGAGTTTGGAGAGTTTCGACACGTTGAAAGTCCGAAAGTTTAAAAGCTTGGCTTCAAATTTGGTTTGCAGCTCACGGCTGAGGTCAAAGGCTTGCTTGCCGTCATCCTGAGACTGGCATTGGCTGTTGCGCTTCTGCTTGCGGTGTTGTTGGTGATTTCAGGCCTGGGTCCAGGGTTAGTGGGTTAGTGGTTCAGGTTTAGGGTTTGTTGCCAGCCAATTGCAACAGGGTTGAGGGCTTCAGGGTGTTTTCGAATCCTATAGAGTTTTGCACACGGCTTCATTGTTTTTGCTCGTAGGGTTGCTGCAGGGTTTTGTGTAACGCTTCTAAGGGTAGCTTTGGGATTTTTGTTAGAATAGCGGGGTTTATAGGGTTCACTTTCAGCTGCAGCGCCGAGGTTTTTGGGTGTAATATGGAAGCCCCAACAATCACTACACTGTTCCTCATGGTTCATGTATATTCATAGTAACTTAGTAGAATAACACCAGACCTTATTTTAATTCTTACGGGCCCCTATAGCAGAGTGCACGGTTCTTGGGGCCGGACTTCTTGGGGATGATCCTCGGCGACATGTTGCTACATCCTGTTTCGTTAATCTCTTGCATAAGCTTAGAGTTTAACAAGCTCAAAAGCAGGTCACAGGTCGCACAAAACGTTCTTGCACACAGTTCGTTCCCAACGGGCTTCTGTTCAATGCGACAGAGCTCGAAAGTTCTACCGACGGCCACCAACCGTTCACCACATGTTTGCAAGTGCTCTCGCTCTCATTTTTTGAGATTTTTGCCGTGATCATGTTCTATTCCGTCAGCCGGCAGAATGACAATATCATAGAACGGTTGTGCGCAGCTGGACCCTGTTTGCTTGTCACTCGAGTATTAGTCCTGGTCCCCGTCGAACTGTGACTCAGTGCAATCCACCGAGTTCATGCCTGGGCAGCTGCTTTTCGGACAAGAGCTCGAGCTGAGAGGTACGCACGGTCGACCTTAAACAACGCGCTGCCCATCTTTGTGGCCGTCATGTCTTTTCAGGGCGCAGCTTGGCACTCAGCGTTTGCAGTGTACGCAGCCACTCGATTCCGCCTCCAAGGAGAAACAGAAGTTCGCAGTCATGTTTGATGATTCTCTGACTGACCTTGTGGATTCTGCAGTTCTCCATGTTGCTTGATCAGGAAGTCCTAATCATGTTCGTCATCCAGCCCATCCTGGGCGCCTTCCCGGCTGGCAGCGCAGAGACAGGCAGAGTTCTGCGGACTTTCAGCCGCAGCTAGAACCTCGGGTGTTCCTGCAGCTCGGATTCGCATGGCGAATGTCGCAATCGCAGATGACACTCATCTGGCACCCCCATACAACCATCTTCTCCAAGCTATATATGCAGTATTTCGTAGCCACCCCGAGCAGATGTTGGCATCCCACACAGCGAAATAGCCGTCAAGCTGTCAATGCCAAGGGTGTGGTTTTTCGGCTGGCTCGCCTTGGCACATTTAGCAGCCTGGCATTACGTCCTTAGGCGATCCTGCCGAGGAGTGCACGCACATGGCATGATTGTTTGGACCTGTCCCTTCACTTTTGCATCTCGGTCGAAGCATGCTAGGCCACGCCAAAGATGCTCTTGAAGGGAGTTCCCCGCCTGCTTTGGCCTGACCCCCCCACAGCCCACGCCGAAAAGAAAAGTCAAGGTTCTTGCCTGGTTTGCACGGCTTCTCTAGAAGAGCAAGGCAATGACCCATGGCTCCATGAACCCTTCCACTTTTGTTAGAGTCTGGGGGTCTTGGGCGGTCCTGAGGTATTGGGAGCTTGCGCTTGGGAAGAGCTTGGGGTTGGGGATTGGTAAGCGCAAAGTCTTGGAGAAGTGAAAGTCCCAAGGCCTCTGCCCTCAAGCCAACTTAGGGACTTAGGGAGAGAAACAAAGCCTGGCAGAAAGCTTCCGCAGCATGGCAGGAGCTGCAATAAAACTCATAGCCTTCGCCGCAGAACTGACCCTGATGGTGTTTCGGGCCTAGACCTTCAGCCCTGAATTGTAGCTCAACTCCCCATTCTTCGACAGCTGAAAGCATGAGGAAAACGCACATCTGGGGAAAGCACCTGCAGCAGAACATACATGGGGATTATGTCCGGTTCTTACCTGTTCTACACGTAGATGCTTGCGCAACCTACATCCCTGTAAGCCCCAAGCCCTAACATCCCGAACCCTCAGACCTCTATGGGATCGTTGTTATATACTGCCAAAGCGCTTAAAGCTTTATGAACCTCAAACCCTAAACCCTTACTGAGCCCCAAACCCTAAACCCCCAAATCCCAAAACCTAATCCCCAAGCCTTAAACCCCAAACCCTCAACCCGAAACCCTAGAGTCCAAACCCTAGACCCCAAATCCTGGACCCCAAACCCTAAACCCCAGACCTTAAACGCTAGCACCCTAAACCCTGAAATCCTAAAGCCATACACCTAAAAGCCCCAGCTGCATCCAAACCCTAAATCGCCCCTGCAAAAAGCAGCAACAAGAAAGCATCCGAAGCAAAAGAACCAGACCTTAAACGCCAAACCCCAAACCTTAAACCCCCCTTAAACCCTCAAGCCTTAACCCTAAACCCTTAAGCCCTAAACTCTAAACCCGAGCACTGCAACCCCAAGAGCAACCGAAAGGCGAGGTGGAGGATCGTCTCGGCACCCCTCGGAGGTCGACGAAGTGTGTCTTTGCGTAAAGTTTAGGGCTGAGGGTTTATGGGGCTTAAAGTTTAGGGCTTGGGGCTTAAAGTTTTGGGTTTAGGGCTTAAAGTTTAGGGTGTAGGGTGTAGGGTAAGTAAGGACTAAGGACGGAATCGTTGCTTTGTTTAGGGTTTTGGGCTCAAGGTTTATATATGAAGGAAGAAATAGCAACAACAGCAACCACCACAACCACAACCACAAAGACAAAGACGAAGACAGTGACAGCACCACCACCGACAACAACAGCAACAACAGCAACAACAGCAGCAACAACAACAACGACAACAAAAGCAACAAAGACAACGACAACCACAAAATCACACCCACACCCACACCCACACCCACACCCACACCTGCACCCACACCCACACCCACACCCAGTCGGTGTCGGTGTCGGTGTCGGTGTCGGTGTCGGTGTCGGTGTCCCACACCCACACCCTGGACCACTGGCCACTGGGCTCAGGCTGAGTTGCTGGCCACACAACTCGAGCACGAGGCGATGCGTGGCGGGTGCCCTTCGCAAACTCTTGAGCGCGAGGCCTTAGCAGAGTGCCACGCCTTGAAACAGCAGCAAGAGGCAATGTCTCCTGTGCCTTCGCTTCCGTGCCACGCACCTGGTATGTGTCAGGCAACCCACGACATCCGCCGAGACCTAGCCGGGTGCTCAGAAGACTCGGGAGTGACTTGGCAAAGGACGGGGGAGTCTCAGAGTCAAGCGAACTACTTGTGCGGCAAGGATCGCAAACATACATGTGCAAATGCATAATTGATAGTGCCTAGACCGCCATTAGCATCAGCATCGGCACCAACACCAACACCATCAACGCCATCATCGCCAGTATTGATATCGTCGCCATCATGGCCGTCATCGTCGTTAGCATCTGCTTCTGCGGTTTAAGCATTAACTTGCGCATCTGCTTGCAATCCTTGCGGTGCGAGTAGTTCACTTGACTCTGAGCTGGTCCACACAACCCATGTCTTCTTCCCAATCGGCAACCTGTTCTTTCTCCTTCCGTCTCCGGCTGGCTCCTCTTGCAGCATTTTGCAGCCTAGTCCCTCCCCCTCGTTGTGTGCAGTAAGCCTGGACCACTGGCCAGTGGGCTCAGGAGGAAGCCGTCGAAATGCTTTACAGACAGGCTGGGACCACAGAGGCTTTCAAGCGCCGACGATGACCGCGAAGAAGATGATGACGTAGAGGAAGATGACGACAATGATTATGACCATTGAGATGCTAGTGAGACTTGGTGCTGGTGCTGCTGCTGGTGCTATGGATGAGGTTGCTGATGACCACCACAACTACTACTACTACTACTACTACTACTACTACTGCTACATCTGCTACCACCTCTACGACCCCCGGTTGTGTATCCCTGTATGTATATATATATATATATAGGCCACAGGTGATGAAGAATATGGCCACAGAAATTCTCATCCCATGACAGCCCTGACGAGAATAGTGGGGCTGGTGAGCCGGTGCGTCTGATGATGCTGGTGACGACGGTGACTACCACACCCGCAGCAGCAGTAGTGGTAGCGCGGGAAGCATCATGGGAAGCATCAGCCTAGGGACCAACATCAGCCACATCATCATCATCATCACCTTCCGCCTGGAGCGCATCGCCAGTCTCCGGCTTTCTCATCCCGCAGGCAACATGATCTTACTCAAGGAACATTCGTGAAACGTGAAACCGGAGGTTGCAAGTTGGGCAGGCTTCCACAAAATTCCGGGCCCGGCATCCCATCTGTCATACCATGATTACAACACCGAGGGCCTCCTCATCCTCCCTTCCTCCGTCCAGGATACCACTTGGCTAAATGAGAACTGTGCAGAAATTGTGGCTTTTAATTGCTTCGCAAAGGCGCTGCTGAAGAACCAAATTCAGGCCTTGTCGTCCCAGGCACCGACCCTTCTAAGTTTTAAACGCAAAACCCCAAGCCACCCCTTCACCTCAAACCGCAAACGGCAACCCCTCGAAATCCCAAACAGCCCCAAATCCATCCCGAACCCGTGGGTGCAAAAATCCGACAGAACGAGGCTTGAGCCCCATGCACAGATTCGTGGCCTGGCGCAGCCAGCAGTTTGGCAGGCCTTTGGGAAAGAATCGGAACCTTTCACAACTTGATTGTAGGCATGAGGTAGACACATGCTTCGGCCTACGGCTAGGCATGTTGAGCCCCGAGGTTGCATGCAGTGTTTCAGGAAGGTGTATGAAGAATCATATACTGCCGTTCCTCCACGTATGTATGTGTATGTGGATATGTATGTATGCATACATAGTTATATATATATATATATAAGTGCATGTGTATCTGCATGTGTGCATGTACGAACGTAGGTATGTATGTATGTATGCATGCACGTGTTTATGTGTGTGTGTTTATACTTCTTTAGGCAGGCAGATAGGTTGGTCGGTCGGTCGGTTGGTCTGTCGGTGTGTTTGTCCCCTTGAAAGGTGTTTTGTTCCCCACGCCATCGCGCTGTCGCAACGTCAGCATCTACATCTCGACTTATTCCAGGATTAAGTCAAGAACCACAGCTGAACTTTGGAAGAGTCAGAACTGACCCTTCAGCCTGGCACATCAAGCCTGATCTTCCAGGATCCGCCCACGTGGCAGGGTGTGAGGCGGACTTTTCTGCGCGCAAGCGTTGATGAGAGTCGCGTTTCCAAGCTTGGCATAGCACAGATCGCAACACCCGAACTTCGATGAAAGCTCTGCAAGTCGAACTTTCTGCAGCCTTTGGCTTTGCTAGGTTGGCACACTATGCCATTCTAAGCATCGCAGCCGGGTCCCAGAACTGGGATTTCGACTTCAAACATGTTTACTGTTTAGGTAGGGTTCGGTGGTTTTTTGGGGCTCGACCGAGGGCTACTGTGCCAATTAAGGTTGGCAAATTGGGGCTGTTTACTGTTTTTCTCGGTTGTCGGCACAGGTTTCTGGGCTTCCCCTTGTACATGAAGGCGTTTTCTGCGCGAACATCCTCAACCCCCAGAACGTGAACCCGAAGCCCCTACAAGCGCTCGAAACTTGTCAGGTTGTTCGACTAGGGGCAAGTTCTAAGTCAACGGTTTCTGTTTGGAGTTTTGTTAAAAACCTTGTATTCGGTTCCTCTTTAAGGCTGTTGTTGAATGGGTTCTATGGCTTCCAGGGTTTCGGGACTGTGAGCATTTGAGCGGGTTGAAGGTTGGACCCTGACTGCTTCGAGAGATGATTTCCATGAATCTTTGGAAGCTTCGTGAAGCTTAAGATGCCCAATCTGCGAGCAATTTTCCTGAAGGGATGATACTTCTGCGAGCTGGGGGTTTCGAAACACGGGCGGACGGCTGGTTGCCAATGTCGGTTGCGGAAGAGACTGTTGAACATCCTAGAGGAGTAGGGCTTAGAGTTCGATGGCCTAGCCGCAATCGGGAAAGCCTACGAAGCCCCCCAGTAAAACTAGCCCCTGAACATCTCGTTACATCTTGTTCGATGTTCAGGCTTCGCGGGCTGGGGTTTCTGGCATTTTGCGGGTCTGGCATGGTCTGGCTGGTTCGAGAGAAGAAAAACTTTGCTATACAGGCCACTAAGTCATTCGGACAGGATAATTAGATTTTGGGGCACATCATAGCTACTCGAATTGCAAGGGGCTGGAGTCCAAGGCTTAGGGATCAGGGCTGAGGCCTAAAGATCGGAAGGTCGGAGTTAAGAGTGTTTCTGGGGCTTATCAAGTATGAAGCCACTAGCTTGCGGGGTTGTGCTGTCTTCAGACTTCTGGGCTTATCAAGGTGTCGGAAAGGTCGTCATTTTTCCGTCGGCTTGGAAACGCTTTGTACATGTAAACTTCGTATGCTAGGACGCTCCCTTGACTCGATCGTCTAGGTTGGGGCCCGCCAGCACTCCTCGACCCTACAATTTCCGACCTTGAGCCTCTTGACACCGCCCGAAACCTCTGAAACCCTAAGGCCGCGAAGTTCCTACACCCTAAACGCTTGTAGAACTCCTTATAGGGAACCCCACAAGCCGCGGCCGGCGTGCCAAGGGACAGGCGAAGAGGATGAAGACGATCGCAATGGACGCTCGACGGGTTGAGAATTCGGGTCGGGAGTTTTCAAGGTTTAGGCTTTTTAGATCCAGGGTTGAGGGTTCGGGGTTTCGGGTATGCTTCGTAGGATTTGGAGGGGTTGAAGCTGGCCATCCAGGAAAGAACCTACAATAAGTTAAGTTCTCCAGGCCCGAGGCTCTTGAACATTTTCCGTGTTTCTTGGAACACAAAAAGCAAAAAGCCGAAGTTCAGTTGGCGGGTGTGTTCGGTTGAGCGTGTGATGAGGTGCAGCGTTTTTGTTGTGTGCTGTGCTCACGTCGGGGCGGCTTTACGCTGTAGGAATGGTTGTCGGCAGAGAGGGTTCTGGGTCGTGGCTCAGGTGAACATAGAGTCTAGGTGCTGGATTTTGTTCTAGGGCTTGTAGGAGTTGAAGAGCTGCATTTTCTTCAAGAACATCTGGAGAATAGTGTCGTATTCTTGGTGCATATGCTCCAAGATTCAAGTCTGACTTGCTGGAATCCTTGTCGCAGGGGACCAAATAAGGGTCCAGAGATTCCTGTTCTTGAAACCCGCAACCAATGCCTGAAACTTATTTTACACCACTTGCCTAAGGAATCGCCCCTTTAGCGCTGATGTTTCGAAGCATATCTGCGCCCAGGCCGGCCCAGTCGTGAGCATCCGGTTCAACGTGCTAGAGGCGGCTTGTGGTCGTACTAACTAGAGGGAGGAAGCTAAAGGCTCTTAGGCTCACTCCGGTGGAGTGTGCAAGTTTTGAGGAAGAAAATGTCCCAGTACTTTGAGCAGGAGGAATCCCAGAGCAGGTTTGCTACTGTTTTACACTTCGCAGTTTGAGTTGTTTGGGTTTGGGGTGTCGGAGTTTGTTTGAGAAGATGTCAGATTTCGAGTTTAGGGCTCGGAGTTGCAGAAACCGTACTGAAAGCGACGTCAAGGCAACGTAGAGGATCCCTCGCCCAGCTATATTGCAATCGCAAGCACCCCTTTTTGTCCGCTGACCTTTTTCCGTCCGCTGACGACGGAAATATAATCAGAATCGAGCCAGATACGAGGCTAGAAGCAAAGGGTAATAGTGCGCAGAGAACCCAGCAGACATTACATCCCTTCAACTGACGTGGGATCCTTCATGCGGAAACGGTCGAATCCTAATTTCCGTGGCATTGGGCGACCCCTGGTGCCTAATGCCTGAACCCCAGACCCCAAAACGTCAAGTGTACAGCCCCCTAAACTAGGTCCCTCGTCCAGTCTTCGCGAAGTAAATATCCGATCATGTGCAACCCCGGCAGTCGAATTCGAGTAGGAGGTCCTTTGATCAACAAAAGCCCTAAACCTGCAAGCCCTTCGAAATGATTTGTATAACAGCTGGTCATGTTCTTGCTGTGCTGATTTTCATGGTTCGAGTTCCAGCAGAGCCAGCGGTGCATATATAGAAACTTCGACAGACGCTTCAAGGTATACAACAGCGAAGAACAGATCACCAAAGTCTCATTAAGAATGGGCTGCTTAGCTGGACTTTGAACCCTATCCCAGACACGTAAACCTCTACCGCCCAAACTGTCACTGCGAGCTTGCCTGCCCTTCAATCGGCTTCATGTCGATCTCGGTTGACGTGCATCTGATTAGTGGGAGGGGAGTATCCTTGGAAACAGATCCAGATGCTCTCGTTCAGGAATTGAGCGAGCGTGCTTGCTTGGCCTTGCGAGTCGGCAAGGGCAGGTTGCTCACTTCGTCTGGCGAGACTTTGGATGGAGCCGCAACTCTCAAAAGAGCCAGGATAGAGGACCGCGATATGCTAACCCTGCAAGCAGGGAGTATTAAGCTTGCATCTTCCAAGAAGAATTCAACCATCACCATCAAGAAGGCCGCTTTTGCTGCAGTCTTGGGCGATTCATCTGTGGTATCCTGGGGCGATGCAAAATTTGGTGGCTCCAGCGACTGGGTCCAGGATCAGCTACAAAGTGTTGTGGACATCCAGGCGTCTTACAAGGCGGGGACCCTATGTTTTTCTGGTGCAAGTTTGACACCTTATGTTGCTGACACTTGTTTTGAGAGGGGGGTGGGGGACGGGGGTGCACAAGAACGAAAAAACGAAAGCAGGAGAGAAACCAGAGGGAAAGGCAGAAAGGAGGAGAGAACGAAAGAAGGGGACAGCGAACGACAGTGACAAGTAAACAGATTCAACCAGAAAGAAAGGAGGAGAGAGAAAGAAAGACAGAAAGAGCGAACGAAAGAGCGAAATACATAAACAAATAACAAAACACATGAGGAAAGGAATAAAGAGCGAAGCAAGACACAACCAACGAACGAAAGTAGGAGACATAGAATGCAATGGTGGGCAACATAGGAAATGAAGACATAAACAGCAAAGGCAGAAAGATAGAGATATGAATAAGTCAAGAAATAACGTTCAAACAGTGTAAGAACCATAAGTACGTACAGCAATAAGGAAACAACAGAACGAGTTAAAATTGACTAGCAAAGCGAATCTTACATCTTCTGTTTTGTTAATGATGCAAATAGTCTAGGTTGACAGGTTAAGTCATATCAGTATCAGATTGTATGACTATGAGATGGTACAGACGTATGTAGTATTATATGATATGTGCAGTATATTGCAGCCTAGCCCCATGGGGGCTTTAACACAATCTATAACATACTAGGCTGTGTTCCCTCATGTTAAACTGTGTTAAGTACAAAGTACAGCATACGCTCATAGTAAGTCATCAGGGTACGTTGCATTATCGTTGTATTGCATTGTACCATGGTGTATAAAGTCACACAGGCTGCATTCCGTGTTCACCGCGTCTGCTTGTGGTTTTGCGGCAAGTCCTGCATTGGTCGGTGTGCCTGAACCCCCCACGCCCCGCGACGCTCAGTATCCTGGCTGCTCCGCAGGTTTAGAACTTGTTTTGTTATTTGGATTAGATAGTAAGGTCAGTACTGCAAGGCGTGATAAGCACACTCCTAATTCCATCAGGGACGATGATGAACGCATGAAATTATAGTACATACTAAACCAAACCTTGTGGCCTCTTTATGTTTATGATAAAAAGGGTTTAGGCTGCATAGTGACAGACAGCTTTCAGTGCCTTGCAAGGGTGTTCGCACCCACAGGCGGTCAATCAATTCAATCCACGGGTTTGGATTAAACTATACAGAATGCACACATGTAGTATACTGTGCTGTAGTATGACCCAGCAGCACCAAATACGGTTTAGTCAGCAACAACAATGATGATAGTGATAATGATAACGCTGATAACGTGATTAGACAAAATAGCAATGATATCAATAGTGGTAGAAACAAGAACAACAGTTGTAATGGAAGTAGCAATAATAATCATAAGAACAATATTAACTGCAATAGCAAGCCTAGTAGTAATAGTAATTCATCAATGGTATTATCAGCACTAACAATAGTACTGCTACTAGCTGATACTTATAATATTACGCGTAATTGCAACAGAGACCAGCAATGATTATATGAACAATCGTTGTGATAGCAGTAGTGGGAATACTAGGAATATCAATTGTAATTAGAGTAACAGCAGTAATGATGATAATACTAGTACTATAAATAGTAAGAGTAAGAGCTGTAACAATAGTCATACAAGTCGTGGTAGTGTTGATACTACTTACAGTAATAGTCGATAGAATAGCAAGAATAACCAGATAAACAGTCATATCAATAGCCGCGACAGCTGCCAAAATATAAGCATCAGCAGGACTGGCCCCTCCCCCCCTCAGCACAGCCGCCGGTGAAGGACTTTGCATAAATTACGAAACTACAACTACACGACTCCTTGAATGCACAGTAATACTGCGTAACCTGATGTAGCAATGCATGATGTGAGTTAGAGATTCCTCATGCTGTACTTTGTAACATAAGGTAGTTTAACATGTTGTAACATAATCTAGTACGATACAATATAATGCAGTGAAGTAAGATGATACACTGAAAGGTCATCAGCAATCTTTCCACATCTGCAAGGCCTTCGCTGCGATCCGGCACGATGGATCGGTGGTGACTTGGGGTGACCTTGCCCATGGTGGCGACAGCACTTGGGTGCAGGATCGGCTGCAAAATGTTCGACAGATCCAGGCGGCCTACAGAGCGTTCGCTGCGATCCGGGATGATGAATCGGTAGTGACCTGGGGCTGTGACGAATTCGGTGGTGACAGCATTGCTGTACAGGCTATGTTGCGTAGTGTGCGTTGCATCCAAGCTTCTGGATCAGCTTTCGCGGCGATACGTACTGATGGATCGGTCGTGACTTGGGGTCATCCTGACCTTGGTGGCAACAGCAATGCCGTGCAGAATCGGCTGAGCAATGTTGTTCACGTCCAATCTTCTGCCAGCGCCTTTGCTGCGATCCGAGCTGATGGATCGGTGGTGACCTGGGGAAAAGCTGGATGGGGTGGCAACAGCCACCAAGTGCAGGGTCGGCTTCGGAATGTACAGCACATCCAAGCGTCCGCATCAGCCTTTGCAGCGATTCGGGCGGATGGATCGGTGGTGACATGGGGTGAGGCTGCAAGTGGTGGCGACAGCACTGGGGTGCAGGACCGGCTGCTGAACGTTGCGCACATCCAATCTTCAAGCCGAGCGTTTGCTGCTATTCTGGCTGATGGATCAGTGGTAACCCGGGGCAGTGCTGGGTATGGTGGCAACAGCAGTCGCGTGCAGCGTTGGCTGCAGACGGTCGTGCATATCCAGTCGTCATCTAAAGCTTTTGCTGCGATCCGCGCTGATGGATCAGTGGTTACCTGGGGCAATCCTGAATCCGGTGGCAACAGCTCGGCAGTGCGGGATCGGTTGCACAATGTGCAGCATATCCAAGCATCTTCCCGTGCATTCGCCGCGATCCGGGATGATGGATCGGTGGTCACCTGGGGTGATGCTGAATTTGGTGGCGACAGCAGTGCGGTGCAGGATCGGCTGCACCATATTATGCACATCCAGGCTTCTGAAGGAGCCTTTGCAGCGTTCGGGGCTGATGGAACCGTGGTGACCTGGGGAGATGCTAAGTCTGGTGGCGTCAATCCTGCAACGGGTCCGAGGATTTAAGGTTTTTGTCTTCTACAGTGTGTTTTTTGGGTATTTCGGGCTTTAGGGTTTGAGGTCTCAAGCTTTACAGCTTTAGGGTGCCGGGTCCCAACTTTTTTTGGTAGCTTGAATTCCCCGGTGGTTGACATGTCGCCGCAAGGTTTGGGATCATAAAGGACTTCAATGCTAGCATGCAGCTGTGCTGCGAAAGGGGAGTACGACAGAGAGAGAGAGGCACGAGAGATAGAGATAGAAAGCGAGGTAGATCGAAGTGGAGAAGCGAAAGTCTTTTGCGGCAGAATGCTTCAGCTCAGTTCTCGTCGAAGATCCAAGGCATAAACCGCCAACAAACTGCACGGCTCGAGATGCAGGCAGATGACCGCTGCACCTCGCGGCCAATGACGGCAATACAACAAGGAAAAGCAGCGCCATAAGCGGCAATCGTAGCAATCTAAGTAGCTTGCCGCACTTGCAACGGTCAGGCGATTAATTGCAGCAGGAATGGCAACAACAGTTGATCGCGTAGTGCATTGCTGGACACTAGCAGCAATCGCAAGAGTAGCGATAAGACTAAGACACCTAGTAGCAATATTCCAATAGCATTTGTGCTGATAGGTGCGACACAGAACAGTCGCAACATCAACAGTTCGTTGGAATTTTCGGCATTTTGCCGAGAGAAAACAACTGCCGAACAACCAAATAAAAGGACTGGCCTCGCAGTGGTGGTTAAAGTAACGTTGGTATGATCAGCGACAGCAGTAATCGGGGCAATAATTGTAAGCGCTTCACGTCGTCCGCGTCGGCCCGGCTGTACATGAAGCAGGTGCATTGTTTCGGAACTCAACAGGTGAGGTACGGTGTGAATGAGTGAATTTGCTTCAATATGTTCTTAATGTCAGTATTTGTTCTCGTTGATTCATGCTGAAGCTCTGAGTAACAATCCCACGCGAAAGGAGGCACATTCCCGGCACTATCCTATGGTCCTATAGACTATAGACATTATAAAGATCGTATTACACTTCTCACCACAACCTCTCATATGTTGGAAGGGGAATGGGGAATGGGGAATCAAGCTTTGCAACAAAGTGCAAGACACAGCCCCAGAATTCCCAGGCTTTGGCATCAATTTCACGCGCGATGTAAGCTAGCCTGTCTTGCTTCAGAGACGAGGGAAGCGGGAGTTTGGGGGGGTGTTGGGCAGCCCTTTTCGTCTTGCGTCGTGGAGATACCGTTTGTGGCGTCATGAATGCAGATGGCACAAGAACATGGTACATTACCCAAACTCCGTGTCAAGGGCATCTATGACTGAGACTTTTGGCTGGTCCTGTCATTCAGCTCGTGTTTCTTGCATTTGCTCTGAAGAGCTTTGCTCATGCAGCTACTGCGTTCTGAGACGTGGGAACCTCGTGGTACCTCTTGCGGCTTCGGCCAGACGAGAGTCCCGAATGGCCTCAAACATTGACTGCGGAGTTCAAACTGAGAACCACGCTCGGCCCCTGCAGGCCTTGACACCGTAGGGCCCGGGACTAAGTGTGCGTCTGTTAACTGTTCAACATAAGCTGGGCAATCTTCATGGTTTAGGGTTCACCATGACTGACAGAGAGGGGTTTGAGAAGTTTGGGCCGATTCGGGCACCATTGGCTTTAGGGGCTGTAGGACCGTTGCAGAAGTATAGGTACTTACTGCACGTATGCCTCTCATACTCCGTAGTACGTGAACTGTTCAGTAGCAGCCATCAACAGTACATATCTGTATGTGTATGTACATAAGTATATGCATATGTATCTTACCGAATCATAGCTATCTGTATGTATGAATGCATGTATGTATTTATCCATGGATGTATGCATGTATGTATGTAGGTAGGTATGTGGGTAGGTATGTGAAACTGTCGTGAAGAAGGTGGCTGCAAAGTGCACTAAGCCCCGGCAGCTATTCAAACTATATATAGGCTTGTAGGCTGTAGAGTTTGCCTACGCCCCAAACTATAAAAATCAGAGTCTAGAGTTTCTTAGCTTGGGGCTTTCAGGTTTTGTGAGGTCCGGTGAGCGTGCTGCCACATAGTGTACTTGCTACTCGTCTGGGTCGACGAAATCTACGGGTTTGCTTCCAACGGCATCGAGAATCATGCATCGCGACAATGATATGGTGCAGCAAGTAGAGCACAGCGATTCAAAAAGACCAACCTGTGGAGTCATATGCGGGGTCATGGTCCAGTTTTTAATGTTCAGTGGTATGCCTAGCGATGCTGATGCCTGCCGTGAATCAGTACTCATGAGAGCGGTCGCGTTGGCTGTCATGTATAGCTTTCGGTTTAGGGCTCAGGATTGCAATTCATCGAATCGATAAGTGGAACCTCGAGCTTTGAGGGCCGAAACCCTACAGTGTAGGGCCTTTTTCGGTGCCTGTGCCGCAGCCCCCCTAGACCGTCTCGTAAACTCTAAGCACCGAGTGACTGGGCAAGAAGGCCATACAGGGCCCCACCGCAGTCGGTGTCCTGGCTGGCAAACGTTTGGGACTCAACCCCGATCGCTTTGCATTTGGGAGTTTAAGGGTTTGATGCAGCATGTAGTGCATCTCGGCTAACGGCTTTACTACACTACGAAGAAGTTAGGTTACAAGACCTCGACTGTTGCCACTCTTACTCTGGAGTCATCGTGGACAGGGCTTTTCTGCGAATGTGAAGTCTTGTTAGTTTTCTTGTTGCTGGTCTGGTAGGGAAAAAGTAGGCATAGGGGTAGGGTTAATGGTAGGTTTAGGGGTCGGAGTCGGGGTGGGGGTAGGGGTCGGGATAGGGGTAGGAGTAGGATTAGGGGTAGGAGTAGGGAGCAGGAGGAGGAGCAGGAATTGGAGTAGGAATAGGAGTGGGAGCAGGAGCAGGAGGCAGGATTCGGACCAGGAGTAGGAGTGGGTTTGGGGGTGGGAGTGGGGTTGGGGTGGGGCACTCGAGGATGAACAATCAAGTTGAGGGAACATGTAGAAAGACGTGCGCGACGCAGGCATGTAAACCAGCAAGCACGCAAGCAAGCGTGTGCATGCATGCATGGTTGGATGTGTGTATATGTTCATGTAGCATTGACCTGAGGCCTTCTGCCGCCACTACAGGCATTGAAATGGGTCAGTGGGTCCACGTGGTGTCACCGTATTTTGGCCATAGACCAGTAGTTGTTATAGGGCCCAAAGAAAGTAAGTAACCTACTACATAGGCGAGTGGCATTGTGGTTCTTTGGGGCATAGAAGGCTTTTGCTTTTTGGGTGGAAGACGTCTGCATGCGGAGGTTCTCTCGCCAGGCTTTCACGTTCAGGATGTGCGGCCCCTGGCTCCCCCAAATTCGTTGCTACACTCTGTCTATCTATGCATCGTATCTAATCCAATCTAGCCCAATCTAGTCCAATCTAATCCAACCTACTGTAATCCAGTCCAATCGAATCTAATCTATCTACCCTAGAACCTTCGTGCCAGAATCCTGCCTGCACAGTCCTCGCCGTAGCATCGGTCCAAAACCGGTTTACGGAAAAGACCGCTTCGAAAGCCACAAATTTTGCATTATTCGTAATTCTGTCTCAACTCCTGCAGAGCTGTGGTGTCAGAGACCCGAAACCAGATGCGTACTCCCAGCGATGACCACTGACATGTCAACTTTTCTTTGCTAGCGCCCCAAGAACGAGCTCGTGGACTGGATTGCTGCCATTGGCCTTCCCCACGAGAATGCAAAGTCACTAGCCTCACCACTACCACTCAAAGCGTCAGACAACCTGAAAGTTGGACCGGGCAGATGAGCCTGTATCGCGACGGAGAGGCCAGTCACGCGCACGGGAGTCAAAACGACCGCCCGTCTCAAACATCAGGGATGTCTTTATCACTTTACCGGTACTCCCTAAAGCCAAAGGCATCCAAAGGCTGTACTCGGTCATACTCGACATGCCAAGAGATTTCAGCAACTACCCTAAACCCAGCTACCTATTTACTTGGGAATTTGACCCTGGGTCCAGCTATCTTGATCCCACACCCTTAGGAAACATTTTGTAAACCATGACATGAAAGTCTACAAAGTGTAAGGTTGTGCTTGTTCCTGAATGAAAAGGCACTGGGCTTTCTCAGAGCTGCTTTCATGCATTCGTCAAGCCATAGCTGCTGAAAAGATAAGCCGACTGGCTCACGAGTATTCTTGTTGTAAATTACTTGCTGGCCTCGGGTAAGAGCCTGTCCTTGTACGTATTGGTTGCACATTGCTGGCGATACATACGTATACGCTTTGTCGGAGATCATGCTAGGCGGGCAGTGAGTTGAGACCATGGCCATGCACGAGCAGTGTTGCCTGCACCCAGTTCGCGGGAAGTTGGGTCCAGTTCCCAAGCAGGATGAAGGTTTCTTTCCACCTATGCTAGCGCAGTTCTATCACAAAAAGCGCGCGAAGGTCAAAGCTAAGCTGCCCCCAAGCCGACAGCGGTTTTCGAGAATGCCATGGCAAGGGCTGTCTGTCGGGGATCTGTCGAGCTGCCTCCTGCGCGAAAGTGTTGGCAACGTGTCCTCACGACATCGCGGGCGGCTTCATGGGAGGCCTGGATTCGGCAGGCCAGGAAAGGTGTTAAAGCTCAGGGTTCCCACTGTTGAGCCCCGTGGCCTGCAATAACCCTATAGCCTGTAGTTGCATCAGAGGTTGAGGAGGGGCTTGCTTCTCTTGCTCGGTCCGGAATGGCTACTGTAGCGACCGGAACATGCTGACTTGCTTCGGTGTCCGGCATAGTTACTTGCAATAATCATCATCCATCTTGCGTGCCATTTCCATCTTGCGAGCGTTGCACTGACACAGCCCTTCCGGTTCTAGTTGATTAGGTGTGGATGTGTGGATGTGTGGATGTTGGTTTGTATTCGGGAAAACACCACTGAGTGGTTCTTGCTACCATCGTGGTAATCTGAGCTCAACCATGTGCAGAATGGTAGTGGCCAATAGTCAGCAAAGGTCATCGGATAGCAGACATGCATGATAATGCATGATATGATGGCCGAAGTGGATCTAGTCCTGCTGAGGCACTTCTTGGGTCTTTGAGGTTGCATGCCGGGACTTGCGAGAAAACGCAGGAGTTTCAAAAACAGTGGCAGTTTTCTAGTTTCAGCCGGGGGACAGCGCCACGGTCTTCCTTCCGGTCCTCTTTCTGTACATGAACCTTACCGTTCTGAGTTCTTTGTGATTTTTACAAGACTGCTAGACGTATGAATGTTTGAAGACAGGCGACTCGAAAGGTTTCCCAGGACCGGCCCAATCGTCGGACCTGAGACCGCATGGCAGGCTCCCCATCTCTTTGCATCACGTCCATCCGGTGGAAACTGTGGACCGAATGATGGCTGGCCGAAGACAATATCGGCTGCTTCCGTGGTGCCTTAGCTGTTCCAGGAGGTTTCCCTTTACGTTAACATTATCCTTTCTCTCCGATTCAGCCTCTATGTCTCTATGTCGAAGTGGTGCAGTTGTCTCAGGTTCTGCCTCTTCGGGGTATCTGTCATGCGACGCAGTCGTCTGAGATTTGTTTGCTTCTGCAGTCGCTCCCTAAACTCTTTTGCTAGCTCTGGTGCGCCAGAGAGCCTGTAACAGAGCCTAGGCGTTTGGCGATGCAGCGACGGGGATCTGCAAGAGATCACCGTCGAGCGCTCGGAGATGCGAAGCGGTGGAATCTCTTTGAGACGTTGCTTCTCCGTCCGCACTGAGACACCAGTACGGTTGCAAAACTCAGAGCGGTTGTGTAGGATGCCATGTACGTTCCCTGTTGTAGTGAATGTCGACGAATTGGTGACGTCCAAGCTGACAGTGAGTCCGTTGCATCTGCTTGAAGGCTGTTTCCAGTATCGGAATGGTAACTCTGGCACGAATATTCGGATTGTGATTGCATGGCTACGGGCTCTGTACTTTTCAGATCCAGTCCAGGTCCGAGCGTGCACCGGTCTTCGACGTGTTCGGTGCTGCAGCGAACGGAAGCCATGATGCTCACGGGCGCCCAAGGCTGTCGCACGACACGCTGCCTGTGCGAGGCATGCAAGTACTGCGCAGCCTGCAGAGTGAGGTGGACATGTGCAAAAGAAGAAGCGGCAGAGTCAGAGTTCAATGGGTCCGCACCGGTCGCACCGGTCTCAACATGTCACCGCCCCTTTGCCAGGTGTCGCAGCTGTGGGGGAGGCTTTCCGCCTCCGGCTTTGGCTGGGAAGAGCAGCTAACGCAGCTGGCGGCTCTCCGAAACGGTTTCTGCCTCGGGAACCAGTCCGTGCTGGTGCGGCTCCGGGAGACTTTGGCCGAGCTCGATGCCTGGAAGGCGCAGGAGCCCTCTTGGCTGGAGCAGGGCAGGGCGATGGGCTTGCGGCTTGGCTGCACCCTTCGTCTGCGACTTTGGTGTAGGACTTCTCAGCTTCTTCCTTGTTCTCGTCTGAAGATGCAGGTGGGCTGAGATGGAGCGGACACACACTCTCCTCATGTTCGGGCCATCCGTCCGTCCCGGACAGGCGACGTGGACTTCTCATTTGCCGACTTTGCAGCATTCTCTCTACACACGGTCTGGAAATACTCTCATTGGCCAATTCGTCGCATCCAGAGGCAGTGGTGCAGCAAGCATGTCAGTTACAGATCTCACATGAGTGTTCAAAGTTCTTAACACCGAATTTCGTCGTCAATTGCACATTTCCATTATGTGCAGGCAGTTGGGTGGATGCAGATGTGGTGGCACATGTCCTCCTGTTTGTGCTGCGGCAGGCGGAGCCACAGAGTCACCCAGTTGACTGGCCGGTCCTGGATGTTGGCGCCAACATCGGATCCGTTACGATCCTGCTTTTGAAGCTTGGTTTCCCCGTCCACGCCGTAGAGGCTGACAAAGGCAACGCCCTTGCGATTCGCTGTGCACATCAAGCACGGGTGTTTCAGGCCAGCATGCGGGCCTGCCGGCGAATTGGGAGCACTTCCCGCTGCAATGTCCCTGAGGGGGCGCTACGCCTTTCCGAGGTTGCAGCCAGTGATTCCGCTGGGGAGCTCCTCCTGTCCGTGCCCACGAGCGGTAAGCCCGGTGCTGGCGACGGCGCTTTTGCGCAGGTGCGACGGAGTGCAGCAGATTTCATTAACGTGGACGCTGCTGGGGGGACGAGCTTCGAGAAGGTGCATGCAACGACCATCGACCAACTGCTTGCCACGGAGCTTGTCTCGCCACGCATCATAAAGGTGGATGTAGAAGGTTTTGAGATGCAGGTGCTCCGGGGAGCAAAGCAGGCGCTACGCACAGCGCAGTATTTATTCACCGAAGTTTGGCCAGCAGCGCTGGAGACCCATTGCACTCCGTGGGAGTTTATGCAACAACTGTCTGATTTCCCGTATGCCTACGAAGTGAGAACTGAGGCACTGTATGTGTTTCTGCTGCCTTTGGATTTGTCTCAGCTTCTTCAGGGGGACAGTTGGTCTGCTGCCCCACTGTATAACACCACCTTCGATGCCCTATTCAGCAAAAATCGTCTCCGCGTGCAGACGGCACAAAGCTCGCTGCACCTGCGCCGGAGTTTGTGGGTCTCGGTGCAGTCGAGGAGTTCGGATCGCAGCCCGGCAAAGGATTTCCACCGTGGACGGAGGGTGTATGCTGACCACCATTCCCCTCCCCGCTAAACCGCAGAAATCCTTTCAACCTCACGATCCTGAAGCTCAAAATCTCAAGCCCTGCATGAGGGCGTGACGGTCTAAAGTCAAAAGCCCAACAAGAAAGCCCTGGCCCTTTCAACCCTGCAAAGAAACACGGCTTCAACCGAAGGGAGCTTGAGGGCCTCGGAGTTCGCGAGTTTTTTTGTTTTGGTTTGAAGGAATAAACAATAAGTTAACGGTTCGCTAACTAGAGCGTCATGGATCTGGGTTCATATTTATGAGATTTTTGGCAGCCCATATGATTTTTGAATATGATAAAAGGGACTTGGCGAACGTAAGGGATTGCTAGGATAGGGGATGATCATGAGTTATAAGTTTAAATTCGGGATTGGGTTCTTGTAGATTGCACGAAATTTCTACGAAAGCTCCGCGAAAGATTCTAAGAAAACTCAAATATATCTTGAAGGCAGTGGGTCGTTACGGTTTCTCCCATAAGGAAACCATGAGCTCTATTATTAGCAAGAGATCGGATGTAAAGATAGAAATATCGAAATTTCCATAGTCTGGCAAGAGCATGGCGAGGGAAATACATACTTATTTTGAAATTTGGTTGGTGAATAGGTATGGCGGATATTTTTTTTATATAGATTCTAGGGCCTGCGCCCACATGCTTTGGTAGAAGCCCGGAGCAAGGCCACGTATTCAATTCGAAACTTGAATATTTTGAAACCTAAGCCTCAACTTTAACAAATTTTATCCGAAACTAAGTTATTCATGATAACTCCAAAATTATTCCCAAAAATCAACGAAAGCTAGCGTAGCAAGTCTTTCATTTCTACTACGATAGTAGTGAACCCAAAAAAGCCCCCCCCTCTATTTCAATAAGGCTTCAATATGATATAGGAAACATTGGCCACACCGGCGTTCTCGGCACTTCGAGTGTAGGATGTGCCGTAAAAATTAGTGCAAACGATATGTCACTTTTTCGCGCGTCCACGTCAAATGCGTAAGATGTGTTATAAATATATGGTGTAAATACTATCACAAAAGACATGCCGATTTTCGCGCGTCCACATCAAATGTCTAGGGTGTGTTGTAACAACCAGTACAAACGGTATGTTGCACGAAAACATCGGTCGCACCGACGTTTTCGGAACTTCGGGTGCAAGATGTACTTTAAAAACAATCCAAACGGCATATCGGTCTTGTCGTATTTATGTCGGAACCATCAACAATAACTACAACAACGGCAGCAACAATAACACCAAGAACAACAATAAAAGAAAGTAGAATTTGGTAACAGAAATTTTTCCCCCGCCCCTCACCCCTCACGCATGCACGAAAATATCGGCCACACCGATATCTTCGGCATTTCGAGTGCAGGATATGCCGTAAAAACTAATATAGACGGCAGGTGGGTTTTCGCGCGTTTATATCAAATGTGCAGGATGAGCTCTAAATACTAGTTCAAACGGTATATCGGTCTTCGCGCGTGCACGGCAAATATCCGGGATGTGTTGCAAAAACCAATACAAACGGCATGTCGCACGAAAACATCGGCTGCACCGACATTTTTGGCACTTCGGGTGCCGGATGTATAATACAAACGGCATATCGAACTTGTCGCGTTAATATCAATGTCGAGCCAATAATAACAACACTATCAACGTCAATAGCGGCAACAACAACAACACCAAGAACAACGACAGCAACAGCAGCAACAACATTACCAACAGCAACAACAACAACATCAACGGCATCAGCAACAAGTAGCAACAACATTAGCCAAAATAGTAGTAACCACTACTACAACAGCAGCTACACTACCACCCACAACAACAACAAGGACCTGTCACGACGACAGCTACTACAATAGCAGCTGCACCGCCACCAACAACAACAGCAGCGTTTCATTTCATTCGGATGCTGGTACGAGTAGTCCCGTACCTTGGCGGATATCGGAGCTGAAATATATTTGGTAAGTTGTTCCGATGCGACTTAAAATCGTTAGGACGGGTATTTCCTTTGGCGGATAGCCGACGCATGCCGTCCCGCGGGAATAGCACATGGACATACAGCCGCTGCGAGGAGACAGCACTGTATATAGCCTCGGAGAGAAAAATTAGTGGGTCCATTTGCTCCAAGTGTAGGATGGTCAGGTTATAGGCCTGTCTGAGGAAATATTAGTGCATTTGTGGAATTTAGTGCGGGGATCTATAGATCTGATCGAACGAATCAAACTAGCTGGAATTTGACGTGCAATTTTTTTATATCAACACCTCTGGCTATAAAAAGTGTCCTTCTTATTTTATTGGAACCGGAGGCTGGCTCAGCATTCCGTGGCTAATGGGAAAGATTCTACCTATTAGCTATGAGACCAACGGGGAGGGATTACTAGGGTAATTATCAGGCCCCCCTCAGGTGTCGGGGCTGTGCTTAATGAAATTTGAGGTATCGTAGTCGTAGATACCGGCGTAGGTGGTAGGTGGCGGCGGCTCAGACAGACCCGCAAAAGGATGAGCAGGAGCGCCTGAGGTGCTACAACGACATAATGAACCGGTTGAGGTGGCGGCGGGCATTTGGGCTTTGCTACCGAGCTGCTGCTGGCTGTTGCCGGTGCAAGACGCCGGGCGCGAGCGGGAGGAGGTCGAGCTGGCTCGTCGGAATCGATGGGCCGCCTTGGCCTGTGCCGGGGCCAAAGAATCGATCGCCGGAGTCGCCTTGATTCTAAGAAGGGAAATATGCAAAGGCTGGAGAGAAATCACTGATAGAGGTCGAAGTATTGGTCGAGCAAGCCAATTCAAATTTTCTGGTATGTAATACTGGGCTGAAAGCTCGCTGGGCCTCGGTGCGAAAGCTGACGAAAGTGGCAGATGCAGATTTCAACAAGTATGAGGGACAAAGGTCGGCGAGTGTAGATGCACTGGATGCGTTGGCTATTGAGTGGAGCAGCGGTAACGGTGCTTGAGCAACAATCTTTTTCATATTGAGCTCTCCGTGGTTCAAAACTGCAATGACTAGTAGAGGCTACCTCACCCTAGGAAAAGATTCCACAAATCGGATCTGAAAGCGAACATACAGGATCAAGTCCTGGTCTAAGCGGATTAGGGCCTGCAGAAACTGGTCACGAGCAGGCCAATACTCTTGCCCAGGTAGAACCTGGCACAGACGCTCAATCAGAACTCGGAGGGGGATACTGCGCTCCTACATGAGAAATACTATAGCTGCAACAATGGATCGATTGATCCCAACAAAGCAATGAAAAAGAATATGGAGATGTGGCCCCCTCGCCGTGGCTATATGATAAAAGATTCGACCCCAGAGATTGTGAAGGGAGGCTACCTCAACCCTGAGAGCTTCTCCACGCAGATTCCGAGTATCACCGGAAAGAATAGTGCTCGTTGCAGAGGTCCGTGAAGTGGGAGTTCCATCCCTCTTCGCCGGATGGTGTGCCCTTTATTGGCGTGAGGGCACACACTGATGACCAGGCCGAGTGGCACTGCAGGAACCGTGCATCCGCTGTCGTGTGGCGGCCCCCCGGGAATCGACCGGGTCATGCGATGGGTGCAGACAGCTCCTCCGAAGGACTCTTGTCGCAAGCTTGATACCCTTTGGAAGGAGGTTGGCTCCAGGCTTAAGTGTGCTTCTCCGCATTTGAGCAAGCTTCTTTGCGGTCACNGATGGGTGCAGACAGCTCCTCCGAAGGACTCTTGTCGCAAGCTTGATACCCTTTGGAAGGAGGTTGGCTCCAGGCTTAAGTGTGCTTCTCCGCATTTGAGCAAGCTTCTTTGCGGTCACAACTCCGATCTTGATTTTGCTTCGGGCATTCAGCTGTTTTCGGCGTTGTGGCGCTTTGTGAGGGACAAGCGCAGGGCTTTTCAGGGCTGGGATGACTCGTCGGTGGCGGATCGCGTCCGTCGGTTCCTAGAGAGTCTTGACTTCCATGTGACTGCGCCTTGGCTTTGGTCGGGACCTTGCAGCATTGGATTGCTCCCTGGCTCTTTGGGCGTTCTTTCCGATGTTCAGCACAAGATTAGGGAAGCTTGGCGGGCTTCTCTTTGGCGTTCTCATGAGTCCTCGGGGCGCAGGGATGTCACTGGGCAGCCTTACTGCAGCACTTCTGCTAGATGGGCTAGGGATTTTGCGCAGCAAGACGTGCATAAGTTTGCTGTCCTTGCTGGTGCTTATGTCTCTTGGGCTAGGTTTGCTGTGATGAAAGGTGACACTTCCTATGAGCTTTGTCCTTTTTGTGGCGACTCTATGGCTAGCAAGGAACATTTGTGGTGGGAGTGCGGAGCTTTGGGTCGCCCGCCTGGGCTTAGACCTCTCACTCATGGGCAGAGGGTGCTTGCCTGGCCTTCGGGTCTCAGTAAGGATCACGATGCTTCGGTCTTGCACTTCGTTGCGTCGGTTCGTGCTAAGGATTTGGCCATTCGTTACGGTTAAGGCCCCGGCGGCCTTCCGTGCCCTTGCTAGGGTTTTTCGGCGCTCCGCGCTTCGCCAGGGCCCTGTGCATCTAAGGATTTTCTAGGCCCCTTTTGGGGGCCTCAGCTGAGGTTCCGCGGCCGTNGCTAGGGTTTTTCGGCGCTCCGCGCTTCGCCAGGGCCCTGTGCATCTAAGGATTTTCTAGGCCCCTTTTGGGGGCCTCAGCTGAGGTTCCGCGGCCGTAACGACCCATGGTTTTTATTCTTTTGTGGTCTACGGCGAAGTCTACCAGCACACGAGTTCAGGGCGTTACAGGTATATTGTGACAAAACTGTGAGGCTCGGGTCAAGAGGCTCCTTCGGATCTCGGGGTCACGGACGCTTCCGCAGATGGAAGAGGTCCAACAGAAAGAAGCCTAAGCCCTGAACCTTTATGGAACCACTATACACCCTTCAACCCTAAGCCTAGACCCTATAAGCCCTGAAGCCCTAAGCCCTAAACACCCCCAAACCCCTTAAAACCGTAAAGGAGCCCTTAAAGGAATCCCCCTAAATATGAAAGGATTCCTTACCCCTAACCCAAAGCCCTATAAAAAGCCTAAAGACTCCCAAACCCCTTTAAAAGGAGCCCTTAAAAGCATCCCTTAAATATTGAGCAACCCTTACCTTAACCCTACGTAACCTACCTTTTTAAGGACTTATATAAGGAAATCATAATAAGGAGCCCTAAGAAAGTAGGTTCCGTAGGGTCCAGGTACAGTAGAAGCCAGAAAGTTGGAACATTGTTACCCTCATGCCCTTAAGGTAAAGCATAAGGGATCCTAGCACTAATCCTCCTAAAGCCATGTTCCAACTTTCTGGGGTTCACTATAACCCTAAACCCTAAACCCTAAACCAAACCCTAAACCCTAAACCCTAAACCCTAAACCCTAAACCCTAAACCCTAAACCCTAAACCCTAAACCCCTAAACCCGAAAGCCCCTGAAGCCCTCGGTCCCGGGAGCTCGGCAGGAAGAGGCCGCGGCTCGCCAACGCGCCCTGGAGGCCGTGCGACACCAGGCCTTCAGTTTGCAGGGCTTCAGGGTTCTTTCGAAAAAGGGGGTCCCTATAGGGCTTAGGCTTAGGGCAGAGGATTTAGGGTCCTTTGAAAAAGGGGTCCCTTATAGGGTTTAGGGAATAGGCGGGATTTCTATAAGGGTTCCTATATTAGGGTTCCTGTTAGGGTTCCTGTATTAGGGTTCCTATATTAGGGTTCCTGTTAGGGTTCCTATTAGGGTTTAGGGGCTTTAGGGTTTAGGGTTTTGGGGTTTTAGGGTTTGGGGCTTTAGGGTTTACGAAGTTCAAGGTTCAGTTTAAGGACAACTATAGGACTTCTTTAAGGGTTCTAGAAGATAGAGGCTTGGGGTTTAGGGCCTGGGGTTTCGGGCTCTTTTAAGGGTACTACAAGAGTTCAATAAGATTAGGGTTTTGGGTTTTCGTGTTTCAGGGTTCCTGTAAGATTTCCAATCAGGGATTCTATGAGGGTTGCTACAAGGGTTACGATAAGGGTTTACGGTTTTAGGGTTTAGGGGTTTTAGGGTTGCGGGTTCATAGGTTCCAGGGTTTAGAATACTTGGAGGCCCGGGAAACTTAGTAAGTCGGTTATAAGTAGAGTTACAGTTGGGGTATCTCCATTTAGGGTACTTATAACTCTAATTACAACCTACTTACTAAGTCTTCTGGGCCTCCGAGTACCAAAACCATGTTCTGTCTGGTTCTTAGTAAACCCCTAAACCCTATGCTAGTCCTATAAGGGTTCCTTTGTATAAGGGTTCTGGGCCTCCAAGTAGGGTTTTGCCAATTTGCTAGGGCTGCTAGGGCTTCAGGGTGGGGTGTAGGGCCAAGGGTCTGGTAGAGTTTCGGGTTCTAGGGTTGGGCGGCTTTATAAGGGTTCTCAAGGACTTTTATAAGGTCTTGAGAAGAGCTTCTTAGTAGCTGAGTGGATACACTTTACACTTTTTGGGATAAGAGTACCCACTATAAAACTGAAAGTGTAAAATTTTTGGGGCTTATGAACTCAGCAACTAAGGCTTATAGGGGTGCAATGTAGTTGGAAGAATAGCAGTAATGTCGTTATCGTCCCCAAATAGCTTTCCTGTTGCTATACGTACTCCACCCACACACTTCGTAAGTAAGCTTATAAGTTATAGGTTATGAGTAACGTTATATCTGGGATAACGCCACTTGGGCGACTTAACCTACTTACGAGGTCCCATGAGCCGTTAAGAAATCAAGAGTGCGATCATGCACCCTCGACCTTTCAATCTTGGCCAGATTTTGTCGCAATTTCTGGGTTACGTCTCTAAATGTGGGAGGATGCTTATACCCCGAACCCTCGACCCATACATCCCAAGCCTCCGAGCTCCCTCAGATCCTAAATCGAAAACCCTAAACGGTTGAGGCTTTGGGGTTTCGTGTTCCTACATTCAGCAGTGCCTCGCAGAACTAGTCGGTGCATCCCTGTCCAGGCTTCCAGCATCGAATGCCTTCACCAGAGCCTTAAACCCTAAGCCCAAAGTCCTTCACTGTAAGCCCAACACCCAAGGCCGTAAACCTAAACCCGAAGCCCTAAACCATTCAAGCAATACTTCTAGGTCAGCCCCCAACCCTTTTAGCAATATTCCTTACTTGTGTAGAAAGCCTAAACCCTTGTAGCAATAGTCCTGAATTGCGGGTAGGCCCTAAACCCCTTTAAGCTATACTCCTTGCCGAAAACCCTTCAATTAAAGCAGAATTTCTCACTAAGGTTAGACCCGAAACGATTTAAGCAATATTCCGAAACCTAAACCCTAAACCCTAAACCCTCAACCCTCAACTTTAAACCCTAATATCCCTTACTCGAGGGCTTTGGAGTCTTTGGGCACCGGCCGAAATCCTCGAAGGCTCGCGAGGAGGCTCGCAGGAAAGATGCCCTCCAAAAGGTGGCGCAGGCCGAGCAGTTTTAGGGTTTAGGGTGTTTAGGGGTTTAAGGTTTACAGTAGAAGCCCAAAAGCTGGAAACCCAATAGCCTCAATCCTTAAGAGTAATGTAAAGGGAATCCCAGCACTATTTGGCCTTAATCCGGTTTCCAACTTTACGGGGTTTACTGTAGGGGTTTAAGGGTTTAGGGGGTTTAGGGGCTTAGGGTTTAGGGTTCCGAAAGGCGGCGCAGGCCGAGAAATTGTTTTCATCGGGTTTCGGGTTTAGGGTTTAGGATATCAAGCTGGCAATATGGGGGTACTCATATAGGGCGTAGGGCTTCAAGCAAGTAATACCTTAGTAGCTGAGTGGATACACGTTACACTTTTTGGGATAATATTACCCACTATAAAACTGAAAGTGTACACTCTGGGGGGCTTATGAACTCAGCAACTAAGATACTATTCCTTACCCTGTGCCTGGTGGAATGTCCGCAAAGGATTCACCAACACCCTGGTCTAGTCGATTATTTAGGCCTCCAGGGGAATGATGATATCTGTATCATTATGTGGGTGGTTGTCAAAATTAGGGTCCCTTTTTGGGTACCCTAAATAATAGGTGCCGTACTATATTAGGGACACAAAAGGGGACCCTAATTTTGACAACCACCCATGTGTAGCACAGGGTTTCGAAAACTTTCAGAATCTTTGGGGCTTAAGAAGGTGCTCCTGAACATCAGGGGGGGGTCTGTTTTGGGGCGTCTTTAGATCAGGCCTGGGACACTTTCAGGCGTAGGTCAGGATTCCGTCTTGTCTGAAATTGTCATTTTGTCTTCGGAGAGGATTTCCCAAATCCTACACCCCGAATTGTGAGAATGCAAGTATCAGGACTATGGGTCGAGGGACGCACTTGAAGCATCAGGCAGATGCATGATTTGGACCTTTTCCCGTTCGCGGCATTTCCATGTTCACATGCCAGACAGCACCAGCCATAAGTCCGACCTCGAGATCTGCTTTCAGCTTAGCCTTGCAATCTTGCGACGCCGACGACTACTACGACTACATCATCATCATCATCATTATCATCATCAGCATCGTTATCATCATCAAGATCACCATAAGGATCATCATGATCGTCATCACCACCATCATCACCATCATCAACGTCATCATCCTCATCATCTTCATCATACTCATCATCATCATCATCATCATCATCATATTCTTCATCTTCTTCATCGCCACCGTCATCGTCATCATCAACATATTCATCTTCATCAACACCATTGTCATCATCATCATCATCGTCATCGTCATCATCACCATCACTATTCCGCTTACCACCCCATGGTCTACAGTGAAACCTCGCCTGTACTACCGCCATGAAGTGGAGTACTCTCACTATCAGCACTGCTACTCGTACATCCATTGACTGTGCATTGTCAATGCAGTTGTAGTGATTGTTAAACCATGCAAAGCCTCGTCACCAAATACTGTTGTAGGTCTTGGCCCTTGATCCCTGAATCCTGAACTCTAAGCAGAGGCAGCAGCAACGGCCAAGGTTGCGCAGGCTCGGATGTGGCATAGTGGGTTTTGAACTTCCGGAGTTGAACGGTTCTAACACCTGAACTCTACAACCTAAACCCTACATCCAGAACCCAATCCAAAACCGTCCCGAAACCCTGCACTCCTGCCACTGTGCTCTAGACTCTAGACTCTAAGCCCTGAACCTCACATGAGCCTTTGGTGGACAAAGGCATTTTCTTTTAAAGGAACCTTACATGAAGGTCAAGAAGATCACAGCCGGAACTGGAGTCCCGCAAGCCAAAATGCAATCCCTTCCACTCTAGAGAAGCCCTACATAGACCAAAACCCTAGCACCCTGGATCCAAAAGGTTCCTCAGAGATGTATAGTGGTATATCATACCCAGAGATCCCAATATAAGGAATATACGTTTAAATCATAATTCTAAGGCTTCTATAATTTAAGGTACATTCCTTAATTTAGGGGTATTGGGTTCTCTGGGTATGTTCTCCAACCCTGTTCCAACTATCGCGGCCCCTAAACCCTAAACCCTATATGGGTAGTTCTCCAAACTAGGGCCCCTTTTAGGTCCCCAAAATGGTACGGCACCGTTTATATTAAAGGGACCCGAGAAGGGACCCTAATCTAGAGAACTACCCATATTATACCAAACCCTGAACCTTAAACCCTAAACCCAAAACCCTAAACCCTAAACCCTTAAACCCTAAACCCTAAACCCCTAAACCCTAAACCCTAAACCCTTAAACCCTAAACCCTAAACCCTAAACCCTTAAACCCTAAACCCTTAACCCTATGCCCTGGTGCAGTTGTTACGACCCCCTACACCCAGACCCATGGCAGGATCCAACAAGTAGATCCCCTTGGGCTCCTAGAAAGTAAGGATTTAGGGTTTAGGGTTTAGGGTTTAGGGTTTAGGGAAAAAAGTTAGGATTTAGGGTTTAGGGTTTAGGGTTTAGGGAAAAAAGTTAGGATTTAGGGTTTAGGGTTTAGGGTTTAGGGTATAAAGTTAGGATTTAGGGTTTAGGGTTTAGGGCCCCATATTAGGAGCTCTAACCTTAAACCCTTAACCCTACGCCCTAAACCCTAAGCCCCAAGTCAGGGGTGATAAGCCCAGAGAGCCCAATACCCCTTAATTAAGGAATATTCTTTAAACCCTTAGTTAAGGAATATCCCTACTATAATTTAAAGAATACTCCTTAATTAAGAGGTATTGGGCTCTTCTGCTCCAGGAGGTCTGAGTATTAGCCCGAAGCGTCCTCGAAGCAAAAAGCGCCTGTTTTGAAGGCCCAGGGAACTTCATAAGTAACGTAGGCTATAGGGTTTTGGGCTTATGGGGCTATGAGGTTTAGGGTTTATAGGGTTTAGGGTTTAGAGTTAGGGCTTCAGGAGTGGGTAATGTAGGTTATCATTCATTTGTGTTTTTGACAGCGTAGCCCTACTCAGTGCACTTCGAAACACAGCGATGACGCTGTTACCACATTCCCTAATCCTATATTCAATCCCTGCACCCGTATAAAGATCCCACAATCACTTGCAACCCGTATACGCACAAACCTTATGCTGATGAAACCTTAAACGACCATTATTATTTCTTTAACAACCTCGTGACCTGGCTGAGGCTCTTGCTGGCAGCCCCGCTGCTGCGCAGGTGGGTTTTCCGTGCATTAATTGCGGCTGTGGGAAACCTTAAACCGCAAGCTCAATAGACCCCCCCCCCCCCCCCCCACAAACCCCACACCCCCCCTCAACTGGACCACAAAATCTTCACCCCCTCCACCACCAACACCCTCATCCACCTCTCACCACGCCCGAGCCCTCGAGCGACACCCCCNACCCCCCCCCCCCCACCCCTTAAACCCCAAGCTCTGAGCCCAACTGAACCCCAAAACTTAACCCCTTGACCCCTTAAACCTGCTAACGTACGTTTCGCTCGCGCCAGGCGCTGGCAGCAGCGCCGGGAGCCGCGGAAGCCTGGCACCTCAAAAGATCCAGAGACTCCAAAACCTTTTTAGGCTTTAGGGGTTGGGGTTCAGGGGTTCAGGGTATAGTGTTTAGGGTTTAGGAGTTTAGAGTTTAGATTTAATTAGGGGTGTAGGGTTTAGGGCTTCGAAGATTGCTTTTGCGTGTTCAATTAGGCTTGAACTTACGTAAGGCCTTTTGGGTTTGGGGTTTCGGGGCGTGCGTTTCAGGTTATAGCTGGAAACCGCGTGGAAAGCCGATTGTACCGTCACCCGACTCAACACATACAATCCTCGGTGCCAGTCGGCTTGCGAGGATTTTGGTATCACAAGGTTTAGGGTTTAGGGTTTACGGTTTAGGGGTTTAGGGGTTTAGGGGTTTAGGGGTTTAGGGTTTAGGGTTTTAAGTCGTCAAGTCGTCATCCAGCGAATTCAACGGGTATTTCATGTCCAAGCTATCCTATTACAACGCCACTTCGCTCGGACACAGCATGCGATTGCTGGAATTCTACGAGGAATTCCATGTGTGGTGCATCGAGGTGCCCAAACCCTACTTAGAGGATCATGGGACTTAGTAAGTAATTAGCTTATAATTGGGGTTATACGTCCCCTAAGTGGGGCTATCCTAATTATAACCTACTTACCACCTTACTTACTACGTCCCATGAGCCTTTAAGTATCAGAGGCGGTCGGAGTGGGTGATCCCAAGGTGTGGTTTGGCACTTTTGAGACCACCACCACCTCGGCGTCCCCACTGGATTCCGCAGCAGAGCCCCTGCAAAATCCCCGTAAATTGTCTGGAGACGCCAAAAACCCTGTGTAACGGTCTCATCTAATAAACAGCCTTATAAACACCCTTATCAAGCAAGCACCCTTAAGAATCCCTCCTAGAGAACGCTCAAGGCCCTAGAATCGGTCAACCCCACCCAACCGTAAACTTAGAAGGCCCAAAACATATCCTCAGCCGCACTTACAGCAACCTCAAAAACCACCCCACCAAGCTGGGGAAGCCTAACCCCTGCACCCTAACCCCTACCCCCACACCCTGAACCCTTAGGCCCTTAAGACTAAATCCTAAACTCTGAACCTTAAACCCTGAGGCTTGGGTTACTGTTATGAACTCGTTTCAGGGTGTACTTGGAGGGGCGGGGGACTTAGTACCTAGTGATTTGTGGACTTGTAAGTATCATAACCCCAATTAGGATCCCTTTCAGGTTCTTCGTTCTCTACTTAGTACCTACATACTAAGTCCCCTGACCCTCCAAGTACGAGCTGAGCCCTTTCAGTAAGCTCAGGCTCTTGCCGGCAGCCCTGCTGCGGCGCAGGTGCATTCTGCCACGACTTCAGCCAGTTTGGAGTTAAGCTTTGCGGTTCAGGGTTGTCGGAACTAAACTTTTATTAGTGTTTTGGATTGTCGGAGTCCGTAAAGTTCTGGGATTGAGCATTTCATTTGTAACTAAAACGTAGTCTTTCGGATTGTGAGGGTTTCGGATGATTGGAGCTACGGTCTAGAGCTTGGGGCTTTGGAGTTGGAGTTTAGGGCTTCGCGGTTTAGGGTTCAGGGTTTAGGGCTTAGGGTTTAGTTAATTTGGGGTGAACGCCAAAGTGTTCATTTTCGGCTAGATTCAGAGCTGCGCAGACTTACACTTGTAGTTATACGCAACTAGGCCAGTAGACCTCACCACAATGAATCCATGAAGCTTTGATTATCTACCTTGCAACTTGCTGATTGTACACCCTTGATTGGTACATACCGTTCCCTTCATTAGGAGCATGATAGGAGTCTGACAGTACCCTAAACCCTCATGAGTTCAATTTTAGGGAAAATGGGCAGGATGAGCTCCCAGAGAGCCCAATACCTCTTAATTCAGGAATATTTCTCAAATCGTATTTTAGGGATCCTACTATAATTTAAGGTATATTCCTTAATTAAGGGATATTGGGCTCTTTGGGGAACGGTGTGGCGGGTAAATCGTTTCAGGTTTTCCTGCACGCATCCGAAAGGCCGAGACTGCCCAAAGCCCAGTAGTTCAGGAATACACCGGGCCTTGGAGTACCATACTTTAATACTTTCTGGGGACCTGTTTCTTAAAGGGAACCCATTATGAAATAAACGTCTATAACTTTTTATTCTGGTTGCTTCAATGCCAGGTATACCTTCAACTACAACGGGCTTCATTAGGTGATTTAAGCTATATATTCCTCAATTAAAGGGTATTGGGCTCTCTGGGGGGGTCTTCGGGTGTTAGAGCTTTTAGGTTTCAGGGTTCGGGTTTGATGTCCCTTCAGATAGAGTTGCCAAGATGCAACCCCCAGAACCTTAAACCCCAAACCACAACCTGAAAACCTCAACTCCTTGATCCCGAAAACCTGACCATGAACAACGATTTTTTTCTCCTGAAACTGCGCCGTATCTCCACACCTAGAATCTTGATCTCTCTACCTAAACCTTACATCCCCAAATCCTAAATCCCTAAACCCTGATTTCCACTAAGCCATAAATCCCCGAAGCCCTCAATCCCTAAATCCGTCGAACTCGCGATCCCTCCATCGCTAGGCCTTCTTATAGAATCCGAGAACCCTCCAAGTAACGCAAAGCCCCTTCACCAAATGCTAAACCTGTGAATCATACAGAACTACACGAACGTCGCATGAAACCCTGTATCTTGAATTCAAGATGCCGAAACCTGCCTAAAGCCTGAACCCCACCCCCTCCCAAGTCCTAAACCGAAGCCCTAAACCCTAAACCCTAAATCCTAAACCCTAAAAAAAGGGCTTCTTTTTTAAAAAAGGCCCTTAAAAAAAATCCTGAACCGAAGCCCTAGATCCGAAATTCCTACACCTCTAAGCCCCTCAACCCTTAAAGCCCTCGACACCCTAAACCCCCAACCCCTAAACCCTATGGATCCCTTAAAGGAACCCTTAAAGGAACCCTTAGAGGAACCCTAAACCCCATAGATCCCTTAAAGGAACCCTAAGCCCTATAGATCCCTTAAAGGAACCCTTAAAGGAACCCCTAAACCCTATAGATCCCTTAAAGGAACCCTTAAAGGAACCCCTAAACCCTATAGATCCCTTAAAGGAACCCTTAAAGAACCTCTAAACCCCTAAACCCATGGAGGCGTTGGCCGAGAATCCGAGCATCCTCGGGGTGACGCGGCTGTCAGACTAGAGGAGTCCTTAGAGGGGGTTTGAGGCTTAGGGTATGTAGGGTTTAGGGTTTTAGGGTTAAGGGTTGAGGGTTTCGGGTCTAGTTTAGGGTTTTAGGGTTTAGGGTTTAGGGTTTAGGGTATGTCCTTAGAGGGGTTTGAGGCTTAGGGTATGTAGGGTTTAGCCCTGGAGTAAGGGATATTAGGGTTTAGGGTTGAGGGTTTAGGGTGTATGTAGGGTTTAGGGTTTTAGGGTTAAGGGTTGAGGCTTTCGGGTCTAGTTTAGGGTTTAGGACCTAGGAGGGTCTAGGGTGCAGGCTCCCGGGTGTAGGGTTCAGGGTCATCCAGAAATCCGAGCCTAACATAACCCGCGCAGACATAAATCCTTACAAAAGCCCTTGTAAACCACCAGATGGGTGGTTGTCAAAATTAGGTCCCTACGGTTGATGGACAAAATCCTGCATGACCCATAATAAGGAATATACCATAATTCCCATAGTTTAGGGTCCTTAGGGTCATGCAGGATTTTGTCCATCAACCGTAGTATAATACGGCACCTATTATTTAGGGTTTACCCAAAATGGGACCATAATTTTGAGAACTACCCAGATATCCCAGGCGATTGCCAACGAGCCTGCCCTTGCGACAGTCGCGGGCCCAGAGCTGCAGCCTTGCCGGGAGAATGTGGGAGACCATGGGATCCTCAAGCCTTAAGCCGTAGGTCGATAACCTTACGTAAAGGCTCATGGGACTTAGTAAGTAAGGTTATAAGTAGGTTATAATTAGGATAACCCCACTTAGCCGGCTTATAACCCCAATTATAACGTACGTAACGTACTTGCTAAGTCCCATGATCCTCTAAGTAAGCCTGATAAGCGATCCGGATTCGGTACAGGGTTCAGCTAAACCCCAAACCCTGAAGCCTTAAGCCACTAAACCGTCAAAGCCACATTCCAAAAAAGGCCCAAACCCTGCACCCCACAATCACAACCCCATAGTGCCCGCCGATAGTCCTCAGATAATTCTCGTATAATATGTACTAAACCCTATTCTCATTGTTAAGCCCGAGAGCCTTCCCCACGACGCCGCAGGCTTTGGCGAACAACCCGGAGCTTTCCAAGGCCTTCTCCGAAGGGACTTGGTAAACGGGGTTATAAGTGCCCTAAGTAGGGTCGTTAGGGTTTAGGGCTTAGAGTATAGGGTTTGGGGCTGAAGGGACTTAGTGCGTCGGGTTATAGTTGGGGTTTCAAGTGTCCTAAGTAGGGATATCCTAATTTTAGCCTTACTTATAACCGTACTTACCACGTCCCGATGTGGGGCTTATAAAGTTTGCTTGGGAGCCTGGAAGTGTTTACTTAAAGACTCATGGGACTTAGTAAGTGAGGTTATAAGTAAGGTCATGCTTAGGAGAACCGTCCCTTGAGCCCTTATACTACGTAGGGTTTACGGGGTAGGGATAAGCTTTGTTTTGAGTTTTGAGGTCTGATTTCGGGTTGTGGCTAGGACTTAGAGTAGGCCCTTATTCCCTTTTTAAGGGAACCTAAGCCGCTTTAAACCAAAAAGAGCACCCCTTTTATTCCTAGGTTACCCTTGGGTCTAGGGGGTTTTTCCGAGAGCAACGTGTGCATTGTTAATTTGGGTTTGGTTGTCGGATGGCGGGCCCTAGGGTCTAGAGTCTATCATAGGGACTTATAAAGTCATATTATAGGTATTAAGGTGCCCTACCCCCCTGCCCGCTACCCCCCTAAGGGTCCTTATGAAGGAATGCATGCGTAGGGTGGGGAAATTTTGCAGCATCGGTTCTGGTCTCAGGGCAATTGACGAGGGTCGGGTAGCGGGGGCGGGGCGATATTTGTTAGGCATTAATCTGATTGTTGTTGGTCTTTGGAAGCAATACATTTCGCAACTTTGGTGTGTCAGTCCCTATGGTTGTTATTGCCCTCATTCCTGTAACTTTCCGTTATCCTTTTCCTGGAGCCAGTCAAGACGCACAGCCCTTTCTCCCTGCCCCCGCCCTTTTCGGAGCATGGTTGGGTGGGTTGCCCTACTGGGCCACCACCGGCAATGTGCTCGACTGGTGCAGGGAGCACAACGTGGAGCCGAAGTGGTTGCAGTGGCTACCGTCGAAGATGGGAGCAGAAGCGACACTCTACAGCTGCCTGGTGTTTTTCGACACGAAGAGCTCCGGAATGCTGCTCTGCAAAGCTTGCCGTACAGCTTCTATGGTTGGCGAGTAACCAGGAAGGAGCAGAGCCCTCCACCAAAGGCAGCTGGGCCTGCGGTGCATGAGCCGAAAGCTGTCACTACCACGAAGTGTTTGTCGGCGAAGGCTCCGTGGTAGGGCAGGGCAGAAGCACCACCGGAGGCCAAGCACAAGCAGGGGTTTGCAGCAGTGCGCCCCCCTCCCCCCCCTCCCTCCTGCCCCCGCACCTCCCACCCCTGCGGCCCAGTCATCATCGCCGCATCGCCGAAAAGGCGCCCAAGAGGGGACCCAAAGCCTCCAACTACCATCCGTCCAGTGACTATGAGACCTTTCTTAACACCTTCACTGCAATTTCAGGCCTTAAATATTAGAAATTTACTGAACCCTAAGCCCCTGAACCCTGGTTTGAATTTGAGGGATACAGGACTTTCTGGGTATAGGAGAACTGAGACTACTAAGGTGCAGAGCTTCAGACCGGACTTCCATCAATGCTCTTGCGCTGCTTAACGTTCCCTAAAACCGACAACCGGGCCAAGCTCTAATCCCTGAGCCCCAAAGCATTGAACTCCCGTGACTTCAACACAACTTTAACCTACCAAACCCGCAGAATTAAACCCTCAACCCTCCGCACCCGGCCCCCGCACCACTTGCCCTTAAAGAAGAAGAGTCGCAACACCCCGCCCCCTGTCCCTCCAGAAAACCCAACAGACACCCTAAACCCTAAATCGTGAACCTTCAAGAACCAGAAGTCCCCAGAGGCATTGGCATCCGATCCAGCTTTGGCCGCGGAACTCCGCCTTGCAAACAAGAGGTTTCATAGGGATCCTCAAAGGGCTTACACATGTCTTTCAAAGGTGCTCAAGGTTTCATAGGGGGTCCATAAAAAGATCTTGTAAACGGCTATGCTCGAAGGAGTTGACAGGGGCTCTAAAGCGGTCCTGAAAGGGTTTTAGATCGGTTTCATGTGCCTAGGGTGGGCAGGTGAGTGAGACTGTGTGTGTGTGTGCGGTATTCGCATTTTAGGTTCATGCGATAGTGGGAAAATGGTTTCACGATGATTAGTGTCAGGATTTCCCTAAACTTTGCCGTAAGGGTATGAGGAACATTCTGGCTTCTACCATAAGGGTTTCTTTGGAGGGCTTTGAGGATCCTAAACCCTAAACCCTGTTCCATCTTGAGTCCGTTAATCGCTCGTTGCAACTTTCGGCTTCGTTGGGGTCTTGGGATGACTCCTTTTTCGGGGTTTAGGGTTTTGGAGTTGAGGGTTCCTTTAAGGGTTTAAGGTTTACGGTTTTGGGGTTTAGCGTTTTGGATTCATGGATGCTTTTTTGTAGGGAGTTGCGGTGTAGCCTTGCTTCAGTTGCCTTGCAGCCGAGTAGTACGCAAAATCAGCATTTTGGGACAATTGTTATAGTTGGGTTTCAAGTATCGCCACAACATCGAGCTGAGAAGCACCCTGAATGACCAACCCCAAAGTAACTTCGAAAAATCCTGCTTGACTTCGTGAAGACTTGAGGTTTAGGTCTCAGGGGTTAGTGACTAGGGTTTAGGGTTCTGAATCTGAACTTCCAACCCTAAACTCTAAACCCCTGGGTGTCGGGATTCTGGAGTCTCTGCAAATGTGCTCTTTTTGGCCAAGGCTCTTGCAGAGAATCCTGGCTTGGCCAAAGCCCGCGGCTCAGCCACCGGCACCCGGAAAACAAAAGCCCGAACCGCCTAAGAGAAGACCCTTGTACCACCCTGTACCCTAAACCCGCTTTCAAAGAAGCTCGAAGCGCCTAAGCGAAGACCCTTGCAACACCCTAAACCCTAAACCTTAATCCCTCAACCCTAAACCCTAAACCCCCAAACCCCTAAACCCTAAACCCCCAAACCCCTAAACCCCTAAACCCCTAAACCCCTAAACCCCTAAACCCCTAAACCCCTAAACCCCTAAACCCTAAACCCATAAACCACCTAAACCCCTAAACCCTAAACCCCCTTGTAAAGAAGCTTGAAGCCCGTTTCAGCGTGTACAGCACTTGCAGGTCTCCAGGTCTTGCATCAGCCAGGGGATTTCAATTTCTTTTGGACGGTATAGAGTTTAGGGTTTCAGGGTTTAATTAGGGGTTTAGGGTTTAGGGTTTTTTAGACGGTTTTGATTTAGGGATGTTTGGGGTTTAGGGCTCAGTGGGCCATCGGTTCCGGGTTTGGGGCTCAAGGCTTTGGGGTTGGGTTCAAGGGCTTGGGGTTTAGTCAGGGTTGAGGGTTTGGAGTTTAGGGTTGAGGGTTTAGAGTTTAGGGTTGAGGGTTTTTAGTTTAGGGTTGAGGGTTTGGAGTTTAGGGTTGAGGGTTGAGGGTTTAGAGTTCAGGGCTGAGGGTTTAGAGTTTAGGGTTGAGGGTTTAGAGTTTAGGGTTGAGGGTTTAGAGTTTAGGGTTGAGGGTTTGGAGTTTAGGGTTGAGAGCTTCCATGACTGGTAGGTCAACTCGACTGAGGCCTTTCTAATTACCCTGCTCATGAACACTGTGAAAACAGCAGATGATCGTGGTGTGTATGGGTACATCGCGACGACGACCGCGATGCCTGCTGCTGGCCCTCCTCCTCCTTCGCGCCATCGTCTAGACATAATTGCCCCGAGAGCCCAATACCCCTCAATTAAGGGATATTCCTCAAATCATATTAGGGATCATACTATAATTTAAGGTATATTCCTTAATTAAGAGAGATTGGGCTCTCTGGGCGCAAATATTTATTGCAATAGTGAGCAACAGTACGACAATATCCGAACCAGTACTGCTAATGATACACTTGCAACGCCCAGGCCCCCAAGGCCTTAGCCTCAAGCCCTAAACCCGTAAGCCCCTAGCCAGTAGTATGACCACTAGACCCTCATGAGCTCGCATAAAGCCGTGCTTCCTTTCAGAGGAACAATCATAAGCCCATTCTATAAACCCATAAAGACCTCCCCAGAGAGCCCAATACCCCTTCATTAAGGAATATAGCTTAAATCATAATATGAAGCCCCTTATAGTTTAAGGCATGTTCCTTAATTAAGGGGTATTGGGCTCTCTGGGTCCTGTAAATGCCGATAGAACCCTAAACCCTAAACCCTGCACAGCCCCGAACACCCCAGGCCCTCGCCGAGAATCCCAATTCTTTGGCAGCGCGGGTCCTGGATCACGTTGCGGGCTTTCTGGGTTTAGGGTTCCCCAGAGAGCCCAATACCTCTTAATTAAGGAATATACCTTAAACTATACTGTAGTAGGATCCCTAATATGAATTAAGGAATATTCCTTAATTAGGGGATAATGGAGTCTCTGGGCAAGAAGCTTGTAGTCAACCGGAGTATATAATTGAGGAATATACCTCAAATTATTGTAGGATCCCTAATATGATTTAAGGAATATTCCTTAATGGGCTCTCTGGGTCTGAGCTGGGAGTTTAGGGCTTTCTGGGTTTGGTGTTGTGCTTAGGTTGGAGGCTTTCAGTTTGTGGTTTGAGCCAGTCTGGGACTTAGGAATCGGGGTTTAGGGTTTGGGGTGTTGGTCGTTAGGGGTCGTTTCTTTCGGTTTCTGGTGGTAGTTGTCTCTTGTTGAATTGAAAGGTGAATTTTTTGTTTTATCTTATGCAGGTGCAGAAGATCTTTTTGCGGGTGTGGCGCTCTTGTTTGGGCTAAACCCTAAACCCTAAAACCCAAAACCCTAAAGCCTTAAACCCTAAACCCTAAAACTCTAAACCCTAAAGCCTTAAACCCTAAACCCAAAACCCTGTCTTGTCTGAAGTTGTTCAGGCAGCCGTGGTGCGTCCCACAGAGTCTCACTTTGTGGAACTTTCCATCAGGTTTGCGTTGCGAATATAGGGGCCCCTAATAATTACCTATACTATTTTGGGGGGTTCCTTTAAAGGGTTCCTTAAAGGGGCTTATATGGGATCTATAGCAGGGTTCTATGGTATAGGACCTAAATAATTACCTGAAGTGTTTTTGGCGGTTCCTTTTTATAGTTATTGCGGCTAGGGAATCGGGATTCCCGGGATCTGTATGAGTGCACAGAAACGGGTGTAGTCAAAGGCCCGGCAAGCCCAACACAGCGGTCTGAGATGCGATTAAGCTAGAATGTGGCTCACTTAGCGCTTGGGGCTAGGGTTCCTGAATGTGGCACACTTAGCGCTTGGGGCTAGGGTTCCTGAAAATGGTTGGACTTCCCGTCGTGGCTTCGAACTGGCACCGGTGTTCATGTGGTCTCTGGCTGTGGGCCTCGACTCAAGGGAGCAAGAAAGCTGCAAGGAGTCGTTGCAAACGATCTCACTGGTCCGATGACTCATTGATCTTGCGCCCCTGGCCAAACACATCGCAGGAGTACTACGACAGTCTTGCAGGCAAATTCGCGGGCTACAATTGCACACTCCATTGCAGCAAGGACAATCGTGGTACAACCACGGCGATGGTTGTTGAGGAGGACGGCCAATCCCAAAACCCTATTCTGATTATAATTGCCCCTATAACCCTATATTATAGTACCCTTATAGACTTATAAAGATCCCTTATAGTAATCCTTTAAGAACCCCTTTAAAGGGAACTCTATTCTAATTCGGGAGTTTGGAGACTAAGAGCTCTAGTGAAGTTGGGCAGGTTGAGGAAACGAGGAAGCTCTCAGCAAACATCGTGGAGATTGTCACCCGCTCAAATGCTTCTGCACCTGTGCCAGAACCCTTTCAAAAATTTCGCTTCAAGCAGGGTCAAACCTGATCAAACTAGCCCAAAAAGGAACCCTTAACCCCAATACCTAAGCGAAAACCAAACCCTAAACCACAGCGAAACTGCAGAACCTCCCCAAAATGAAACCCTCAGCCTTACGCTAACCTATTTTTTTGCAGGTTAATATTATGAGCCCTAATATGGAGTTTATATTTGCCCCGCAAAAAGTAGGTTCTGGTAGGTTCAGGTAAACCCGAAACCGACCCATACGACCGGAGGCCGTAAAAGCCATGGCGTCGAACCCCGCACTTTCTGCGGCCGGGGGCCCCAAACGATTTTTTGCATGGTGGTTTAGGGTTTAAGGGTTTGAAAAGATGTTTAAAGTAGCTTGTTGTATTGTTGTTGGGCGGTTTTCTGAAGACTTCAATAACCGTTCAGTAGGGTGTTTTAGAAGAGCCTTGTAAGGGTCCTGAAAACGACATTTTAAGGTTATGTAGGTTTTGTCCATAATGCCCTCATAGCCAGTCTGTGGTTTTCTCAAGGTTTGCGCGAGAGGGCTTTAGGCGTTTGCCTAGGGCTGGGATGTCACGGTCCTCAGTTCATTGTATCCCCTGCAGACACGGCAAAGTTGCAGGACGGAGGCAGGCAGGACATTCTGACAAAGCGTGTTGTCCCCGCAACGGTCCGATCCTGCTGGAGTTACAGCAGGAAGTGTCACAGGCTGGAAGACCGCATAAGGAGGTCTTGAAATTGCGCTGTGAGTTGGAGGCTGCTGGAGTTCTAGCAGGAAGCGTCACAGGCTGGAAGACCGGCCAAGGTCGGAGAGTTGCTGCGGCACCCAGAAATCCCAATATCCCTTCCTTAATTAAGGAATTATCCTTAAATCAAAGGTATATCCCTCAATTAAGGAATATTTGAATATTCCTTAGATCAAAAAGGAATCCTACTATAATTCAAGGAATATTCCTCAATTAAGGGATATTGGAGTCTCTGGGCAAGCGGAAGATCCCCATAGCAGGTGTTGGACATGGCCGAGTCTGTGAGTTGGAGGCGTGCGCCTGCTGAGAACATGGGAGTTTCCGAAAACAAGGGGTACCTTATTTTGGGGTCCTTAGAATAAGGATCCTACTATTTAGGGTACTATATTAGGGTCCCCTATTTTCGGAAACTCCCCTAAACCCGTAAAACCCTAAACCCTACAGTAAACCCTAAACCCTGAACCCGTATAGATCCCTTAAAGGAACCCTTAACGAATCCCTGAAAGGAGCCCTAAACCCTATTTTCGGAAACTCCCACATGTTTCAGTCTGGGCGACTTTGAGGTTTAGGCCTAGGCATTTAAGGCGTCAGGGTTCGTGTTTGAATTAGGGTTTAGGGGAAGCTTCAGCGAAACTCGGCCAACGCCCGAGTCTTTGACATAAGCCTCAAACCCCTGAAGCCCTAAACTTCGCAAGCCTGAATTTACTGGGCTTTGGAGTACCACACTTTAATACTTTTTTCTTAAAGGAACCATTCTGAAATAAAGTTTATACTTCTTTCTCCCCGGTTACTTAAAAGCCCAGTTTATAAGCTTCTGAAGCCTCGAAACCTTAACTCAACCTCGAGCCTCACAACCTTGAACTTTAGGCCGTACTACAGTTTCTTATTCCCGAAAGCCGTGAGTTTGTAAGCCTTGAGTTTCGAACGTCAGAACCTCCGAGCTTTAAAACCCGTCTCGGCCTACAACACCCTTGTCATCCTGGTTTTACACAACCCGAACAAACTCCTTGAACCTTTAACCCCTAAGCCCAAAACCTGAAACCCCGGGGCCCTTAAAACAAAAAATACCTGAAACCCCAAACCCCAAATCCTAAACGCTAAATCTTAAACCCTAAATCCTAAACCGTAAACCTTAAATCCTAAATGCTAAAGCCTAGACCCTGAAGCCGAAGCCCTTTTCAAACAGAAAGAAAACCCTAGATCCGGAGCCCAGGAGCCCCAAAACCCTCCGAAGCCGTGAGCCCAGGCTGCGAAGAACAGCCCTTCCTTAGCATCGGCTGGAAGCTCGTGGAGTCGATAGCGCCTTTTTTTGGGGGTTTAAGGTTGAGATTTGAGGATTTAGGGTTTAGGATTTAGGGTTTAGGGTTTGGGGTTTAGGGTTTAGGGTTTAGGGGTGAGGGTTTTGGGTTTAGGGTTTAGGGTTTAGGGTTTTAGGGTTTTAGGGTTTGGGGTTGAGGTTTGAGGGCGTAGGGTTTGGGGTTTACGGCTTTTACAGTTTCCAGTGCTGAGCTCAGGACTTCGCGCCTAGAGTTTAAAGAGAGTACTTGGAGGGGCAGGGGACTTAGTAAGTAGGTTATAAGTAGAGTCATAAGTACCCTAAATGGAGTTACCCCAATTATAACCCTACTTCTAAACGACTTACTAAGTCTCCTGCCCCTCCAAGTAGGATGTCAGGTTTCTATGGGATTCTAGAGGCGTTTTGTAGGGAAACAAGACCAATGCAAGAGTAGTTGAAAGGGTTGTGTGTTTGTGTACCCCTGGACACTCGAAGCTTTCGGGTAAAGGGTGTATGGTTTTTACGGGTTTAGAGATTTAAGGTTTGGGTTTTAGATTAATGGTTGAAGGGTTAAGGTTTGGGGTGTAGGGTTTGGTCTATTGAGTTTTTTTTACATATTTAGGTTTGAGGGTTTGCTAGGGTTTCTGAGTTTAGGTTTAGGGCCGAGGGCTCCGAGAGGGAGGGGAGGGGGGACGGGAAGGCTCCCTTTCACCAAGCCGCCTTTGCAAGTCAGACACGCACCCCCTCTTGCCATCCCCACTCCAGACACACACCGAGACGCAGATACAGACACATCAGCGGCAAGAGAAGCAAAGACGCAGAGTAACAGAGAGGGAGAGAGAGAGAGAGGAGCAGCTCCGGACTACTCGCAAAGGGTGGATGAAGTTCCTCATGACCTTGCCGGATAAACCCTAAACCCTAAAACCCTCCAGTGAGATTTCTCAAGCAATTTGAAGCTCCCTTAATTGAGGAATACTCCTTAAATCATAGTAGGATCCCTAACATGATTTAGGGAGTATTCTTTAGTTAAGGGATGTTAGAAATTTCCTAAAACCCTAAACCCTCTAAACCGCTTATAGGATCCCTTAAAGGAACCCTAGGTATTCCTTAATTAAGGGATATTGGAGTCTCTGGGAACCCCGAATATAACCCGCCGAACTTCCTGTGGGAGCCAAGGCCCTGGCAGCAGATCCCAGCAAACTGGCGGCCGGGTTTAGGGTTTAGGGTTTAGGCTTTTCTGGCCCTGCATGCTTTAGATGCTTGGGGGTTCCTGCATGGCTTAGGGTTAAGGCTTAGGGTTAAGGTTTTAGGGTTTAGGGTTTAGATGCTTGGGGGTTCGTTTGAACGAGGGTTTATGGCCTTTTCTAGGGGTTTAGGCTTTGGGGTTGCTCATGGCTGGGGCGGTTTATAGCTTAAAGGAGGGCTTAGGGTCTTTTTGGGGGTTTAGAGCGTAGGGCTTCTGGTCTTTTAATGAGGATTTCAGGGCTGTTGGGGTTTTGGAAGTTTCCGGGCTCAAAAATCAGCTGCAAGGTGTTTAACGGTATTGATTGAAGGCTTTAGGGTTGAGGTTGTAGGGTTTAGGACGAAGGGTAGCGGATTTTTGCTTTTGGGTTTCGGTTTGCCGCACCGGTTTAGGGTTTAGGGTTTAGGCCACAACCATCGTCAACCCAAGTAGCAATCCTACTTCATTTGTGGATGCTCTTGCCAAGTGGTTTACAGGCCTTAGTTCCCAGAGACTCCAATACCCCTTAATTAAGGAATGTTCCTTAAACCATATTAGGGATCCTACTATAATTTAAGGAATATTCCTGAATTAAGGGATCTTAGAAACCCCCTGAACGCTAAACCCTCTAGAAGGATCCCTTCAAGGAACCCTAGGTATATTCTTTAATTAAGGATTGTTGGAGTCTCTGGGTTTTTGCTTATTTATAGTAGCTTTCGGTTTTGGGGTTTAGGGTCCAAGGGCCAGGTTCAAGATTCAATGATTCCCAGAGAGCCCAATACCCCGTAATTAAGGAATATGCCTTAAACTGTAAGGGGCCTTATATTATGATTCAAGCTAGCCTTAAACTATAAGTGGCCTCATATTATGATCTAGGCTATATTCCTTAATTAAGGGGTATTGGGCTCTCTGGGTTAGGGTTCAGGGTTTTGTGGACAATGATTGCTTGAAGGCAGCTGCTGCCAATTCCGCCGTCTCGCAGGCAGGTCGAGTGGGAGCGCGGCTCTTCTTTTTTGGGGCTCCGGTCTGTAGACGACTGATACCGGAGCGAGCCATATTGCCAACTACTTCTTCTTCTACCTCCAGCACTACCAGCAACGACAGAATAATCTTGATCATCATCATCACTTCCAGTAACAGAAGTGAGATTAAAGCGTTATGACGGTCATTGCGAGTCATCACCATGGTAGGACCGATCGTATGTCGATGATGTATTCTTGTTTTTAATCCTAATTCATAATCGTAAACCTCGAACCCTAAATCCCAGAATCCTCAACCCCAGAGAGTCCAATACCCCTTAATTAAGGAATATGCCTTAAACTATATGGGGCCTAATATTATGATTTTTGCTATGTATATTCCTCAATTAAGGGGTATTGGGCTCTCTGGGTGGTTCAAGATCAGTCTGTGGGCTCTGTAGCCCTTGGACACAAAGTCTCAACTCCGAAGCCAAAAATTTCAGACCACATCCATAAAACAGAAACCCTATGTACATCCTAAACTCTAAGGATTCCTACGGTGCATCACCTAAACCCTAAACCCTCTAGATCCCCAGAGAGCCCAATACCTCTTAATTAAGGAATATACCTTAAATTATATTATGGTCCGGAATATGATTTAAGGAATATTCCTTAATTAAGGGGTATTGGGCTCTCTGGATTCTGCTCAGCAGGCTTAAAGACCGAACAAGTTTCAGAAGCGAAGGCCCTGGCAGCAGATCCGGCGCTTGCCGCGGCTGCTTCCTCGGTTTGTCCCCAGGGAAAGCAACAGATTATAAGGGCCTTAACTACAGCTATATATATATATATACAGCGGAGATACCGTCACTGATTCTAACTATTGATGTTAATATTTCTCTTACTTGTAGCAGTACCATTGTTTGCCTTGTTCCTACTCTTGTCATTCTTTGTATTCTTATTTTTGTGATCCTGCACCCTCAACCTTGCACCCCAAAGCATCAACGTTTATTTCTCTCGGCTTCTCAGATTCTTGCGACCCGAGATTTCAAAGCTTGGGGTTTAGGGTCTCGGGTTTACGGTTTCGGGGTTTGGGGGTTTTGGGGTTTAGGGTTTGGGGGTTTAGGGTTTGGCGTTTAGTATTTTGGGTTCCGTAAACCCGAAGCCTTGAAGCTCTGCACCCAAACCCCTAAGCCCCTAAGCGCTAAACCCTAAACTCCACCAGCTCTGGCTAGCGTCGGAGTTGCTCCACCTCCGCTTTCAACCCCCAAGCTTCCCCACACTTAAATGAAAAGGCTCAAGAGACTTAGCAAGCGTAGGAGGTAGGATCAAGGGGACCCTTGGGGACATAGACCCTCCCAATAAGGTCCCGTTAAGGAGAGCCAGAAGTAGGTTCAATAAGGTCCCGTTAAGGAGAGCCAGAAGTAGGGTTCAGAAGGGGTACCCTTTAAGGGGTCTCCCTAATACTACTCCCTAAAGCAGGTTATGGTTGGGATTGAAAGTCCCCTAAGAGCCTAAGTGGGATTATCCTACTTACAACATTACTTATAAGTTGAATACTAAGTCCCCTGACCCCTAAACCCTAAACCCTTAACACTTGGGTGGTTGTCAAAATTAGGGTTCCCTTTTGGATCCTTATTATAGTACGGCACCTAATATTTAGTTGACAACCTAGACCCCCCAACTACCCTCTAATATACAACAAATACCCACTATTAAGGGCCATTAGGGCTCCATTAAAGGGCCCTTGGGGGGTCATGGAACCACCCACTTAGAGATGTTCAGAGACTGCTGGATTCCCCGACATACGGTTGATGATGTAAATCCTGCATTACCTTAATGGCCCGAGACTATGGGAATTATGGTATATTCAAGTATATTCCTTATTATGGGTAATGCAGATGTATATCATCAACAGTAGGGTTTAGGGCTTAGGGTTTGGGGTGTAAGGAATGACCCGAGTCCTGCTATGGTTTGGGCAATGTTCTTTCGTTGTTTAGTCAAACGCTTCTGAAGTCCGGGAAGCCCTTAACCGAAACGTGAGATAAACTCGTGCAAACCTCTATGACTTATGCCTTAACGTGCTTCGCTAAGAACTAAAAAATCCTTCTAACCAGCTTTTTAGCACCCGGAATACATGTTCCTTTCAAGTGCGTTAGCGCACGTCTTTACAATCTGATCCTTAACCTTCAACCCTACCTACAGCCCCTCAACTACCCTATATTGCAGCCTAAATACCCACTCTTAGGGACCACAAGGCCTCTTTGCAAAGGGGAAAAGGCTACTTGTTGGGGCTCCTGGTACTTAGAGGATCATGGGGCTTAGTAAGTAGGTTATATTTGGGGTTATAAGTCCCTTAAGTGGGATTATCCTAATTATAACCAACTTATAACCTTACTTACTAAGTCCCATGAGCCTTTAAGTAAACCCCGAACCTTGAACCCAGCCCCGCTGCGAGTCAGGCTTTAGCCAAGAATCCCGTGGCCGTTGCCGTGGGCAGCTGAGACGGTTTGGGGTTTTAGGGGTTTAGAGGTTTGGGGTTCAGGGGTTGAGGGTTTAAGGTTCAGAGTTTAGGGGCCAAGGACACCTGGGGTTCTCCGGGTTTAGGGTTGAATTAACAGGGTGCTGACAGGGCGCTTAGCGGCGCTTGATAGGGTTTATCTTTGTACCTAGGGGCAGTGGTGTGGGACTTCCACACCCCCAAAAAAACACCTAGTGGAATTATTAAGGCCCCTATATTGTTTTGTCTGATGTGTCTTCGGACATTTTGGGTTGAGTTGGGGGGTTGTGACGGGTTTGGGTGTTCGCTGTTCCCCTCAGCGCCTCCCGCTTGGGATGCCTGTGTTTCTTCTCCTTTGTCTTGATGCTACCTCAACCCTAACCATAAGCCCTTAACCCTACATCCTATACCGTGGGGCTTGGTGTCTGTTAGCAGCGTTTTCGGGATGTAAGATTCACAGGTAGGCAGCCACCAAAAGAAGGAAATGCAGAGAGCTCGAGCCTGAAATCTTGAACTCTCATTACACCTGCTCTCCAACCCAGAGAAGCCAATACCCCTTAATTCAGGAAGCAGAGTCTTAAACTAGGGTTCCTTACGGGCTCGTTCTTTTCAGAGGGGGCCGCTGGGTTCACCAACCTGCCAACTGAGCAATGCAGAAAAAATTGACCCTACGGGTTTGGGGCTACTTAAAGGCCCACGGGACTTATACTTAGGGGACTTATAACCCCAATTATAACCGACTTACTAAGTCCCATGATCCTCTAAGTGCAGGAGACAACTAAGCCCTCAAACAAGCTGCGGGGTCGTGGCGAAGGCGCATTCTGTGAATCATACAAACCCCCCACGAACAACCTACAATGCCTAAACGGCAGCACAAGAAGTCGAGGAATAGCAATCAAGTATTGAATATGAACAAAAACAAAAGCTGAAAAACAACCAAATCCCAAACCACAAACCCTGAACCCCCAAACCCGAAACCCTAAACCCCTACACCCGGAACCAAAAACCCCCAAACCCTAAGCCAGAACATCCCTGAACCTTAAACTCTAAAACCCCAAAACCCTGAACCCTAAACCCGAAAACCCTAAAACCCTAAACCTGCCAAGGACTTGGCCCAGACTCTGCAGCAGGCAGGGGCCACGGTGGCCGATGCTGGAGACCCGGGCTTTTCCGTGAGTTCTTGTTTAAAGAACTTAGCTGAAGTTTAGGATTTTAACGTTAAAAGACCTGGGATTTGTGTGAGTTCTTGTTTGAGGAACTTAGCTGCTGAAGTTTGGGATTTGGGGGGTTTTAGGGTTTAGGGTTAGGGAGTTTCCCGGGTTCTTGTTTACTCATACTTGAAGGGTCAGGGGACTTAGTGGGTACGTAATAAGTAGAATCGTAAGTACCCTAAAAGGGATCGTAATTGGGGTACTAGCTTCTTGGATAGCCAATGGGAGCACTGTAAACTTTTTGGGCTCGCATTTTTGGTCTACATAGAAAGTTTGAACTTTTTTGAGTCCGGCCAAATTTAAGTTGCTGGGCTTTGGCGTACCATACTTTCATGCTTTTTTGGTGCCTGTTCCTTCAAGGAGCCATTATGAAATACAAGTTTATACTTTTTTCTCCTTGGTTACTTCGAAGCCCAGCTTAAGGAACTTAAACAAAGTTGCAATGATTTAGGGTTCGTTTTTTGGTTCTGTAAGGGCAGTTTTAATGGTTCTATGAGGGCAGGAAATCACCTAAACCCTAAAATTGTGTTGGTTTTGTGTGCTTTTTTCTCGGGTTGACGCGCAGGACGAGGTACGATTTGGGGGCTGCCGGTTGCCCCAGAAGTCTGGTCTACTTAATCAGGGTTCTCACCTGTTTGTCTATGGTTTTGCTTTCCTGACTGCTTCTGCATTTCTTTCTTTTCCTCCTTGCTCTCTGCTTGTCGTGTGTTGGCAGATTTATGTTGTTCCTTTTTGTTACTTGCTCTCTGCTTGTAGGTTTTTGTGTTTGCTCGTTTCGTTTTTTCGCTTTGATGGCAGACAACCTATCTCTCCTTTTTCCCAATGGCTTGAAACGGAGCAGGATACTAGTGTTGTGGTTGAAGCAGCTTTGCCCCTGAACTCTAAACCTAAAGTTCTAAACCGAGACTACTAAGATTTTCGGGCTGGTAAACCCCAAACCCTTATCCCCAGACGTGTCTGCATTGCGATCATGCTCATAGTCCCCCCATGCCATCCCCTAAACCCTAAACCATCACCTTGAACCTTGCCGCCCGGAACCTTTTACCCGCAGGCCCCTTCTAGACCCAAGAACCCTGAATCGTAGAACCTCAAAATCCTAAAACGTCCCTCATTCAAAAAGCAGTCCCTGCAAAGCCCTTGTGAGACCCTGATAAGTTCTAGGTGCCCCAGTAGTACCCTTTTACCCTTTTTCTTTTTGGGTTCCCTTATTACCCTTACTCTAGGGATAAGCAAGTACCTTATCAGTAAGTTTATAGTTAGGATGACCCCACTTAGGGGACCTATAGCCGCAATTTATAACCTACTTCCCAAGTCCCCTGAGCCCTCAAGTAGGAAACCCTTAAACCCTCAAACCCCAGACTCTAAACCCTAACCCTAAATGAACCCTTAAAGAAGCCCTCAAAAAGAGCCCCTTAGTGCAGCTCCGGAAAACCCCATAACCCTAAACCCTAAACCCTAAACCCCTAAAACACAAAACAAAATCCCTAAAACCCTAAAGCCCTAAACACTAAAACCCCTAAACCCCCTAAACCCCCTAACCTCCAAACCCGCTAAACCCCCTAAACCCTAAACCCCTAAACCCGCTAAGCCCTAAACCCCCTAAACCCCCTAAACCCCCTAAACCCCCTAAACCCCCTAAACTCTAAAACCCTAAGCCCCTAAACCCCTAAAACCCCCTAAAACCCCTAAACCCCTAAACCCCCTAAACTCTTAAACCCTAAGCCCCTAAACCCCTAAAACCCCCTAAAACCCCTAAACCCCTAAACCCCCTAAACCCCCTAAACTCTTAAACCCTAAACCCCTAAACCCCTAAAACCTAAACCTTGAAACCCCTAAACCCCCTCAACCCTAAACCCCTATAGATCCCTTAAAGGAACCCGTTTCAGACCGAGGCTCTGCAGAAAAACCCGCAGTTGGCCGCGGTCTGGCACTCGACACTGCCTTCCCATTTAGGGTTTAGGGTTTAGGGTTCCCGCCCCCCAAAAGGATCCAAAAAGTAGATCCCTTAAGGGGGTTCCTATACAGTACCCTTTAGTAGCTAGGGTCCCAAATTAGGGGATCTACTTTTTAGATCCTCCCGGGGGGCTGCCTTCGGATCTTTAGAGTGGTTTAGGATTTAGGCTTTAGGGGTTTAGGGCTCTAGGGTTTAGGATTCTAGGCTTTAAAGGCTGAGGGGGTTAGGGTTTAGGATTTAGGCTTTAAAGGTTTAGGATGTACGCTGTAAAGGTTTAGGATATAGGCGTCAGGGATTTGGGGTTTAGGATTTAGGCTTTAGGAGTTTAGGGCTCTAGGGTTTAGGATTCTAGGCTTTAAAGGCTGAGGGGGTTAGGGTTTAGGATTTAGGCTTTAAAGGTGTAGGATTTATAGGCTTTAAAGGTTAGGATTTAGGCGTTAGGGGTTTGGGGTTTAGGATTTAGGCTTTAGGGGTTTAGGGCTTTAGGCTTTAGGTTTAGGATTGAGGCTTTAAAGGTTCAGGATTTAGGCTTTAGGGGTTTAGGGTGTAGGGGTTCAGTTTTTAGGGGGCTTTAGGGTTTGAGGGTTGAGGGTCTCCCTGTGGTCCCTTTTCCCCTTTCTTGTAGTCTTGGGTTTCTTACAAAGCTACCATATACCGAAAAGGGAGCCCTTTGTCTTGCTAGGTTACTAGGATCCGAGTGTAGGGGTTTGAGAAGAGCTTTATAAGGGTGTGATAGGGTGTTTAAGATCTTTTGACAGGTTCATTGGTTTTGCAAGGTTTGCAGAAAGTTATGTTGGGGGTGCATTTGGTTTCTAAGGGGTCCATAAACCGTATAAGGCCGTTTAGAGGGTGGTATCAGGGTTTACCGGGTTTCATAAGAGAGGTTTTTCCTAAGCCTAAGGGTATCCTTGATGTGGCGGTCTTTATAACTTACCCAGAGAACCGCTTATCGCATATCCTTCAAAGAAGGAATATACCTTAAATCATGAATATGGGTGGTTGTCAAAATTAGGGTCCCGTTTTTGGATCCTTATTGTAGTACGGCACCTAATATTTTGGGTATGTAAGAGGGTCATATTTACGAATACTTTTTCAGAAGCTTTAATGGGCCACCCTGGTTTCGGAGCCCTGTTGAGAAGCACCGGGTGTACTGTAAACCTCGAAGTTACCTAGACCCCCCAACTACCCTCCAATATACCCCAAATACCCACTATTAAGGGCCATTAGGGCTCCATTAAAGGGCCCTTGGGGGGTCCTGGTAGAGACCCCTAAACGTTAGTTACAATGAGAAACTCCTAGCCTGAGCCTAGGGGGTTTAGGGTTTAGGGTTTAGGGTCTAGCCAGCCGAAGTTAGCCACGAAGGCTGTTGAGACTGCGAAGAAGGAGCAGAAGGTTGCAGCACGAATCTCAGCGCCGGGCGTTGATGGCAAGAAATACAGTTCCTGTTAAAGGAAGCATCATGAAATAAACGTCTATCTTTTCCCTGGTCACTTCAAAGTTCAAGAGCTCCAACATCGGGACCTCAGTGACTAGTACTCATTAACATATGATAAAGATACGTACTGCGATATCAAGGCGGTGGCGTCAATCCTGTTCGTCAATGCACCTAAGCAAAGGCCCTTTAGGGGCTTAGTGTTTAGGGGTTTGGAGCTTGGGACTGTAGGATTTCGGGTTTAGGCGGGTTTAGGGGTGGATTCGAGGTTGGTGTTTATGGGTTTCGGTTGAGCGTTCAGGGGTCTAGGCTTGTGAGATTCGGTGGTCCGTCTGGTGGGTTTAGCCTAAGCCCCTACACCCCTAAACCCCTCAAACATAAACCGTAAACCCTAAAGGCTTAGGGTTTCGGGAATTGCGGCCGTTCCTTACTCCAGGCAGTACTTGATAAAATGAAAAAGGCTGACTGTTAGTAGGTTTCCAAGAAGGCGCAAAAGTGTCATTCCTGAAAAGATCCAACTAGAGCCGGAAAGGTATCCCCAGATGTCTGTCCTTGTCGAATCAAAGTAGATAGTATATAAGCCCCTGCGAGGGTTTCTCGACCCCAAAACATGTACAAATTGGCCTAAATACTTACCAATACTGTTTTGGGGACTCCTTATAATTATACCTCTTATTATTATGACCATAGTATAATGGGCCCAAAACCCTATTCTAATTATTATGGACCCCACATGTACGGTCAGGCACACCTCTGTCCAGGACTTCAGGTCGAGGGTCTAGCATTTCCGCAACCCGATCCCCACCAATCCAAAAGCCAGACCGTCTCCCAGCGAAACTCTCGATCGCACAGACTTTGTGCTGCTGCCGAGGCACCTGTGGCAGATGCGGCTGCCCAAGGTGGGCGTTCATTGTTCGTTCTTCACCGTGGTTTTGTCGGATTATATTGGTTTGCGTTTCATGAAGCTGCTTTGTCCGTGAGGCTTGTCCCCGGGCGCTGTGCCTCCGGCTGCTCTGCCGCCCAGCGCTCTGCCCCCGAGCGCCCTCCCCGCGGGAGCGCCCTCGGCGGCCGCTGCGGCCTCGCCTTTCGCGGCGCCGATTCCCCTGGTTCCCCGCCGGGATCCCAACTCTGCTCAGATGTCTTATGGGAGAACTTTAAACTTTTTGGCTTCTATATATTGGGTCTATGTTAAAAAGTTTGAACTTTTTTTGGCCCGGTTATTCAAGAAAAGAGTCTTACAGCAGGCTGTTTTCGGGTTGGTGTGTGGGATGAGCACTCCAAGCCAGAAGGGATTCTTTGCAGCCCGAGTTTTTTTTTTTTAAATCTCGGGTTGAATATAGGAGCCCTAATAATCAATTATAATGATTAGACAAGAGTTTGTATGGGCTCCTGCAAGTAATTTCACTTATAATTCACCGAGCAGCCTATTTCAAAAAGTTCAGGCCCTTCTATTGCGGGTTTCGCCTTTTGCCCAGAATTCGCAGATAAATTAAGGAAATATGCACAACTAGAAAATAGAAGGAGAGAGAGAGAGAGAGATAGAGCGAAAGAGAGAGAGGCAAATCTAGAGTTACATGGACAAGGCAGACAATTGCAGCCAGCCTAGAGTGTCGGCTGTTAGCTTCAAATTTCGGTGTTTCAACTCTTTAGGATTCAGGTTTTTTGGTTTTGTCGTTTAGAGTGCAGCACTTTAGGGTTGCGACTAATGGTGCTGTATGAGGGTTTGGAACACTGCAAATATGGTCCCCTGACGGTGCCTAGATTTTGACACCATGACAAATGGGAGTCTCCGAAAACAAGGGTAGCTTATTTGGGAGTCCTTAGAATAAGGATCCTACTATTTAGGGTACTATATTAGGGTCCCCTATTTTCGGAAACTCCCAAATCTCAAAACGGTACTCCAACTCCTGATGGCCAAGAGGGCTACGTTGTTGAGTCTGTAGGACTAGAGCCTTTGTCAAGCCCTTAGTTTCGGAGGCCTCAAAAGGTGGGATGAAGGTAGGATTAAGGATCCCTTATATAAGGACTTTAATTTTGGGATTACCCCAGCTATCTTCATCCCACCTTTTCAGGCCTGTGATAGTTCAGAATATTATGAGCCTGAAATCTGCAGGTCTACTTTAAGGCTTCAAGGACGGAAGTAACTATTGTTAGGGGGAGGGAGTACTTAGAGGATCATGGGACTTAGTAAGTAGGTTATAAATGGGTTATAAGTCCCCTGAGTGGGGTTATCCTAATGATAACCTACTAATAACCTTACTTTCGAAGTCCCATGAGCCTTTAAGTATGATATATCCCATCCACCCCAGTTACAACCTACTTGCTGGGTCCCCTGGTCCTTGATCTAGGGTTCAATCCCCGGAATCCGGAATCTTTCTAACCCTGAAGCCCGAAAGCCCCAAATAACCCCAAAATCCCACTCAAACCAGAAACCCTGAACCCCCTAAACCCCATAAACCCTCAGCCCCAAACCCCAAACCCAGACTCCCCAGACCTGAAACCCTAGACCCTAAACCCTAAACGCTAAACCCTAAACCCTAAACCCCAAACCCGAGACCTCGTTGCTGAGGTGTGGTGGAGGCAGCAGCCGACCCCAAGACAGAAGCTCTGCAGGCTAAGGCGCGCGTTTATTAATTTGAATTTTAATCTTGATTTTAAATGTGTATATATATATATATTTATTTATTTATTTACTTATTTTGTTTAATCGATTATATTCTTTTATCAATACTAAGGTTTTTAATATTCATATTCATAGTTTGCTAGTTAGCGTTTCGAAGGGTTTAGGGTCTAGAGAAGGGTTCAGAGTTGTCCTTCAAGTATTCTGTTCTTTGTATGAGTAGTACTTACTTGGGTTTTACAGCAAGAGGTAATTCTTGGGGTTTGCGCCAGGGTTGGAAAGGCCTTCAACACGGAAGTCACGGTGGTTGCTGTTGATGTTCGTTGTAACATCGCATAGAAACAGTGTTCTACCCCGCCCCCCCCCCAAAAAAAAAAAAAACTTTTGAATCATCTAGCGCCGTGCATCTACGCCGCTTGTCCCATGAAGCAGAAGTTTCGGGGTTAAAAGCTTGTGAGGTGGAGGTCTTGAGTCCAAAATACTTCAGATCTAAACCCTCAAGCCTGCACCCCAAACCCCAAAACCTAGACTCTAAATCCTAGACCCTAAACCCTAAAACCTAAACCCTAAACCCTAGACCCTAAAACCTAAACCCTAAACCCTAAACCCTACACCACGAAACCCAAGAGGCTCCCCCCACCCCAAAAGCCCTGAACCTTGAGCCCGAAATCAAGGATCCGGGGACTTAGTAAGTAGGGTTATACTGGGCTTCGGAGTACCATACTTTAATACTTTTTTCTTACAGGAACCTTTATGAAATAAAAGTTTATACTTTTTTCTCCCTGGTTACTTAAAGCACAGTATAAGTCAAGGCAGTTATACTCATTCGCACTTATAACCCCAATTAGGGTACTCTTAAACCTAACCTTGCTTACTAAGTCCCACGATCTTCCGTGATCTTCCAAATAACCCCGATAGTACATGACAGGAACCGGAAAAGCAAACGGACGCTTGTTGAAGCCTCAAAAACTGCTCCAAATCCTGAACTGCAAACCATGCAAAAGGAAAACGACCCTTCAAGGAATTGCAAACCTCCCAGAACCTAAACCCCTAAACCCTAAACCCCTAAACCCTAAACCCGAAATCCTTCAAACCCTAAGCCCTAAACTCTGAAGCCCCTTTGAAAGCACATGCACGCACAAAAACCCCTTACAAAACCTCTGAACAAGAAGAGCAAAACCCTACTTAGAGAATCATGGGACTTAGTACATAGGTTATAATTGAATTGGCTGTATAAGTCCCCTAAGTGGGGTTATCCTAATTCTAACCTACTTATAACCTTACTTACTAAGTCCCATGAGCCTTTAAGTTCAACCTCAATCTCGGCCGTGGACATCTGCGCCTTGGGCTCTTCCCAGTCAGAAGCTTCCTTTCTTACTTTTAGAAAGGCAAGTATTGTAGGGTTTAGGGGTTTAGGGTTTAGGATTTAGAAGCCCAGAAATTTGCAAATACTGCTCCTCAGGGCTCCTCATTGGAGTTGTAAACGCTTCGCACCCGAACCGGTTTTTCGGTTTTTGATGTTTTGGAGCAAATCGGGTGGCGCTCCGCCTCACCACGCCACCTTCCGCTATCTCAAGTATGAAGGCCCCTATATGGGAGTTTCCGAAAATAAGGGGCCTCATTTTGGGGGTCCTTATAATAAGGATCCTACTATTTAGGGGTACCATAATAGGGTCCCCTATTTTCGGAAACTCCTATATTTGGCATCCCAACTAGTCCCCGTGAAAACCTTAAAACCCACCTCACAGCACCAAACCCCATCTAAATCATGAAGCCTCTGTAAAACCAGTAGAATACCGACCCAAAAACCATTGCACACCCCTAAAGCCCAACAAACCTTTGCCAAACCTAAATGAAGCCCTCAAACCCTGAACCTCAACCCTAAACCTTAAACCCTAAACCCCCGAACCCCTAAACCCTAAACCCCTTAACCCCCAAACCCCCAAACCCCCAAACCCTAAACCCCATAAACCCCCAAACCCCCAAACCCCCAAACCCAAAACTCTCCAAAGCAGACTCTTTCACTGCGGAGGTCGGGGACCTACAGGCCACGGTGCAGGAGCTTGAGGCCCAGTTGCAAAAGGCCCGAGCCGGGGAGGCTGCAGGGAGGGGAGGGAAGGGGGGTTTAGGGTTTAGGGGTTTAGGGTTTAGGGCGCATGTATTTTCCAGTTTTGCTGGGAGAAAGGGAGGGGGGATTCGGATTTAGGGGTTGTGTGGTTCAGGGTTGAGGTTGCGAGTTCAGCATTTGAGGATGCGCGCGGCTTAGAGATCAGCATTCTCAGGGCGTTGGAAAGTTTTGGGAAAGGGGGGGCTGGTGTTTTGAGGTCTTATTCTCGGAATGAGACCATCTGCAATCAGCGGTCTACATTGCCCCTTAAAGGCCAAACTGCCGCATTTCGCTTCTTGACTAGACTGGGTTCTTCTTGGGGTTCAGGGCTTTGTGCTTGGGGCTCCTGCGGGAATTCAAGCCTCGCTGTGACAAACTACGCATGTGTTCCGTACTACCGTACCTTCAAGTGAGATTTCATTTATCAAGAAACCCAAAATCCAATCCTAAACTCTAAAAATCACCCTGAACCCTAAACCCCTGCGACACTCGCACCGTGGGAACCACAGCATTGATGAAACTTGCATCCGATCCAGTTTCTCAGCACCGCACTGCCATGAAGAGAACCGCGGCTGAAGCAGGGTTCCCTGCAGAGTCACACATCATTCGGGTGGAAGTTCATCCAACCGAGGATCGCTGCACCAGATGGCAACCACTACGGTTCCACCTAACTTGCCACTCGTCAGACTTCGTCGACCAATGAAGATGTTACAATACCGTGTCAAAGAGGCTACGACACGCAAACTGGATGTCTGGAGCGCGGGCATGTGCATCTACCAGCTGCTCATAGGGAACACTCTTGAAGCTGGAGGAAGGGCGGGACAAGCTTGAGTGGCGCCACTTCCTGCGAAGGATGCTTCTCCGGATTTTGTCTGGATTGTCTGTGGTGTAGTGGTCATATGAGAACATGCCCTTTGTCCAGCGCCAAGGCAGGTGGGTAAGGAGGTAGATAGGATCGGCCTCAACCTCTAAACCCCAAACCCCTAAACCTAGACGCGGCCACAGTTGACCTACCCAAATACGCCCTTATGCCCGTGTTTTTCAATCACATCCTCAGCTTCAACTTCTTACTCGTTGGGGGGAGTGGGGTGGGGGGAGGGATGATAACAAGCATGTTTATGCACTTCTTGTACCGTATCTAAGTCAATGCTGCTCGTTTTGCAGTCAGGCGTTTTCATGTGCCTGTTGTCTGGGAATGTGGGCTGCTGACAAGCAAGTTCACGTACCTGTTGTTCCCAAGCATTGGCAGACGATGTGGACGCCAACTACTGTAGACAGCGTAGACTCAATGCAGCAATTGCTTTCGTGTCTGTTGTCCAGGTGACTATTTTTGATAAGGAAGAAGTGCTATGTCCTTCAATGGGCGAGATTAAAGTCGACCCCGCCTTGGTAGAGTGTTTGTATCGGTTCTCTTTGTGCTGGCATCATGAAGGCAACTTCCAGTGTTTGAAGCAGAACGTCGGAGCTTCCTGCAAACTCAAGGCTGACAAAAGGCCGGCCCTACGTTTACATGTCAATGAATGCTGGAATGCACAGCGAAATGGGTAGGGCAGCCATGGCCGCGCCAGGCCCTACACCCGTAAACCCTACTTAGACACTAAATCTGTAAACCCGTAAACCCTACTAAACCCTAAACGCCGAAACCCTAAACCCCGAAACCTCTAAACCCTAAATGTCGAAACCCCAAGCCCGAAGGTTAAAACGTTTACCCCGCAACCGTTACAAGCCTGCAAGCAGGCTACTCACTTGGCTACTGCCCAAGCCTTCCCAAACCACCAAAGCCCTACTTAAAGGCTTCTGGGACTTAGTAAGGTTATGAGTACGGTTATAATTAGAACAAACCTACTTCGGGCACTTAGAACCCAAATTATAACCCCACTTACTACGTGCTTTGAGCCCTTCACAACCCTCCAGAACCCCCAAAAAATACTTAAGACAACGCTAAGTCCTAAACCCTAAACCCAAAATGGCTTAAGACAAGCCTTAAACTTAAACCCTAAACCCTAAGCCCTAAGATAGCCCTAAACCCTAAACCCAAAAAGCCCTGAGACAGGTTCCTCCCACTGCGATTGCCGGAGCTCCTGCGCCGGCCCGCATTGTTTCGGACAACTGTGGTCTTAAGGGTTGAAATGGGGCCATTAAAGCGGCTATTAGGGTTTAGGGTTTCAAAGCTATGATCTTGAGGGTTCTTTTTGGGGCGATCAAAGTTTAGGATTTAGAGTTCGGAATTGCGGATTTGGGTTCTTCTAGTGGACGTATAGGGATTTTAGGGTCGAAGGGTTTGGGGGTTTAGGAATTTAGGGTCAGAGCTCCGGAGATTTTAGAGTCCCGGGCTGTAGGGTTTTGCATTACTCTGGGTTTACGGCTTAGTTGTTTAGGGTTTAGGATTTGCATGGGTTTTTGGGCAGAGAAGAAAGATCCTCTAGGATTTTGGGGGTTTCGCTGTTTCGGGTCGTGCGTTTTTGAGGTTTTGTGCGTCTAGGTTGGAGGGGTTTGGGGAGGTGAGGATGGTTTTGTGCTTTTCTCGGGGCCAGCCGTGTCCGAGGCCTTTGCCACCTGCGACTCTGAGTTTGGTCGCGTGGAATTTCTCAGGTTCTCAACGTCAACCGCGACAAGCCTTTCAACTCCACTCTTCGACCAAGGACCTGGACGTCGCCCAAAAATGGAGAACAGGTGCAGTGGACGGTCGCAGCTATCTCCGAGGCCACGACCTAAGGCCTGAGGATTCTCGCTATTGTGACTCCCGCGGCACCTGACCTTGTCGTCCGTCACTACCGGACCTGGGGTGGGAAAAGCTCCCCTTCCTCAAGGAAGTTGCACACCGATCCGCTGCCCCACCACCGACAAAGTCGAGGATCACTGCGAAAGTCGATTCCGACGCGAAAGCCAAGATCAGGACGTACAACAAGGCGCTGTTTCCTTTACTGTGTTTAACACATTGGTGGAAGGTCACAAAAACGCTGAGAGCAGCGTGCCCCGGATGGCCCGATTTCGAGTCATGGTCTGTGAACCAACAAAGAGTGTTTTATGGCGAATTACACAAGCACGTTTCACGGTTCATCGGGTACCAGACACTGTTCTGTTCTCCTCAATGTCGGTTTGGGGTTCAGGGTGTGGGGGTGCGCCGGTTTTGTTTAACTTGGTTCGGGCTCAGGGTATGTGAATATATGAACAACATTTCCCCCTCCTTGAAACTCTTAACCCCGTTGATAGCCTGCTTAGTGAGCTGCTGTACTTCAACGCTGAACCCTAATTCCTAAGCCCATTAACCCGGTTGTCTGCTTAAGATTGGGATGGAAGAGTTCGCTAAACCCAGGTTGTAAACCCTACACCCTATGTCCTTTTAAAGAAGGCAGACAGGGCCCTATACCCTAGTTCCTCAATGGGGTCCCTGAAAGGCACCTCAACCTGTGTTCCGATTCTTTTCGGGGACCTCAGAACAGCGACAACCCTGAAGCCCTAAACTCCGAAACGGTGTATAACCCCTTATAAAGCCCTTCAAGAACCTAAGCCTGCAGGCAGCGTTCAAGGACCTCCAAGCGAAGTTGCTAGTGGAGAGTGGACTGGGGCAGGCGGGAGGAAGGATTTGTGGGTTCAGGGTTCATCATTTCCGTGTTGCCTCCTTGTTTCAATACACCAAACCACAACAACAGCAGAAACACACATTCCCCGGCAACAACCCAAAAGCATGCACCCGCAGGAACAATACAACGTCGACGTCGGCAGCAGCAAGACAAAAAACACACTCTTACCAACTGTGTGTTGTTTAGATGGTTGAGGTATCATAAGATGCGATACCGAGGTTTCCAGCAACCCTGAATGGCGAGATCTCATGCTTGTATACATAGGTCGGGGGAATTAAACTCATCAGGCCGGCCCAAGCGCCCCAAAGCCCAAATCCTGAATCTCTAAAGCCTTACCAGAATCCCCAAATGAAGTCTTTAAGCCCCTAGACCTGTTGCCTCTTACGTAGGATCTTTATATAAGCCCTTAGTTTAGTTTTGCTAGGAATCCCACCAAAAAGTAGGTTCGGCGATTCGGGCAGGTTGAGGTACCACCTTAAAACCCTCGTGAAAAACCACAAACCTCATTCAACTCTGAGAGGCCAGCATACAAAAAAACGTATAAATCGTTAACAACCCGCCTATAGAGCTTTTCCTGTTAAGCCTGATCAAACCCGAGTTAGTACTTTGAGAATCCCATGAAACCATGTGAAGCCCTATCTTTATCCCTAAACCCTGAACTTGGCCCGAAACCCCAAACCCCAAACCCCAAACCTTAAACTCTATAAACCCCTAAACCCTAAACCCCTAAACCCCACTCCAAAGTCACTATCCCCTTGCTCGAAGCAGGCGCCTGCTCCGGCGGCGCCCTCAGCGTTTGGCTTTTTGGTCTTGGAGCCTAAGGGTTCCTTTAGGGATTCCTTTGAAAGGGTTCCTGAGGGGTTTCTTCGAAAAGAGTTGGGGAGGGGATTTTAATTACAAGTGTACTCTAGGGTATTAGGGTTTTTCGGTTATTATCTGTCTTCAGCTGTTTAGGAAAAATTTCAATATGTTGAGTTTATGTTGTCGGGCAACGCTTTCTTTGTGTCTGTAGTTTGACGATGTAGAATAGTTTGTTGAGCTTGTTGCAGGGCCTGCTAATTGAGGTATTAGGGTTTACCTTAGCCTACCAAAACCAACTTTTTTGTAGGGTCCCTGTAAACTCCATATTAAGGTTTATAATAAGAACCTACAAAAAAAGTAGGGTTTGGTAGGTTAAGGTAGGTTGTAGCATTCAGCGGTTTGAATTTGGGGTTGCTTGGACATGCGCGGACCAGCGGGCGCTTCAGGTTTCCGTTTTTCTTTCTCATCCGGGTGGACCTACGGCATGACATGCTCCTTCCTAGTAGTTTCTCGAGCTCCGAACCCTAAACCCTAGACCCTAAACCCTAAACCTTTAAATAGTAGCGTTTCTGGAGGTCTGATGGACGGCTCCGACACCTTATTCCACGCAAAACCCCAAACCTTTAAGCCCTGAGCTGAACCTGATAGGGTTCAGGGTTTAGGGATTAGAGTTTAGGGTTTAGGGCTTAGGGAATCTTGGTGCATGATGGTTTCGTTTAACTCCTCTTCCGCAAGTTCGCGGAGCTTCAGGGTCAAGCAGGGCTGTGCATGTTTGTCTTCTTGTGTTGGCGTGGTGGGTAGTGTAGGCCTAAATAATTTCCTATACTATTTTGGGGGTTCCTTATTATAGTTATAGTAAAATATGCCCCTCAAGACCCTTTTCTAATTATTAAGGCCCCTATACTATAGAACCCTGATAGACCCCTTTAAGGAACCCGTTGAAGGAACCCTAGGCTCCCATGAACCTTCAAGGACCCTCCGCAAAAAACTAGGGTTTAGGGTTCAGGGTTTAGGGTTTAGAGTTTAGGGTTTAGGGATTAGTATAGGGTTTAGGGTTTAGAGTTTAGGGTTTAGGGATTAGTATAGGGTTTAGGGTTTCGGGTTTAGGGGTTAGTTCAGGGCATTGTAATGTCAGGACCGTCTTGAAGGTGCCCGAACCTGAAACTTGTCTAGGTGGCACTGTGGAAACTGCATAGTTCCATTACTGTCCTACAGAGATACCTGTTCAGAATACTTTGGGGCCCCACAACTATATCTCCGTTGTGAATTCGAAACCCAATCCCATTCAACGAATGGCCCAAACTTATCTTATGCTATCAGGTTCCTCAAGCAGCGGAGACCCTTTGTGTAGCTGGATGGGCTCTTTGAAAGTGTCACCTGCAGCATTGCGCCGGCGTCGGCGTGTGAAAAACAGCAATGCAAGCGTAAAGTTCTCGTCATGCTTTGCTGTAAGCCTTTGCCCATGGCAGTGTATGTTCGAGCCAGGACGATGAATGGCAGGCATGGTTGCACCTGGCGGAGTCGAGCAAGGTCGGCGTGGTCCGTGCACGGCAGCCGCCCTAAACCCCAAACCCCTAAACCCCTAAACCCTAACCCCTAAACCCTAAACCCTGTTGGGCCGGCTGGCAATCGGGACGGAGATGCCGGACAAGCGCTCGGGTCCAGTTCCATGTGCCGTATACGATGACGAGTCCGACCACGTCAGCGTTGGTTGGGATACCCGTCCCCAGAGAGCCCCAATACCCCCTTAATTAAGGAAAATTCCTTGAATCATATTAGGGGTCCCTACTATGATTTAAGGTACACAGTAAACCCCATAAAGTTGGAAACCGGATTAAGGCCAAATAGTGCTGGGATTCCCTATACATTACTCTTAAGGATCGAGGCTATTGGGTTTCCAACTTTAGGGCTTCTACTGTATTCCTTAATTAAGAGGTATTGGGCTCTCTGTGTCACAGGCTCATATCGGGCTGAGGGGTGGGGTGCGTTCCGCAATTCAGTTCTGGTATCTTACTTACACAAAAAGTGTAAAGGTTCGGTAGTGGATAAGTAAAGAAGCTCTCCAAGCCCCAGTCTGATGCTTCAGGCTTCTCTACTTGGAGGGTCGGGGCACTTAGTAAGTAGTTATAGACTGATAAGTACCATAGGGCCATAGAGTACTTAAAACTCTATACTTACTACCTACACTAAGCATTACACCCTAAACCCCTAAACCCTAAATTTTCCGGACCAGCTTGCGGTCTGGAAATTGTCCGAAGAACGGCTTAGGATTACCGGTTTCGGGTTTAGGGTTTATCACCCCTATACTACATACCCCGCAACCCCCTATACTAGTGCTGATTCTTTAGACTCCGAAAGTGCAGGGAGCATTCAAGCTCTAAACTCCGAAACCCTGCAGAACCCCTGATGGAGCCCTTGAAGAACATAACCCTAAACCCCAAACCCCAAACCCCTAAACCCTAAGCCCTAAACCCCAAACCCTTAAATCCTAAACCATAAACCCTAAACGTTCAACCTTAAACCCTAAACCCTAATTTCAGGCAGCTTTCAAGGACCTACAGGCGAAGTTGCTCATGGAGGGCGGACTGGCGCAGGCGGGGCCCGGAAGGGTGGTCCAGGGCTTCCCAGCTTTGCTGGGTTTAGGGCTCAGGGTTCCTTTAAAAGGGTTTAGAGTTTAGGGGTAAGGGTTCCTTTAAGGGTTCAAATGTAACCCTTACTAGGCCCCATAATCTTTCAGGCAGGGGGGTTCAGCATAGCACTCAGAGTCCCCAAAGCCATCTAACTTGGTGATACACATAAACATCTTATGGAGGTGCCCCCCATAAACTTAGCGCTTCTTGCGGAATCAAAGGTTTTTGCAGGCTTGGAGGCTCTGGGTAGGTACTTGTAGGGTGTTGGTTTAGGGTTTAGGGTCTAGGGTTTAGGGTTTAGGGTTTAGTTTAGGGTTTAGAGTTTAGGGTTTAGGGTTTAGGGTTTAGAGTTTAGGGTTTAGGGTTTAGGGTTTAGGGTGTTGGCTTGGTGGCTCTAGGGTTGGATGGCTTCACTGTGACAAGGTTTGAGGGCCTCGATCCTGTGGAAAGCAATCAGGCCTACTTGCCGTTGAATGTAGAGATCTGAACTTTTAACAATATATACTAGCTAAGCAGCAATCCATAGGCCTCGAAACGAGTTTGATTGGGGTGGAGCTGCAAACTCACAATCTCCACACTCTTCATCCGGGTTTGATCTGAAAGCAATAAAACCTATATACATCCGAAACCCTAAACCCAATAGCTTTCCTACTTGTAGTAGCTTTGCAGGCAGTTTCAACCTTCTGAAGAACAGAACTCTGACCTCTGAAACCCAAACCCCACACCCTACCTGAACCCTAAACCTTAAGAAACCCACATCTTAGGGCGCCTAAGTCAAGTCCTAGAAAGGTAGTTAAGGCAGACCCCAAGCTGTTGAAGCCCTACCATAAGAAGGAAAGCGTTGCTTGTTGTTCTTGGATCCAGGGAGCTCACCAGTTGTGACTGCCATGACCCCTAAACCGTTTGCCTGTTTAAAGCCCATAGAAAGATCCATGTCTAGAGGGGCTTAGGGCTTGGCATGTCTACAACTGTAGCAAACCCCAGACTAGCGTGTTCTCTTAGGGTTTAGGGTGTGTAGGTTGCCCTCAACCTCAAACCCTAAGCCCTAAACCATAAATCTTATAACTACCTTTTATAAGGGACTTGTAAGGGGCCCGAAAAAAGGACATAAGCATAAGAGTTTTAGTTGGGATAGCCCTACCTTATTGAGCTTCAATGTAAGGGGGTTTCTATGGGATATCCCTATCCTAATTTTTGCTTACGTGCTTTTTTTGCGACCCTATTATAAATAGTCAAACTCGATCTCCCCCTCCTCGGAGCATCGCCCAAGCTGCAGAGGCACCAGCACCTGCACCGGCGGGGTCCTCAAAGTCTGCCCTTGAGTTCGGACGATAGGAGCTTGGCCGTAGGGTAAACCCTAAACCCTAAACGCTGAATCTTAAACCCTAAATCCTAAACCCTAAATCCTAAACCCTACACCCAAACCCTAAACCCTAAACGCGGAATCTTAAGCCCGAAACCCTAAACACTGAACCCTAAACTCGAATCTGTAGGTTTTCAGATTAGGGGTTTCTCAGGCTTGCAGGGCTGCAATCCTCGCCCGGGAGCTTCCGATGTTTTTTGCTAATCCGGATGGACATCTGATTTGTATGTGGTTTAAGGTTTAAGGTTTAGGGGTTTAGGGGTTTAGGGGTTTGGGGGTTTAGGGTCTAGGGTTTAGGGGTTTAGAGTTTACGGTTTAAGGGTTTAGTGGCTAGGGTTGAGGGGTTTAGAATCTAGGCTTCAGCGGTTTAGGGTCTAGGGTCTAGGGGTTTAGGCTTTAGGGGTTTCGGGTTTAGGGGTTTAGGGTGATGTCTCAGTAGCTGAGTGGGTACACTTTACACGTTTTGGGATAATATTACCCTTCATAAAACCGAAAGTGTACGATGAACGCAGCAGCAAAGATGTTGGATACTGCCCCCGCTCAGTGACAGCTGAATATTTATAGATATAAAAAGCCTTCAATAGTAGCCCGCCCTCTTATACACTGTTACTGTATGGCGGCAGTGCCAAATTTGTATGATATGCTCTAAAATACGAGAAGCCTGTTTGCTCGAAAGTATGAGAAGCCTGTCTTGTTTACAGAGTTTTGCAGGTTTTCATCAGGAAATTAGAAGGAACTTTACCGGGTGCTTCGAAAGGGTTCATAAAGTTTTTATGGGTGTTTTGGTTATTCGGGCGCAGTGCCTAAGTGCATAAGACCCACGAAAGCCGCTGCAGTCAAACATAGTAGTAGCGTCAGTGATGCTCCACCAGTGGAGGATATTGTGCAGCCAGGGTATTGCCATTACGCCAGCTGCTTCAGCAGGGGCCCAGGCCTCTCACTGATTCGGTTCCTGTCCCGGTTTGGTCAGATGTTCGGCGCCACGTGACAGGAGTTCATGAGGGGCTGGCCCACCAGTCAGTCCTTCAACGACGCCACCAATCTGTTTCCGTTCACTAGAACCGCGGTGTGGGCCAGCTGACGAGGAAGAAGAACTAGGACGGCTATGCGAAGCTCTGCCGGCAACCCTAAACCCCTAAACCCAAAACACTGAGGGCCAGCGGCAGGAGCAGCCAGCTGCCGAGGCAAGAGTCACGGCGGACCAGAAGGTGACCGACCTGTAGCGCTGCTTCGGCAAGCTGCTATAGTCTGTCTGGTTCTTAGTAGGGAAGGGGGAATGGATTATGGAGACTCTTATTGGGGATTATATAGGGACTACTATAGGGATCCGTTCCCCCATTCCCTCCTAAGCACCACGCAGTACGATTCTTCAGGCAAGGCCTACACCAAGAGAACCCGAAAGCTTCGCGCGAAGGACCGCCGCCTGAGGCACCGTCAGCACTGATGCTGCAAATGCGTCCGGACTATCTTCTAAACCCTAAACCCTAAGCCCTAAACCCCAAACCCCAAACCCTTAACCCTAAACCCCTAAACCCCTAAACCTTAAACCACATACAAGTCAGATTCCATCCTTTGAGAAATGGGTTCTATATGAACTATAATAAGGAGGCGAAAAGTTTAACTGAAGTCAGCCAAGATCTTCTTCCTGACCCAGAAGCACAAATGGTCCCAGACAACCACAACCGAAGACCCGAAGCCGTAAACTCCAAGTTGGGGAGTTTAGGGTATTGGGGTTTAGGGGTTTCGGGTTTAGGGTTTAGGCTCCAAATGCCAAGCCCTAAACACCAAATCCTAAACCCTACGCTCCAAACACCAAGCCAAAAACTCCAAACCGTTAGCCCTAAACTAAACCCAAAACCCCCAACCCTGAAACCCAAGTCCTGAGCCGTGGAAACCCCAACCCCCCTAAACTGCAAGCCCTGATCCCGAGGCCCCAAACCCTAATTACGGTTTTGCAGGGTTGTGCCAGAATGTAGTACGCGTTTACGGTGTTTTCTAGCCGGAATTATGAGTAGCACCCGTCCCTGAGGTTCCCTGAATGTAGCTGTAGTGCAGGCTTTAGGGTTTACGGGTTTAGGGAGTAGGCTCTTCAGGGTTTTTAGGGGTTTAGGGGTTTAGGGTTGAGAGTTTAGGGGTTTAGGGTTGAGGGTTTAGGGGTTTAGGGGATTTGGGGTGCAGGGTTTTTAGGGGTTTAGGGTTTCGCATCATACCCTCGGCTATGGGTATAGTCGACCGCAAGGCCCTTGTCTTGTGAGTAGGGCCCCTTTTTGTTGGCTGCATGCTCTTTAACAATGATAAAAACTTTGGAGCCTTATCAATCTTATAAAATCCCTACATAAGAACGTACGAAGCAAGATAGAAGACTCCTATGAAGCACCCTAAGAGCGCTCATTCTCATTATGGATGCCCTTACTTAAAGGCTCATGGGACTTAGTAAGTAGTGTTATAAGTAGGTTATAGTTAGGATAACCCCACTTAGGGGACTTATAACCCCAATTATAATCTACTTACTAAGTCCCATGATCCTCTAAGTAACCTATATAAACTCCCCCTTATAGAACCCTAAAAGATCCCTTAAAGGAACCCTTTAAGGAACCCTAGGGTTTCTTACTAAGTCCCATGATCCTCTAAGTAGAAGCCCTGAACTCAATCTGAAGTCAGCTGGAAGCCCTGAGCCCCAAGCCCCTCACACACCCTAAGTCCATAAGCCGGTTTACGGTTTCGGCTTTAGGGTTTAGGGGTTTAGGGCTTAGGGCTAAAGTTTAGGGGTTTAGGGTTTAGGGCTAAAGTTTAGGGGTTTAGGGCTTAGGGGTTTAGGGTTTAGGGCTAAAGTTTAGGGGTTTAGGGCAAATAGGGTTTAGGGCCTAAACTTAACTTTCCAAAACAACACCCGAAGTCCGTGAACCACCCTAAACCCTCAACCCTAAACCCTAACCCCTAAACCCCTAAACCCTAAACCCTCAACCCTAAAACCCTAAACCCTAACCCCTAAACCCCTAAACCCTAACACTCAACCCTCAACCCTAAAGCCCTAAAGCCCTAAAGCCCTAAACCCGGAGCTCCAAACCGAGGCATTCCGGGAGTTTCAGGCCAGGCTGCTGATGGAGGGTGGCATGGCGCAGGTGGGGCGTAGAGGTTTAGGGCTTTAGGGATTCAAGGGTTTAGGGGTTAGGGGTTTAAGGGTTCATGGGTTTAGGGTTTAGGGATTCATGGGTTTAGGGGTTTTGGGGTTCATGGGTTTAGGGTTTAGGGATTGATGGGTTTAGGGGTTTAGGGATTAGGGTTTCGAGTGTAGGGTGGGGCGCTGAACCCACAGGTTCCCTCTGGTTTAAGGATCCCTTCAAGTGCTCCTTTTTCGAGTTCCTTACGGGTTCCTTGAGTGCTCCTCTTGAATTTTAGAGGCTCCTTTTTCGAGTTCCTTCAGGGTTCCTTGAGTGCTGCTCTTGACTGTTAGAGAGTGCTTTTGATGGTTCGCTTACGGCTGAGATAGTCATCAAAGCCCTAGACTCGCGCCCAAAACGCTCCTTGCAGCATCCCATCTGCTGCCCTGGCTTGACAGAGCTACCATGGCCGCTGCTGTACCTGTTTCAGACCTAGACCCTGTAACTTCCTTTGTAGGGTTTAGGGGTTTAGGGGTTTAGGGGTTTAGGGGTTTAGGGTTTAGGGTTTGGGGGTTTAGGGTTTAGGGTTTGGGGGTTTAGGGTTTAGGGTGGGGAAGTAGGATGTTTTTTCTTGAAAGGATTTCCCTAAAGCCTACATCTTTAGCCCGAAGTCCCAACATTTTGCTGCATTTGAGGAGCCTCCCTTAGGCGCTGAACCCCAAACCCGTTTGGGTTGCTGAAAGGCTCACGGGACTTAGTAAGTAGTGTTATAAGTAGGCTATAATTAGGATAACCCCACTTAGGGAACTTATAACCCCAATTATAACCTACTTACTAAGTCCCATGATCGAGCTTTGACGAACTTTCGACTTTGCGGCTTCGCGAGCTGCCCGAACTCCCGAACCACCTTTCCCCCTCAACTCTGCTTGCAGGTCAGGGGACTTACTAAGTAGGTGATAAGATGTTCTAAGTAAGTAGGCTTCGAAGTCGGACACCCCCACTTTGGGGACTTCTAGCCCCAATTCTATATGGGTGGTTGTCAAAATTATGGTCCCTTTTTGGGTCCCTATTATAATACGGCACCTATTATTTAGGGTATCCAAAAAGGGACCATAATTTTGACAGCTACCCATATGACCTACTTGACTAAGACTCTCGAGCCTTCAAATGCACCCGGTCAGCCTCTGCACCCCGATTGCCTAAGCCCCAGTAAGTATGCTTTTCAGAACATACACATGTTGTATAGGGTTCCGAACATGTCCAACGACCACAATTTTTGGCTTCTGTCACAGGCATACAGCAATCAGGCCCCTGCAGCCATCGTCTGACTATTCAGGCCTCTGACTCTGTAGCATGTGTGCATTTCTGGGTGTCCGCGGAAAAACCGTTCCAAAACGCGTACACCCTGAACCTTTAAAGGAACCCTCAAGGGCCTCAAGGGTCTAAAATCCTGAACCCTGAGCCCCTAACCCCTGAACCCTAAACCCTAAGCCGCTGTTGCCATTTAAACGAACCCGGAAGCCTTGACTTGAACCCATCTGCAGCCTCAAGGCACCCTCGCCGGCGCCGGCGTGGTAGGCGTCTGCCTGGTTTAGAGTTTCGGGTATAGGGTTTAGGGTATATAGGGTTTGGGGTTTAGGGTATTGGGTTTGGGGTTCTTGGTATTGGGGTTCAAGGACCAGGGTTTAGGATTTAGGGTTTTGGGGTTTCGACTTCAGGTTGGGGTTTAGGGTTTAGGGTTTAGGGGGGTTTAGCGTTTGGGGTTCAGGGAGCCGCTTGTCCTACCAAGGAAGGGTTTGATCGTGCTTCTAGTTTTTTAGAGGAGTTCATACGATCTACAGGGCTTTTATGGGGTTATTTCATTCTTCATTTTGGAGTTATACATATAGTACAAGGTTTTTCTCTTTGTTTTCGTGGTTCCCTTTAGCTGAAAAATGGGAAAAGGCTCATTTAGGGGCTACTTGGGGTTTTTGCAGTTTAGCTTAGGATTTTTGGGCTTGGGTTTGCGGTGCTGCATCTTAACACTAAACCGAACACCCGTTTTGTCTATGGGCTGAGATTTCTGAAGCCAAGAGCCTTAGTTTTCTTGGGGCTTCTGTCGATGCAGCAACCTAGATCGCAGCTTTATATCATTTTGTACGATTCGTATAGGTCAGTATACGAGCTTGGTAAGGATTTTAGTAGTATCAGTAATGTTCTCCGCTAGTATTGAGGCATGATTATGCGCTTTTCATTTTCATGTTGGGATCTCCTTGTTGATTTAGGTCTCGCTCTTTAAGCGGATATGTTCTGGCGAACCTAGCCAAAGGACGAAGGCTACTTGGGAGTACGGGGTAGCTGTGCAGCTGGATAGGATGGCTTGCGGCTTTTGGCTGAACCTTTTCGAGTTTTGGATTTCAATATCTGAGGACTTCGCAGCGGCATCTGTAAGTGCTCTTAGGACTCAGGAACTCCACGACTCGGACCCAAGGCATGTTGACGTTCCACTCGGTGCAAGGCCAGCAGCAGCGGTCCATGCTCTTCGTTGGTGGTTTTTACTGCCAGGACATCACGGAGGAGGAGCTCACGAGATGGAGTTCGTCCTCCAANTGCAAGGCCAGCAGCAGCGGTCCATGCTCTTCGTTGGTGGTTTTTACTGCCAGGACATCACGGAGGAGGAGCTCACGAGATGGAGTTCGTCCTCCAACGTGATGCTGGTGCGAATTCCGAAGTCCCGAATTCCGGTGTCGCGACTTCCGCAGGTTCCGCAGCCAGCAGTCGAGGCAGTGGCACACCATGAGGTTCCAGAGATCAGCAGTCAAAGTCAAGATGACGTCTCAGACTCCTCGTATGTCATGGTGTCCAATATCTCTGTTTACTACTTTCTTAGTTTCGTAAAACCCAAAAAGGTTCAGGGCGCTTCAGACATCAGGATATTTCATACCTACTGCTGATATCCTGATTACATGATTTCTTTCACCCACTTACTGAGTCAACCTGAACCCTAAACGCTAAACCCCTACATCCTACCGAAACCATAAACCCGAAACTCTTTAACCGGAAGCTCTTAGTTTGAGGACAAGTTTGCGCGATGACGGTTTTTAGGGTTGGACGTTCAGACCTTATGCCCTAAACCCTGAAACCTGAACCCTAAACCCAACGAAACTTTAGGCCCTGAACCCCCAACGGTCGACCCGACCCCAATGGGTAGTTTTCTAAATTAGGTTTAGGCTTCCTCAAAGGGATCCATAATGATTTCTACAGGGTTTCTATAGGAGTACTATAAGGGTTCTATATTATATGGCCAGTTCTCTTAAAAAGGGCGTGCCATTTAGGGGTCCTTTTTAGTAGGATGCCGTTACTATTTTGGGGAACCGAAACAGGGACGCTAATTTAGAGAACTGCCCCAATGCTTGGGTCTCCGAGGCCGGGAAAAAGGAGTTGAAGTGACTCTGGACGTGCTGTCTTAGCGGTGGAAAAGATGCTGGCTATGATCGCATTAGGGTTTGCTGTGTTCTTCAATGCCAAAAACTGAAATTGTGCGGGGCTCAGAGTTTCGCATCCGGCACCAGACCCTTGATCATAAACTTTAAAGGCTCCAGAGTATCTTTGATGGGAAGTGTACCAATTGTGGTTCCAGGTTGGAGGATGGAGGTTGTTCAGGGCTTGAGGTTTAGGGTCTGGGGGTGTAGGGCGTGTAATATAGAAGCCGAAGCAATCACTAACACGTTTCCTTAGGGTTCCTTCTTTTACGTTTGATGCAGTATGTACCCGAAGCCGTATTCTGACTATGAAGTCGCGAAAATGAAACATGTAGCTGAACCATGCTGAAGCCCTCGCCTTCTATACTGCATGGTGCCCAGCCAAACTGACTACCCAGACCCCCGGGAGGATCCAAAAAGTAGATCCCTGAAGGGGGTTCCTATAAAGTACCCTTTAGTAGCTAGGGTCCCAAATCAGGGGATCTACTTTTTAGATCCTCCGGGGAGTCTGGGTACATACTTGGAACAGGGTTTCGGCGGTACATATACTTAAAGACACCGAAGGACTGCGAGGAGAGCCTACTACTGAATAGCCGCAGGTCTTTCTTATGCCCCCATCTCGAGCAACATGGAAACCTAAGAGAGAAGTCTAAGGTTAGAAATATGGGCCCCTAATATGGACCCTTAGGCCTTTTTGAGGGGGTTCTAGGGACCCTTAAGAGTCTATATAGGGTATATAGCAGGTATTTAGGGATTCCAGGGTTAAGGGCCCATACAAGGGGCCCATGGTTTCAACCGTTGAAGAAGGCAATTTGCTAACGGCCCCTTGTCAGGTTCAGTGTAAGTTAGGACATCTGGAAGGACTTTTTGGGAGGTTCAGGTACAGACTTCCCGGTCACGGTCGGTCTTGTTGGTAGAGGTCTAGTTAACCAACATTAGGGTCTCTGGGTTTCGGGCATGAGGGTTTTAGGATTTATTACAGGGGCCTTAACAATTAGAATAGGGTTTTGGGACCCATTATACTATAAATATAATAGGAAACCCCCAAAATAGTATAGGTAATTATTTAGGCCCCTATTTTAATCTACGCCTCAGGGGTTTCGGGGTCCTGGGGGCCTCCACATCTGGGGCTCTGGGATGCAGGCACAGTCATTACTCGTATATGGGAGTTTCCGAAAACTAGGGGTATCTTATTTTGGGGTCCTTATAATAAGGATCCTACTATTTCGGGTACTATAGTAGCTTCCCCTATTTTCGGAAACTCCCATATTGACCTGAACAATTCTTTAAGCGGTTCCTGCAAGGGGTAGGGTTCAGAGTTTGAGGTTTGGGTCTGGGTGTCCTTGTTCCGGATTTCTCAACCCCTAAACCCTAAACCCTAAACCCTAAACCCTGACCCTCTCCCGAAGTTTGAACCAGACAAGGAACCCTCTCGTAGGCCCCTCAACGATAGAATCCTTACGGAACGTACCCCGAAGAACGCATTCTGAATTCTCAGAAACTCCCTACACCCTAAACGCCTAAACCCTAAACCCCAAACCCCTAAACGCCTAAACTGCTTTAAAGCCTAGACTCTGCGGCTTGCTTCGCAGCCCTGCGTGATGGCTCTAAAAATGGGCCGCGCGGGGCCTGACACGATCTAGTTCCCGAAAAGGGGTAGCGCAGGTCCGGGGCTTGGGGTTCAGGGTTTTTGATTTAGGGCTTGGGGTTTAGAATTTAGGGCTTGGGGTTTAGAATTTAGGGTTCTGTGTTTAGTTGATCTGTTTATGAGCGGCAATACCGTGACCACGACACCACGCTCAGCAATCATTGCCATCTCAGCCTCGATCCTAAACCCCGGAAATTCAAAAGTGCTCGCCAAATCTTAAACACTCTAAGCCATAGGCGTCTGTGGCTTTGGGTACATCAGAGGGACGCACCGGTTTGGGCTTTGGGTTCCTTGCTGCAGCCATGCCCGCATCTGCCTTGCTGTGGCTTCTCTGGTATGTTCTGCAACATCTTTGCGCCTGTGCCCGTGGAGAGCGGGCGGAGGAGAGTTCCTGCGGCGACAGGTCGGCTTAGGGATGAGGGCTGAGGTTTGGGTTCAGGTTTTAGGCCTTTCAGTTTAGGGTCTAGGTAGGGTTTAGGCTTTGGACAAGCCTCCAAAACGACTCACTCCTCAAACCTTAGACCCTACACCTCGAACTTTCAACATCCCCACAGGTCGCTATGAAGCTCGATTATAACTTCCGAAACAAGCTGAACCCTAAAAAACCTGGACGAGCCAAAAACACTGAAACCTCCATCCTTAAACCCGCGCCCCCAGCTCTGAACCATCAACCCCGAGCCCTAAACCGCTAAAGTAGCCCTATACTATCCTTCTGGAACCCGTAACCCTTCTAATTCTAATTAATCCCTTTTACAGGAACCTCAAACCCTAAACCCGAAAGCTAAACCCTAAACAACAAAAACTGCCTTCAAGCAAAAGAAGCCTAAACCCTATTCACACCCTTCAAGGAGCCCTTCAAGATTAAGCCCTGCGAGGTTTGCCTGCCAGGCGCCCGCACGCGGGGCCTCGAGTCCGTCACGCCGACCCCTGACCAGCGGACCGCTGACGCCTGCAAGGATTTTTACCTGGGGATCCAAAAACCTGTTGTTTTAGGGATTTTGCCTTATATTTCTATAATTTACGGGTGATGACATACTTTTTTTGGTACTGTTTGGGGCTACAGGTACTGTAGGGGTTGCAGAGGGTTTGGGGGGCTTGGGGTTTAGGATGGTGTAGGGCTTGTGTAGAGTTGAGGGGTTTAGGGGCTTCGAGGCTTGGAGGTTTATGAGGTTTAGGGGTTGCATGGTGTTTAAGTAAGGACGTAGGGTTTGGGGTTTCGAAGAGTAGGGGCTGTAGTTTAGTAGTACAGGATTTGGGGGCTCGGGTTTAGTGATTTAGGTCTTGGGGTTTGGGTTTGAAAGGGCTTCTATAGGATTTTGTGGCAGAGCACTCGTCCTCCTCCTCCTCCTCCTGCCGGCCCGTAACCTGCAAGCCCTAAACTTAGTTCTCTGAGGGTTTCAGAATTTAGGATGCGGATTATATACAGTACTATAGATCCCTATTATGGTGACTCAAATTAAACTCCTTAACAAGAACCCTAAACCCTAAACCTTATTGCAGATCCCTTTAAGGAATCCATATAGATCCCTGTAGAGGAATCCTTATAGATCCCTCTCAGGGAACCCTTAAAAAATACCGTCTCTCTTGTGCCAAGGATGGTTCAGATCCGTAAACCCTAAACCCTAAAAGCACCAAACCCTTAAACCCTAAAAGCCCGAAGCCCTAAACCCTAAACCCCTAAAAAATCCTAAAGCCCCTAAACCCTAAACCCCAAGCCCCTAAACCCTGAACCCTGAACAAGAGCCCAGCTCCAGTAGCCGGAACAAGCAAGTTTCATGTACCCCCAAACCCTATTCTAATTATTAAGGCCCCTATACCATAGCTATGGATCCCGTATAGACCCCTTTAAAGGAACCCTATTCTAATTATGAAGACCCCTATACCATACCTATAGATCCCGTATAGACCCCTTTAAAGGAACCCTATTGCCAAGGATGATTCAGATGTCCAAGGTCCAGTCCGTGGGGAGATCGCGCGAAGTCTCTACCGACTCTCAGGACTTACAGTCTGTGGGTTTAAGGTTTAGGGTTTAGGGGTTTAGGGTTTAGGGGTTTTAGGGTTTAGAGTTTAGGGTTTAGGGTTTTAGGGTTTAGGGTTTTAGGGTTTTAGGGTTTAGGGTTTAGGGAGTTGTCGAAGGTTTCTGTTCAGCTTTTTTTTCGTTCGGGTTCTAACGGGGTTCGAACAGGGTTCAATAATAAGGGTGCTACAGCGGATTCAGGGTGTAGGGCTGAGGGTTTAGATTTTAGGTTTTTTGTGTTTACGGTGCAAGGGCCTGTAGGTTGACAAGGCCGACCCTTGCCTTGAATCATAAGGGCCTGAATATGCTGAGTTCAGGCATATCCCTTACTTATCGGGTACTTGGCTCTCTGGGTTGTCCACTGGGAGGAGGTGATGGACGCGTTGGAGCTGCTGGCAAACATCAACAGCTGCTGAGCCTGAGTAATGTAGGGGCCGTAATAATTAGGATGCGGTTGGGTGGTATATCTGTAGATATAAGGAACAAGGATGTATAGGTATTTATCTAGGCCCCTAGAGTGTTCCCTCCTTAGCTACTTGAACTAGTCATGGTCATAATCATAGTCAGAGCCTACGCCCTAAACCCTAAAGTCGGAGTAATAGTACGCACTTGGAGGGTCCGGGGACATAGTAAGTAGTTCGACTATAGACTTATAAGTAGCTTGTGACCTACTTACTAGGTCCACTGACCCTCCAAGCAATCACAGGATGTTGGGTTCTCTCTATACTTAAAGGATCATGGGACTTGGTAAGTAGGTTATAACTGGGGTTATAAGTCCCCTAAGTGGGGTTACCATAATTATAACCTACTTATAGCCCTACTTATTAAGTCCCATGAGCCTTCAAGTAACCCCTCTCGAAACCCCTGGCCTAGGCCCGAAGCCCGTCCCTTCGAGGGGAGGGCCGGGGGATCCTGACAGAGGTACAAGTACACTAAAAGGGGACCCTGATTGGGGTTATGATACTCATAAATCTCTAAAATAGCTACTTACTAAGTCCCCCGACCCTCCAGGTAGGGATCTGAGTTATTGAGGTTCAGGGTTCAGGGCTTTGAGTCTGAGGTTGTGGGTTTAGGTTTCCGGGTTTACTGGTAATGGTAGTATTCCTTAGGGTTGCCGTTAATTCAACATACTCATAAACCACTCAGAGCATACCCAAGGCCCAAAACCATCGTGGAAGTATTCAGACCCCCGTATCATCGAACGCCAGCGTCAAAAATTCTTCAATTGATGGCCGCAGCTGCGCGAATAATTCTTATCCCGCAGCCCCAAATCCGCAACATTTAATACAAAGGGCGCCTGTAAATAGTTTTAGTATCCCGTTATAGTAGTAGTTACCCTATCTCGTATTTCTGCATCAGACCCAAGATTCCGTGTCCCTTTAGAATTATTTAGGGGCCTGAACTTTCTAGAGTGTGGGACGCCCTGGTGGCCCGTGTACTTTGCAAAGGCTTTCGGCTATATCAGCTTCTTCTGAACTCCTGACTATAGTTCTAGTGCAACATGCAGCAAAACGTTGTTCCACATAGTAAGGCCTCCTGTTTCAACCCTAAACCCTGAACTCCAAACCCTCAACGGTCTTTCGAGTGGATCCCAATAGGGAATCTCAAATTCTAATTCTAGAGGCCTCGGATGACTTGACGTCGTCATGGTGTAAGTCTAGGGATCCAATGAAGGTTCCCAAAAAACGGGTCCTATGGGGTTTTCAAGTGTTTAGGGGTTTAGGGGCACAGGATTTACCGGTGTCGGGGGCCCAACTACTTGAAGTCTGTAAACTCTACTAAGTCCCTGCCACTGTCAAGGCTACCGGCGTTCCAAAGGTCTGGAGCCAGGGGAGATTTCACCGGCCCTGATGGCGGTGGCTCGGGATCAGAAGGGAGTATATGTTTCTGAAGCGTAGTTTGGGGTTCCTGTGATCTTCGGGATGAGTTGCTTCTGATTTACAGGATTTAAGGTTGAGCTTCGGGAAGCATCAAGCCTCCGACCGTGGAACTGGCTACTTCGGAGTGGCCCGCTCGGAGAGTAGAGTTGAACGTGAACGCCAACCGTAAGCTAGGAAAACTAAACTGAAGGAATTACCCAGAGACTCTACACCCCTCAGGTAAGAGATATAATTACAGGGGAATCACTGATATGGGTTACGGTGTATTCCTCGGATTTTAAGCTGGAGATAGGCTGGATTCGAGCTCTGTAAAACAAACCATCGAGCAGCTTAGAGACCCTGATATAGACCCCTTTCTGCAGAGCCCCACACCCTTCATACCTCCCCAAGCACAACCTGCTTCCGTAGAACTTTATACTGTATGATGGGAAGGTGGCCTTTGCGCACGTCCAAGACCTCAATGAGCTTCCTGGACTGAGCTTGGTTTTTCGCTCGAGGTTCGCTATAAGGCTAAAAAATGAGGCTCCTAAACCCTAAACCCTAAACCGTGATTGTCTTTTAGTGGATTGGGATTGCTTGTAATATAGAGATATTCCCTGCGTTTGCGTGGTTTGTGCGGGTCCCTATCCAAGACGCTTACCGCGTTGTTCGTTCTGCTGACCCCTGCATGACGAACAATGTAGGCCCTGATCTGTAAACGAGGAGATCTAATGAATCTTCTAATGTTATGGTCCCGATGAAGAAATTGACTTTTGAGTTAGCATATTGACGTGAACACTTATAGCCTCAATGCTATACAAGCATGTCAGCATGTACAGACACTCCACTTTCCTTGAATAAATGGTCCGCGACTAGTCCCTAGCAACCTACTATAGCTTGAAGATTGTTCTTCAGTATAGGTATATTCAGGCGTATAAGACGCTAAGCCCTGCAATCTTTCGTGGCACCCTGCACAAGGCCCTGCAAGCCATCAAATACACAAGTCTGACCCCTGGCCATAGAACAACCCTGAATCCCAAAAACTCCAAACCCTAAGCTTCGATCCCTTAACCCTAAACCCTAAACCCTGAACCCCTGAGCCCAAAACTTTACGGAACCCTAAGCCCTCGACCAGGTTTCGGCGAGAGAGCGGCTGCAATATGCACTCCTGGTCATCGAACTTTCCAGACTGGCGCACGGGCTGCTGTTGCTAGGTTGTTCCGTGGGAAGCTTTGCCTTGGGTTTAGGGCTTAGGGTTTAGGGGTTTAGGGTCTAGGGTTCAGGGGTTTAGGGTCTAGGGTTTCGGGTTTAGGGTCTAGGTGCGTTTTGCGCTATTGTATTTCTGCGTGCCCCCCGAAAACTATATGCGATACTGTGAGCCCAAAGATTATGCATGACATTACTAACCTGAACCCTTAACTCTAAACGAACGTGTATACCTTTTCTCGATAAGTTCCCGGACAGCCCAGGTTACACCCCCGACCACTCGCAGGCGGATTGCCCCCTGGCTAGCCCGGCATTTGGGATAGAGCTAGTGTTTGGGGTTTAGGCATTTAGGGCTTTGGGTTTAGGCTGTAGGGTTTAGGGTTAGGGCTTGGGGTGCAGGGTTGGCTTAAGGTTTCAGGGTTCAGGGTTTATATAGGGTTCAGGGTTTAGGGTTTATATCGGGTCTAGGGACTCAGGGTCATTGGTTGAGGTTTCGGCTCTTGGTTTGTGGTGTAGACATGAAGGCAAGGGTATAATCACCCTTGATCGACATGTCGGAGCTTCACTGAGAGTACTTCCAGGCCAAGTTCTTTAAATGGCACCAACGACAAGATTTGTGCAGCAATGCTTTTGGGATGAGGCGCTTTTCTATTGAGGGGTCTGCATTACCTTTAAGCCAAAATCGTAGGATGCCGTCGGGATTCGCATGGTGAGCAGGGGTTGCCCAAATGCTTCTGCATATACGGCACTTTTGGAAGGTTGGTCCAGTGGCGAGTGTATTCACGATCCTTGAAGCAAAGCTGTGCTCTACAAGCTATCTTAGCAGCTGAACTCCAAATCCCAATCCCGAAACCGTAAACCCTAAACCCCTAAACCCCTAAACCCTAAACCCCTAAACCCAATGCCACCGCTGAGGTATGTGGAGCAAAGGCCGTGAGATCACCTCTTGCTGGCCTTCTCCGTACAGGGGCAACATCTACGACTCTCCACTTATCATCATTTGAGCTTGGTTGGTGTACTTAAAGGCTCCTGGGACTTAGCAGGTAAGGTTATACGCAGTTATAGTCAGGATAACCTCACTTAGGACTTAAAACCCCAGTTCTAACCTGCTTACTAAGTACCATAGTTTGGTTGGTTTTAGGGATCACGGCAGCTCCTGTTACTTCGATCTTCGGCGTCTGACCATGATGGCTACGGTTGATGATACAAATCCTGTATTAACTTAAGGACCCTAAGCTATGGAAATGATGGTATATGCTGCAGATTTTGCATCGTCAACTGTACTATCGTTACTCGCATTGATCTTATCGGCTTATCGGGACGATGGTGGTGACGCTGTTGATGATGACAATGGCGGTGATGGTTACATCGGTGATTTTGATGATGATGATGATGGTTGTGATGCAGAAACCTGGGGAAACCAGCAGATTCCACAATTCCACAATTCACCCGCTTTGAACGAAAACTGATTTTTGTAGCTTCGTAATGTACAGAACAGCAAACAAAAAGCTGGAGTTTCCAGTATTCTGGCAGTGTTGACTGAGTGTTGACTGTCATTTTTGCATGTGCTTGCTCCGTTTGGAGGAGACGCAGGCTTTTTTTAGCTTCTCGATGTCCCGGAACAGCGCAAATGTGGGATTTCCAAGTATTTTGGCTGTGTTGAGTGCAGCATTGATTGTAGATGGTGATGGTAACCTTTGTTGTTGATGGTAGTGACTGTTGCCGTTGCTGACTAACCAATGGACGGTTGGTAGCTCAGTGGTACTTACTAGCACCAGTGTTGGTGCTGCTGCCTGACCCTGGCTCTTGATGGAAGTGGCAGAAACTACGGGGTCCCAATGTCAACCCGAGCAAGTAGGATCCCTGGTATATATATATATATGCTCATATATGTATATATGTATATATATATATACATACATACAGATACACGCATATGTTCAAAGATAGAGTACAGATAGATATGAACAAGCAAAAAATAGATAGGTTTAGATGTATACATGGTGTACATGTGCACATGTATGTATGTATGTATGTAAGTATGTATGTGTAGTTATATATATATATATGCTACCCCCCCCCCCCCCC
>BGNK01000390.1:129391-146259 GCA_003297005.1 Symbiodinium sp. clade A Y106
ATACATACTCTAGGAGTTGTTGTATGCAGGATTATAAATTATAAAGGAACCTTGGTCTTTGAGCGGGGTGCCATATATGCTACCACCTTTCTTCAAAGATCAAAGATTGGAAAGGTAAGCGTATCCCTTTTTATATCCAAAGTATACACTTTGTAGGTATCTTATAGAAGCCTTAAAAATCGTTAGTGGAACCCTTATAGATCTCTATAGAGGCCTTCTAAATCTATGATAGAATCCTGATAAATCTTGTAAAGAACTCTGATGGAACCCTGATAACATCCCCACAGAAGCCTTTTTGTAGGTGCATGGACCCCTGCAAAGGCGTATCGATTTCTCTGCTTTGGATCTGTCAAAACTCTGGACTACACCCCCTGCTAGAATAAAAATATTGNCGTATCGATTTCTCTGCTTTGGATCTGTCAAAACTCTGGACTACACCCCCTGCTAGAATAAAAATATTGGGCCCGCAGCCCTTAACTTTAACATTTTAAAGCTATCTTATATATTATATTTTACGAAAATGCGAGCAACATATGTAATCAATTATGTAAGAGTTCAATTCGACAGACGTGTGTTGCGGTTGGTACTACTTGTGTATGCGTGCGTGCATGCTTTTATAGTATTGCAGCAATCCGCAATAGGCACCAAAGTATGCAACAAAGACTTTGCACCGCGAGTCAAAACACAAGGAATCCGATACGCATTTTAGCAAACTAGGCAAAACATCAATACTAAGACTAGGTAGATTTGTAAAAGCATTTGGTTTTAGATATTTTCTTTATAAGGTGTTAAGACTCCATGGGTACATGCAATGCTATCTGGAATGTGCCTGTATGTGTGTATTTACATCTGAGCATCGGGTCAGCATTCGTCTGTGTAAGTGGCGACACTGTATGACAATGTATACTTGATCTGATGCAAAGGCAAGCGGTCATGCTTCTGTAATTATATGTAGTCAACTATGCAGCAAAAGCGGCCCTTACTACATGGTTGAGAACTAATTCACTATGTATATGTGTGTTAGGCGCAGAAACCCTGTATTTCCCCGAGCCAGAAAGATATTTCCGTGATCAAACACATTGCACTAGGGCNGAGAACTAATTCACTATGTATATGTGTGTTAGGCGCAGAAACCCTGTATTTCCCCGAGCCAGAAAGATATTTCCGTGATCAAACACATTGCACTAGGGCTTGTCGGCTTCTCTCGTATAGGGCCATATATTATGCACTGCCTATAAAATACTGGCACATTCCAGTGGTGTTGATTTCTAATACCTTAGAGCCCTACGGGGACATCCTACACTTGAGGAACCTTACTGCAGAACTACANATATATTATGCACTGCCTATAAAATACTGGCACATTCCAGTGGTGTTGATTTCTAATACCTTAGAGCCCTACGGGGACATCCTACACTTGAGGAACCTTACTGCAGAACTACAATGCAATGGATACCAGAGTACATGCTTGCGCACGTGTTTCGGGCAATGAGGGCAGTCCCGATGCATCCCGAGTATCCACCGGTGAAGCCTATTGAATTCAGTAGGCCTATTGAAATCAATAGGCCTCACGCGTGGATTGTATTTCAACATTCGGGATGCATCGGGACTGCTCTCATTGCCCTAAACACACGCACACACATACTAGGGTTCAAAGTATACACATACGCACACGCAGAGTAGTCTTTTAAACTGCGGGTCAGCGGGATACAAGGGTGCTGAGAATCGCTAAGGCTGCGAGAGAGGAGGCCACGTTTGGCAGGCAATTGCATGGAAGTTGATGGCGGAGTATTGAAGTTCAATCCCGAGGATTGAACTTCAATACTTCCGGATCCAAGATTCAAGATTCAAGATCCTGGGGAAACTTTGTGCTGGAACCTTGAATCTTGAATCTTGGATCCNCATATATATATATATATATATATATATATATATATATTGGTCCATATTCATGTATGCTGAAATCTTAATCCTAGGCTTGAGTTAACTTAAGCTTCAAGTTTCTGAGCATGGATAGTTGGAACTCGACATGACAGAAAACTCTAGACCCCAAGGCGCAAATCCCAAGCCCAGGCCCTTCATTCCCCAACCCTTGAGCCGCTTTTGCCCCTAAACCCTAAACCCTAAAAGCGGCTCAGAGGAGAACTCTTATTCCGGTCCTGCCGATCCCTCCTCAGCGGCCCGCCGCTGGGAGGGTCTCGGGGAATTTGGGTTGTCCGGTTTATAAGTTTGGGAACTTAGAGTTGCGGTTTTGGGGTTTGGGACGGAGTTTGGGTTTTTGGGCTTCAGTGGCTGGGGGTTTCGAGGGAGACCGCGGCGGTTGTGCAGCTTGAGATCTACAACGGTTTGGGCTGTTCAACGGTCTTAGCTGCTTTTGTGTGGAGGTTGAGGTGTTTCGGTCGTGTGATCCGTTTGAAAATTGGTGTCTCTTTTTGCACGTCCAGATTTACCCCAAGCCACAACCTCGAACCTTCGGATTTACAGTTCATGGCAAAAGCCTCGAACTTTAAAGCGAGGATAACTTTGTTTGGGCTATACCAGACGGTGATCCAGAGTAGATTTCAGGAAGTACAGCCACAGGCATAGAAGTGGTCCACCCAGACTGGTTTGATTGTCCTGCTTGCATTGGTTCTGGCAATGGTGTTTATCGTTGCGATGGCTGCAGTATGCTGGTGGCGGTGGTGGTGATGATGATGATCATGATCATGATACTGATGCTGATCCTGATACTGATACTCGTAGTACTGGTAGTACTGGGTACTGGTAGTACTGGTAGTACTGGTACTGCTTTTGGTACTGGTACTGAGACTGAGGCGGAATACTAATAACACCAATGACAATAGCAGGATGATGATACTGCGGAAGAAGTGAAGAAAATATGATGATGTTGCGATGCGGATGCGGATGCTGATGCTGATGACCTTGATGTCGATAGGGTGATGGTGACATTGATGGCGGCGATGGTGTCAGTGACGATGAAGAGCATGCTGATTAGGAAGATGAGGTAGACGAAGGCTGGACCTACAGTGCCTTTCAATGTTCATTTTGCGAGCTATCTAGATGTTTTTCCTGACTCTGTTTGCTATCATCATGCTTGTCCTCGTATTCAGCAGTATTGGTAATGCCAGAAGCCAGGTCAATGCGTGGAAGCGGAGCAGCGCGCACAATGCTGTGATCCTCAACGAGGCGTTGCTGGGGGTGTATATGAGGGTGCTTTTGGTTTTACCGAGTAGTACTCTTTTGCTCTTTTTATTTTGGGGTCCCCTTACTAAAACCGAATAGTACCCTAAACCCCTAAACCCCTAAACCCCTAAACCCTAAATCCCCTAGAATATTAGGAAGAGGGTACCCTTGTTATTAAGAGGCCACTCAGGAACCTAGGGGTTGTAGAGGATTTGGGGGGGGCCTTGGGGTTACGGGCTCGTGCAGGGTTGAGGGGTTTAGGGGCTTCGGGGTTTAGGGTTTAGGGTTTAGGAGGGGCTTCGGGGTTCAGAGGTTTAGGACTGACTTTTACGAGTTGTATAGTGGGGTTTTGGTTTTACTATTCAGGGTTTCTAAACTCTAAACCCCAAACCTTAAAGGGTTTAGGCGGTTTAGGGTTCCTGATTCCTGGTCGGGTAGCTCCTCGGGTTCATGTCACGCTTTCTGGGGAAAGATGAGGCCGTCTTAAATTATGAGAGGCCTGATTTTATGATTGAAGCTATATTCCCCGATTCAGGGAGATTTGGCTCCCTGGAAATTTGTAATAGACTAAGTCCTACTAGGTTGGCCAGGAGTACCCTCTTGCCCTGTTTCTTTTTGTGCTCCGTTATTAAAAACCAAAAAGGAGGAAAAGGGAACCCAAATTGTTATGGGGCCACTGGGGAACCTAGATGTCTACTGCTGTGGTGTCAGGTTCATGGGCTTTGAGCGTGTGACTCTTTCAAAGAGAAACGCCCCGTGCCACTTCGTCAAGGCATATACCTTTTAAGGCATTAGATCTCAGGTATATTCCTCAATTAAGAGGGTAGAAAGCCCGATGAAAGCCCGTAGACTTAAAGGAACCTGAACTTAAGGGCCCTTAGAGGAGCCCTTAAAGGAACCCGAACTTAAGCCTCATCTAAGGGCTTTCTGGGAACTGGAACCCCCGCAATCCGAAGACTCAGTCTTAGGTTGCGGGGTTTAGTACGGCTCTAATCTAAACCCTCGAACCAGCTCAGTTTAGGACTTTGGGTTTGGAAATTGGGGTTTAGGGCCTGGATCTGCACAACCCCAAACCCTCAAACCCTAAGCCCTAAACCCTAAACAGATTTTCGGGAGGCCAGTTAAAATAACTGGGCCACAAAACCTGCCTCCAAGATGAGGCTTCCTTCTTGAGACGTACTCAGCAGGAGGAAAAAGGTGCTTAATAAAAAAACACCCTAAACCCTAAAAAGTTTCAAATCCTAAGACACATTGCTGGCAGGGAATCTGGTCTCGTTTCAACCCTTGGCCGGCGATGGGGGCTGCGCTGCTTGGCCCGTACGGTGTAGGAAGGGTTTAGGATTTAGGGGATTGGGGTTTAGGGTGTAGGTATGACGTGGATGCAAAATTCTAATTGAACAGCCCTTTACCTCAAGGGTTTTTGCTTTAGGGGTGCCTAAACCCTAAACCCTAAGTTTAAGGTTTAGAGTTTATCTGCAACTTCAGTCCGGAGGACCCTAGCCCATGCTGGATTCTTTCTTGTTAAAGATTTTGCTTGAAGTTACCTTGATAGGGGTCTACTGAGTCTGCTGGACATTACTGTTTACTGCTTTCTCTTTTTGGTCTTAGATAGCGAATGGGGGAACTTTAAACTTTTTGGCCATATATATTAGCTCTATCTTAGAAAGTTTGAACTTTTTGGGGCCCGGTTGTTGAAGAAGACAGTGGTAACTTACATTAAGTTACTTAACAGGGATCCAGACCCTTGAAAGGAACGAGGGAACTGGAATGATAGAAGTGTTACAAAGGCATCCTAGCATTGTAGGTCTTACTTAAGGGCTTAGGGGACCTAGTAAGTAGATTACAAATGGTCTTATAAGCTCCCTCAGTGGGTCCATTCTAATTATACTTTTAAGCCTTACTTATAAGTTACTGACTAAACCCCTTTCAGCCTTCAAGTAGGGTTTAGGGTTTAGGGTATGGTCTCAGATAGAGCCTTTATCAAGGAATGCTTTGCGTGGCTTTAGGACTAGGAAACTGCCCTCAAGCCTTAAAAGGGCTTCGGACACGCTCAAAACAAACTGAACCTCAGGATATGGGGAAGCTACGCCGTGCTCATCTTCGGAGATCGCAAGGATGGCAGTGTCCAGGTTAGCTCTCAACCCTTGACCCTAGACCCTTTACCCTCAACGTCTAAAGCGCTGTCAGAAGACCGAAAAGGCACACCAAGTGTCTCTGGAGTTCTGATCCCAAGCTTCGCTGCATTCCTGCTTGGCTATAGTTTCGGGTTTGCGGGTGAGGGTTAGGGGTCTCCAGGGCTGTGCGGATTTAGTATATGGGCCTTCATAATTAGACTAGGATTTCGTGGTCTATGATAATATAGTGATAGCAGGGAACACAAAGGGATATGTATTTATATTTAATTGTCTGGGCTTCTATATTAAACGAGCTTCGGGAGGGGGTTTAGGTGTCTAGGGGTTGGGGGTATTCAGCACCCTGAAGCCAAGCTCCAAAGCTGCCTTCAGCCTAAACTTGGAACCCCCGCACCCTAATTCACCCAAAACCCTAAGCCTAAACGCGAAACCCTGGGTAGTATGCCGGGGGTTCTGCCAGACTCGGAGGACCCTAATGGTGCTTTCAAGAGCAGCAGCGTCTACATCGGGATACCGCAGTATCCGCACCTCTTCTTAAGGTTTATGGCGACATTTGGATATTCTGAAGTCGGTCTTTGTGATGCGTCGTCGTAAGGGTGTAATAGGATGTGAGTGGATGGTGCGCAGGTTTCAAGGTTTGCATTTCGGAAACTTGGGCTTGGTAAGTTGGTTTTTTAGATGCTAGGTTCCTGAGTAGTACCCTTATGCCCTTTGATTTTGGGGTCCCCTTATTAAAACAGAGTACTGGGAGAAAGGATACCCTCATTATTAAGAGGCTACGCAGGAACCTAGGATGCGCAGGGGTTGTTTCGCCATTCAGCCCTAAGCTGCCTGAACCGTAGTATTTATACATAGTAGTAGTTTGGGTAACCTCAAATCTCTCTTGGGTATTATCAGCCCTAGATAATCCCGAAGCCTAACCTTCAGTTCCCTTAGGATATTGCTTCCCCGTCGCCTATACTAAAACCCTATAAACCCATCTCTAGAGACCTGAAAAAAGCCCTAAACCTAAAGCCCCTAAACCCCTAAACCCCTCATTCCCAAACCCCTAAACCCCAAGCCCTAAACCCTAAACCCTTAAAAAAAAACCCTAAACCCCTCAACCCTATAGATCCCTTATAGATCCCTGAAAGGAACCCTAGGTATTCCTTCATGAAGGTTCAGGGATGCTCAGAACCCTAAACCCTGAACCCTAAATTAGGCCCTAAACCCTAAATCCTAAACCCCAAAACCCCCAAAACCCCCAAAACCCTAAACCCTAAACCCTGAACCCCCCTGATCCCCTAAATTTACACCCCAAAAACCCCGAAGCTGAATGCCCGGAGCCTCGGAGCGACAAAAACTCCCAAACCCTTAAACTTGAGCCCAACCTAGGTAGTATGAAGGTTTAGGGGTTTAGGGTTTAGGGTTTTAGGGGTTTAGGGTTTTAGGGTTTTGAATTTTAGGGTTTAGGGTTTTAGGGTTGAGGGCTTTAGGGTTTAGGGTTTAGGGGTTTAGGGTTCTAGGGTTTCCTAGGTAGTCTGAGGGAGACCCTTTAAAGGGGACCCTTCTTAACCCTACTTCTGGCTCTCATAAAAGGGGCCTTATCTAGAGGGTCTATAATCCCATGGGTCTCCTTAATCCGAACTCCCAGCCCAGGGAGTCGAATATTACACCTTCCCAGACCCCCGGGAGGATCCAAAAAGTAGATCCCTTCATGGGGGTTCCTATAAAGTAGCCTTAGTAGTATAGGGCCCCAAATTAGGGGATCTACTTTCTAGATCCTCCCGGGGGTTTGGGTTGGTTAGGGAATCTAGCCTTAACTCAAGGTTCCTTTTAGGGAATCTAGCCTTAAATTAGGGTTCCTTTTGGGGAATCTAGCCTTAAATTAGGGTTCCATTTCGGGTTCAGTTCCTTTAAGGGGTCGATAAGGGCTTTGAGTAATTTTAATAGGGCTCCTCTACCCCGTAGGTTTACCTTAAACTACCGCAACCTACTTTTGCGTAGGTTCCTATTATGAACCCAAACACAGAACTTGTAGGGACTCAACAAAGTAGGTTTTGGTAGTGCAAGCTAGGGTTTAGGGCCTAAGCCTAAGGGTTTAGAGCTTTAGAGTCTGGGGCTTCAGGGTTTAGGGCTTTTTGACCCCTGGCTCCCAAAGAATCTATTTTTTTACGGACCCAGAAGAACAGAGCTATAGTACCCATAAAAGAACCCTTAAAGGAACCCTGACCCCTAAAAACCCTTAACCCCCAGACCCCTAAACCCTAAACCCCTCAACCCGAAACCCTGAATCCTATAGGGTTTGAGGCGATCGTAGGCTCTCGGTCCACGGTTTAGGGTTTAGGTTTAGGGTTTAGGGCCAAGGTTCAGGGTTTTTCGGGTTCGGGGGTTTGCGGGCTTCATTTTTAGGGTATAGGGCTTCAGGATGTTAAACCTCAAACCCTGCGCCTGAATCCGCAAAGCCAGAACCTGAACTCCCAATGGGCAACCAACTTACATACTACTCACAACCTGGGGCCCCCCCCCTCAAAGCCAAAGCCCTGAAGCCCTACAGAGGCGTGTAAACAAGCACCCTAAAATTTAAAATCATGAGTGTGTTAAGAGCCCCCCCCCCCAAAACGAGCCCCTTTCAAAATCCGCCCTTATTTGCCCTTATTTGCCTTGAGCCCTTGGAGCATTCAAACAATCTCGTGCTTCCAGGCACTGTGGGCCTGAGGAGTACCGGCCACCGTTTAGCATGCAGAGGCACCTACGGCTGTTTAGTGTGAAGGGTATAGGGTTTTAGGAGCCCATGGCTGTTTAGTGAGAAGGGTATAGGGTTTTGGCTTGAATGTTTCGAAGTGGGTTTGGGTGCATATTGTAGTTGGCTTGTACAGGGACTGCCAGGGGAAAAAAGGGCCGAAACCCTAAACACTACACAAAGCCCTAAACCCCACGTTTACTCAGACCTGTAGTGTGCTAGAGGTTGTGGTGTCCATGTGGCGGTTTTTCCAAGTAGAAGAGGTTTGGACGATTAGCGTTTAGGATTGGAGGGTAAGGGTTTAGTGTTTAGGGTTTAAAGTTTAGGGTTAGTGTCTAGGGTTTAGGGTTATTCAGTGTTTAGGGTTTAGTGTTTAGGGTTTGGCGTTTAGGATTGTAGGTTTAGTGGATGCTGATGGTCTGGGCTTTAAATACATACATATATTTATATGTATATTGCTGGTGCTGGTGATGACGATGATGATGATGTTGCAGATGACGACGGTGCTAATGGGTATGCTGATGCTCAGGGTACTTCTGGTGATGACGATGAAGTCCCGTTGTCTTGTTCTTCAACCATTTGTCACCCAATCGTGTGGAGGACGACCCCTGCGCCCACGACTACGGCGACCACCAGCGCCGCCGTGACGTCGACCACAGGCTTGATTGGGACAACCCGATTTTATGCGAAGCTTTGACTGAGTTTGAGACTTACAAGTCTTTTGACGTGCGCTCGGCTAAACATTTTTTAAGTTGAAGGGGGAAAGCCCCAATTCCGGAACTCTGACACCTTTTAGAACTCTTAAAGGAACCCGTGCAGGAACCCAAAAAAAGTAACCCTGGTAGTAAGTAACCCTTATAGCACCCCCTGCAGTAGCTCTCAAAAAGGACCTTAATAGAACGCCCTTGCAGAACCATGTAAAGGATCCCTTTGAAGGAACCCTGAAACTTATATCCAATGGGAGAACTTTAAACTTCGTTGCCGTATATATTCGGTTTATCTTTCAAAGCTTGAGCTTTTCTGGGCCCGTTTATTGAAGAAGAGAGTACAAGGACCCCCTCATAGAACCCTTTTTTTGAAAGGACCCTCACAGAACCCTTGAGCGGATCCCTTGAAAGGAACCTCTTACCCTGAACCCCAAACCCTAAACCCTAAGCCCTAAACCCCAAAACCCTAAACCCTAAACCCTAGACCCTAAACCCTAAGCCCTAAACCCTTAATTATGAGACAGGGAGGGCAGAGGGGTGTGCCTCGGGGATCCTCGGGATGTAGGGATGACATGAACAGGTCCCGAGCTGAGAGCTTTTTGTATGGGGTGTCTCAACTTGGAAAGGCTGCTGGGTTGATGCGGACCTCAGCTTTCCTCAGGGGAGTGCTCTTCGGATTTCGGGTCCCGGTGCTGGACGTTACGCCAAACCGAGCCATCCCGAACCTGAACACGAGCCAGACTCACCCAGAGAGCCCAACACCCCTTAATTAAGGAATATTCCTTAAACCATATTAGGGATCCTACTATAATTTAAGGCATATTCCTTAATTAAGAAGTATTGGGCTCTCTTGGCAGATGGCGATGGAGAGTTTGGCCTCGACCCCTTTTGTTGCTGTGCAAGCGCCTCCAGGGTCGGGTAAAACACACACGATGATTGAGACCATCGTCCGTGCGGTCAGCTCAGGCCGCCGCTGCTTGGTGACTTGCGTGCAGAAGACAACTGTTGAGGACGTCGCCCTGAAGCTCCGAAAAAGGATCAAGGATGTAGGCACATTGGAGACGCACAACACAAGCAAGGGTTGTCCCGTCTTCGTTGTTACATGCGACTCCCTTCCGCGAGTGCAGCCTGGGTTCGATTTCCTGTTCGTTGAGGAGGCCGGTCAGCCCTTAAAAAGACCCTAAACCCTAAATCCTAAACTCTAAACCCTAAACCCTAAACCCAAACCCCTTTTAAAACCCCTTTGGAAACCCGAAGCCAGGGACAGAGGGCCTCGAATTTCTTCCCGTGGACGGCGGCGCGAACCGGGCCTGCCGGAACTACAGAAAGCAGCGCCTTGGTAGGGTTCCTTTAAAGGGGTTAGAATAGGGTTTAGGGTTCAAGGTTTCGGGTTTAAGGTTTAGGTTTTAGGGTTTAAGGGTTTAAGGTTTAGGGTTTAGGGCCTTGAGGGGGGTTCCTTTAAGAGGTTCCTTTATTGTAGGTTCCTTTAAAAGGTTCCTTTCTGGGTTCCTTTCCCTAAGGGTCCATGTACCCACGTAGCATATACTTTGGGCCCAATGTACCTATATAGGGAGTACCTTAAGGCCAATGTATATACCATGTGAGTACATGGACCCTTGGGGTTTATAGGTTCCTTTGAAAGGTTCCTTTTACGGGTTTAGGGTTTGGGTGGGCTTGTGCCTTAGGGTTTAGGGTTTACGGTTTAGGGCTGTCGGGTTTTTAGAGGTGAAGGTTTAGGGTTTAGGTTTTTGAGGTTTAGAGTTTTGGGTGTGATTCCTTCTTGGAATCATCAGGTGCAGGGTTGCAGGACTTCGGAGTACATAGTTTTTTTCGAATTTTCCAGGTTGCAGAGGGCAGAATTCGAGGGGGCTTCCGGCAGTTTCCAGGCCTTCGGCCCTTCCGTAACATAGGGTGTGCAGTATAACGTCAATGCAGACCCGATCTGTTACCGCAAAGCACCCGTGGGCCAACCATGACAACGTCCACTCAGACTCCCGTGAAATCAGAGACATTTCAAATCTTATGCAAAACCCTGTACCCTGAACCCTAAAATAGCCCAAAACCTTTAACATCCTTAAAAGTAACAGCCCTGAACCTTGAGCCTAAGCGTATCAGCCTCAGCCTTCACGCCCAAAGCAGCAGCACAACCCTCAAAGCCTTTGGACCAGAGCCTCAAACGCTGCCCAAAGAAGGTATGAGACCTTAAACCCTAAACATCAAGTCACAAACCCTAAACCCTTTAAGCCCTAACCCTTCAAGAAACCCTTATAGAATGCCTAAATAGGACCCTTATACAACCCTTAAACCCGCGAACCCTATACCCTAAACAGAACCACGAAGGAACCCTATAGATCCCCAAGCCCCTAAACCCTTTTGATCCCTTAAAGGAACCCTTAAATTAGGGCCACGCCAACGCGGGGAACAGTTTGACCGGGCAAGGGCCGCACCCCAAACCTAATTATACCTAACCCCCCCAGAGTTAGACCTAACCCCCCCTTAAAAGTCATTGGTATTTGTCAGAAAAATATTATTGTTGTTACGATTATTATTATTATTGTTAAAGGAACCCGTAAAGGAGCCCTTAACCCTTAAACCCTAAACCCCCAAACAGAACCCTAAACCCTAAACCCTAAACCCTAAAGCCCTGAACCCTTAAACCCTGAACCCCCGAAGAGAACCACGAAGGAACTCACCGGATTTCTATACGGTCCGTAGCGTCGACACGCTCTCGGAGTGTCAGGGCTTATGCAGCACGGCCGGAAGGAAGATCAGGGGCTTTCCGATTGAGGGTTTAAAGGGGTTTAGGTTTAGGGTTTAGGGTTTCGGGGTTTAGGGTTTAGGGTTTAGGGTTGGGGTTTAGGGTGTAGGATTTAGGGTTCCAGAGGTTAGGGGCTTAGGCGGTTAGGGTTGTCAGTGTTTGGGGTGTTAGGGTTTAGCGTTTAGTGGTTTAGGGTGTAGGGGTTTGGGGTTTGGGACCTTTATGCCTTTAGGGTTTTTACTAGGGTTGGTTAGGGTGTAGGGGCTTAGGGTTTAGGGGCTAGGGTTTTAGGGTTTAAGGCGTAAGCCTTCAGGTAAACCCAAAACCCTAAACCCTAGCCGAAACCCGTATAGAATTTCTCATAGGACGCTCTATAAAACCCTCAAGGCCCTAAGCCCTAAATGCTAAACTGCTAAACCCTAAAATCCCAGCCCCCAAATTCAAAACCCTAGACCAGAAGAGCCTAAACACTAAATCCTAAACCTTCCATCCTAGCTCCTAAACCCACAAACACAAAACTCTAGACCCCGAAACCCTAAAACCTCGAGGCCTTAAGTCCCCCAGCAATCCCCGGAAGAGGCCGCGCAGCCGAGCATTGCAGTGGCTTGGAGTTTTCCCCCGGCCGCTGTGAGCTTTGGAAGGCGGGGCCCCTCTTCGAAGGGGGCTAGGGGTTTAGGGGTTAGGGCCTGTTGGGGGTTTAGGGGGTTAGGGTTTGGGGTTTAGGGTTGCTAGGGGATCAGGGTGTGTGGTGTTGTTTTCATAGAGGTTTGTCGTGTGTTAGAAGGGTTTTCAGGGAACTTTCTGGGTTTGGATGGTGGCGCTCGATGGTATGTTGGGTCTTGAAAGGATTTCATAAAGAGTTTGGGGTTTAGGGTCTAGCGATACTCAGTATGGGCCAGTATGGTGGATCTTCGGAGGTTCAATGCTTTCAGGAAGCCTTGTTCTACTTTGTTCGCTGCTTATCATATAAGGGTTTGGAATGTTTACACGGGGCTTATAATGACTCTATGGAGCGATTCTTAAATCTAAACTTAAACCCCAACAAGCCGTACAGCCCAAACACTGAGCCCGAAGTGCCTAATCCCTACGCCAGAAACCTAAAGCCTAAACCCGAACAGTACTCAACCCTAAACCAAAGACCTAACCCCTAAACCCTAAACCCTGTTGAACCCTATACCGTAAACCCAAAGTTTTGATCCCGCGGACCAGAAACCTAAATCTTAATTCCTACTTGGAGGCTCGGGAGTCTTGGGAAGTAGATAATAAGTAGTGTTATAAGCACCCTAAAAGGGATCCTAATTGGGGTCATGATACTTACTTAGAGGATCATGGGACTTACTAACTAGGGTTATACATAAGGTAGCTAGACTTATAACCCCAATTAAGGTACTTATAACCTTACTTACTAAGTCCCATGAGCCTTTAAGTAGACCCTAAACCCTAAACCCTTAAAGGGGGCCCCATTATAGAACCCTATAGTACCCTTAAAAAGGGACCCTGCAAAAGTCTAAAACATCACTACTTACTAAGTCCCCCGACCCTCCAAGCAACTGAAAGGACCTGCCCTGAAGAAAGCTGCCACGAAGATTTTTAAAGGTTCCTAGGGTTCCTTTAAAGGGGTCTATAGTTACTATAAGGGATACTATAAGGGATACTATATCCTAGTAGCTGAGTGCCTAAAGCTCAGGGATTCAGGGCTCAGGGGGTCAGGGTTTTGGGGTTTAGGGGCTTTGGGGTTTAGGGGTTTGGGGGGTTAGGGTTTTAGGTGTAGGGAATCTCAGTAGCTGTGTGGGTACACTTAACACCTTTTGGGATAATATGAACCCCATAGAACTAAAAGTTTACACTCTTTGGGGCTTATGAACTCAACAACTAAGTTCTATAAGACCTTTTCAAGACTAACACTATTTCAGACTCTTGAGCGCCCAATCTTTAGACCCTAAACCCTACTTAAGGGCTCGGGGGACTTTGCATTGAAGTCGGGCTATCTTTGGGGTTATGCCTGCCCTGAGTAGGGTTATCCCGATTATAGCCTTACTTTTAAGTTGACTTGCTCTTTAAGTAACAATAGCTCAACCTCTGAACACCGCAGCATTTGATTTACAGACCTCTTGGTATCATAAACCCCAGTTAGGATCCCTATTAATTATTAGGTACTTATAGCCCTACTTATGTTCTACCTGCTAAGTTTCCCGACCCTCCCAGTAAATCCCCCCAGCACCAGAAAGCCTTTGCTGGTGCCCAGAGACTCCAATATATATATATATATATATATCCCTTAATTAAGGAATATTCCTTAAATTATGGTAAGATCCCTAATACGATTTAAGGAATATTCCTTAATTAAGGGATATTGGAGTCTCTGGGTGAGGAAGCGGTCGGAGCGACGCGGAAGCTGACCGGCTTTTCTTGCCGCTTCTCTTGAAGAAGCTTTCTTGGATTGTTTGGGGTTTAGGGTTTAGAGTTTTAGGGTTTAGAGTTTAGGGTTTAGGGTTTAGAGTTTTGGTTTAGAGTTTAGGGTTTAGGGCTTTAGGGTTCTGTTGGGTTTTGAGTTCAGGGTTTGGTTAATGTATGCTGGGTACCGGTTTGGAACGCTTCTCGAGTTCCCTTATTGCTAAATATAGAAGCGTAGCCATAATACCTTTGGGGCTGTTGAAATCGACACCTAGTGTTGGGCTTAAGCATATAGGTGCTACAGCGAAATCGCAAGCCGTAAGCCCTAAACCCTAAACTCCCAGCCTGAAACCCCAAGCACTAAACCCCAAACCCTACCTTAACCTACCATTGTAGGTTCTTAATATAAAGCTTAATATGGAATTTATAGGGACCTTACAAAAAAGTAGGTTTTGGTAGGTTCAGGTAGATTAAGATCTTTGGGTTGAGAGGGTTTAGAGTGTCAGATCTCGCGTCGTCCCAAACTCAGAGACTCGAAGATATTCACTTGCGATGAGCCCGAGATCCCAGGGCCAGGTGGAGAGCGTGCGGTTTATAGGGTTTAGGCAGAGTGCGGTCCGCAAGAGGGTTGAAAGTGTAAACCGTAGTTGCTTGGTGTTGTTTAGCGATGGGGCCGTGAGCACCGGAAGAAAAGGTCACCCGCATCTGCGCAGAGGCCCAGTCGCACTGTACGTACACTTCGTGCTTGACCCAGGGTTCATCAGATCCACTGAAGACTGGAGACGAACTTGCACGATATTGGTAACACTACGGCACATCGACCCTCCTCCGTGCAGAGAGCCGAGCTGCGAGCTTCCGCAATCTTTTGGAAGGCACAGGCAGTGGCCGATTGGCACATCTTTGCCAGTTGTATATTAAGTGCAGCAGAAGTCGCGAGTCGCACAAGACTTCGACATCATACTGACGCTTGCGACACTGGTGAATGACACCAAACATCGCTTTTCTCGTCTCTTCTCGCCCGGAACCCGGGCACCCCACAACCCGGAACCCCGGCACGGCGACCCGAGCCTTGATGCGGGCCCTCGACTCTAAACCCTAAAGCCTAAACCCTAAACCCTAAACCCTAAAACCCTAAACCCGAAACCGCGGGGCCCAGAACCTGCCCACAAGCAGCAAGCAGCAAGCAACAGGTCGAAACCCCTCGGACCGCACTGGAACGGTTTAGGGTTTTAGGGTTTAGGGTTTTAGGAGTTTTAGGAGTTTTAGGGTTTTAGGATTTTAGGGCTTTAGGGTTTTAGGGTTTTAGGGTTTCAGGGTTTAGGGTTTTAGAGTTTTAGGGTTTTAGGGTTTTAGGGTCCCGGGACCCCGGGAATCCGGAACTCGGGAATCGGGACCTGGAACCCAGGACCCGGGACCCGAAACCCGGAAACCAGGATCCTCGAACCCAGGTCCCTTGGTGCAAGAAAACGATAATGTAGGAACCTGCAGAAACAGTTTGCCGCCCGATCATAATGTAAGCTCTTGTGTTTGCCGGAAAACAGCAGAGCTTGTGCAGTCAGCTTTGCAGCGCCGGTTGTGATGTTTCGGCTGAGAATGTCAAGANTGCAGAAACAGTTTGCCGCCCGATCATAATGTAAGCTCTTGTGTTTGCCGGAAAACAGCAGAGCTTGTGCAGTCAGCTTTGCAGCGCCGGTTGTGATGTTTCGGCTGAGAATGTCAAGAGAGCTCAAGGCGAGCGAACCGACATGTCAAGGCCAGCCAAGTCCAATAAGGACTTAAGAGTAGAGCATGTGCATTAAGCATCACGCATGTGCTTTCTCGGTCGCAAAAGTTAGAGCCTCTTTCGTTGTGCATGGTCTGTGGCGCAGCTACGTTCTGCATAAGACCCTGACCCTACCACAAGTTCGTCAACTTCGATNACCAGTAGGTTATGAGCGCCCAAGTTACCGAGCGCAGCTCTGCGAATACAAGTACAAGAACGTATGGTGCGTTTGAGCCTGGAGACTTGAGACCGAATGGGGTGACGCCTGCAGTGGTGGAACAGAGAACTACAACTGGAAATGTGGGAGAGAGGGTGATGGAAAATCCTAATCTTCTAGATCCTGCCCCAGGAGCTGTGGTTCAACCGTCTTCAGAAACCACTACGTCGACTGAACTTAGATCGGACGTGGCCGACCCTCCGTATGGAGAACCGGATCGGAGCGCGAACGTTTTAACTCATGAGACTCAGGCATTACCAGCTACCCCTGTGAGACCAAGTTCTTTTCCGGCAATGAGCTCTCCGACAGGACCTTCGGCAGCAGTTACGGTGCAGGAGTTCTATTCGGCTCGGTCGACAGTGTCGCCTTCAGAAGAGAGGAATGTACGGTGGATGTCGAGATTCACGGAGTTTATGAGGATTGCTGCCAATCGAAGCGTGAGCGGGCTGGACAGAGTCATGGACAATCTGGGCTTGTCGCAAGGACAGCAGAGTGTACATCAACAGAATGCGAGTATGATTACAGGGGAGACCAGGCAGGGGCCTATGCGTTTTTCACCACCAGAGGAGCTACCTGCTGTGACTGCGAGGCCTATATTTCCTCCTTCCTCGTGGACGTCTATGTCACCCCAGCAGCCACAACCTCTTTTGTCGCAATCTCAAGCGGCACAGCTACGACAAGCCCATCGGGATTATCCTCTTCTATATGGTCAAGCATCAGAAGTTGGATCAGATCATTCTTCTCGACTACAAGCTGAGGTGCAGCGACAGATGGACGAGTATGCGATGAAGTATCAAGAAGAACTTCGGGCTCTACAAGGTGAAGTCCAGAGGCTACGTCAAGAACGGCAAGAGTGGGAAATGAGAACCCGGGGTCAGCTTCAAGGAAATTCAAGCGGACCTCAAGGGAGTCTTCACCTACGCGGGGATGGTCTTAATGTACCACAGAGTGCTCCAGATCAGCTTCCAGGAAATTCAAGCGGACCTCAAGGGA
>BGNK01000390.1:154819-191824 GCA_003297005.1 Symbiodinium sp. clade A Y106
ATGTGCTTTCTCGGTCGCAAAAGTTAGAGCCTCTTTCGTTGTGCATGGTCTGTGGCGCAGCTACGTTCTGCATAAGACCCTGACCCTACCACAAGTTCGTCAACTTCGATTACCAGTAGAACCTTAGGGTTCCTTTAAAGGGGTCTATAAGGGATCTATAAGGGTATTATAATAATGCAGGAACCTGATTAAGAAACCCTGGGCCTATAACCCCCAAAATAGTAGCATTCATGTGAGGAACCCGAATAAAGGCCCAAGGTTTCTTAATCAGGTTCCTACATTATCACCGAATGACAAGAAGATGATGACAATGCTGGCCGTGCTGTTGCTGATGTTCAGGAAGATGTTGTTGATGGTGGTGATGATGATGAATTAACTAAATTAACTATGGACTGATGGTATGTACTGGCCAATTTATAGCGAGGTCACCCGAGGTCACCCGAAAATAGTGGAATTAGCGACCCGACCTGACTAGAAATTAAGCTCGAAAACGCCCTATTTCAATGAAATAGGCTTGTTTTGGTGCTTTTCCTAGCTCCAGCCACCAAAAGAAGCCTATTGCAAAGGCTCAAAACCCACAAACACGCCCTATTTCAATGAAATAGGCTTGTTTTGGAGCTGCTTTTCCTAGCTCCAGCCACCAAAAGAAGCCCATTGCAAAGGTAGGATCGACAGTCTAGGGTGATAGCGATGGCGATGATGCAGCAACACTGCAGCTCCACATTTCGAAACCCCGGAGAAAGAATTTACCTCGAAACCATGGAGCATCGCCAGGCTACCGCTATGGGCTGCCCAATTTCAGTGATGTGGACGGCGGCGAGGCGACAAGACCATATCTTCCCTCAGAGTCCTCCGAGGTACGATTGGAATCTAGGGTCTAGGGTGCGCCCGCGACTACAGCGACGATTGCGACAACTGCTGCCGCTACAGCTGCTACTGCTGCTGCTGCTGCTGCTTCTGCTCCTGCTCCTGCTCCTGCTCCTGCTCCTGCTCCTGCTCCTGCTCCTGCTCCTGCTACTGCTACTGCTACTGCTGCTGCTACTGCTGCTGCTGCTGCCACACCTCCTCCTCCCCCTCCTGCTGCTGCNTGCTGCTGCTTCTGCTCCTGCTCCTGCTCCTGCTCCTGCTCCTGCTCCTGCTCCTGCTCCTGCTACTGCTACTGCTACTGCTACTGCTGCTGCTACTGCTGCTGCTGCTGCCACACCTCCTCCTCCCCCTCCTGCTGCTGCTGCTACATCGACTACTACGACGAGGGCCTTGACTACTACCGGGACTGCTACTGTCGTTGCTACGATTCTGACAACTACGGGCGCTAACTCTGGCAAGAGAGATCGGCGTAAACTTATGTGTTCTGCATGTCTCAGCATGCTGGCAGCAGAAGTAAGAGCCACCAGTTTAGTGACAATTTTCACCTGAAGTCTATGAACATTCCTTTCTTGGCGTTCGGGCAGAGGCCAAAAGTCAATCAAAAGAAGCCATTGTCCCATCCTGTCAACTCGGCAATTCAATTCAGACGGCCACTTGTCAAGAAGTTGCTGTCAGTGTTCAACCCTAAACCCTAAACCGTGTGTTTACACATGACGGCAAACGGACTTCTTAATTAAGGAATATACCTTAAATTATAGAAGGATCCCTATCATGATTTAAGGAATATTCCTTAATTAAGGGATATGGGAGTCTCTGGGAATCTGTGGAATCACTGAGGGTGCGGGCACAAAGAGACCTGGGAGTTGGGAGAGGTCGACTCTTAGACTGCCGCGGGCTTATACGACTTAGAATAGGGCTTTGGGGCCCATTGTACTATAATTATACTAAGGAGCCCCCAAAATTTAAAATAGTATTGGTAATCAATCATGTTACGACAACTTAGAGGGTCGGGGGACTTAGTAAGTAGCGGTTTTTAAGACTTTTAGGTATCATTACACCAATTCGGATTCCTTGTTGGGTTCTTATAACTCTACTTACTATCCACTTACTACGTCGCCCGACCCCCCAAGAAGGTGGATAGAATGGGAAGCTCCCGACCAAGCCCCACCTAAACGCCGTAAGCCCTGCCTTCGACGACAAAAACCTACCTGTGTTTGTAGGGTCCCTATAAATTCGATACTAGGGTATAATAAGAGCCTACAAAAAATGGTAGGACATGGGGTAGTTCGAGGTGAACCCTAAACCCAAGTCTGGTAGAAGCGCTGTGAAACCCAGACAAACCCTACAAAACCCTGAGTAAAGCCTTTTAAAAAGCCAGCCTTAAGCCTAAACGGCCTAAACCAAACCCAATCTTTACAAACTCGCCGTAGCCCTAAACTCTGAAAGTACTTGAAGGCTCATGGGATGTAGTAAGTAAGGTTATAAGTAGGTTACAACTAGGATAACCCCACTTAGGGGACTTATAACCCCAATTATAACCTACTTACTAAGTCCCATGATCCTTTAAGTAACCTACAAAAACTCCCCCTTATAGAACCCTTATAGATCCCTTAAAAGGAACCCTTTAAGGAACCCTAGGGTTTCTTACTAAGTCCCATGATCCTCTAAGTACCCTAAACTCTGATAGTAGTACTACTGCTCTTGGCTCAGGGCCGGGCCTGTCGTGGCGCCACCGCGACGGATAACTCTCCCGGGTATTACCGGGCATCTTGGCGGAATTTCTGTCAGCGTTCCTGTAAAAGGAACGTAGGGTGTAGGGGTTTACGGGTTTAGTCTGGTTTGAAATTCTTTGGTTCGGATTTTGGATCTTGGGGTGTAATAACGGTTTAGGGTTTAGGGTTCTATGTAGGGTTTCCCAAAACCCTAAACCCTGAACCTCAACCCTAACAATTCTTCTATGTAGTCTTTTGGATGGGATCTTTCAGGGATCTTGGTCCGAAAAGCTGACCCCTGAACCCCAACCTCTACACCCCGAAGCCCTAGACTAGATGCTGAACCCTAAACTTCTGAACCCTCGTTACGGTGCTGTACCATGCTCCTAGAAAGCACTCACAAAGGTTTAAGCAGAGAGGCCTGAGTCATAGGATCTGCTTGGAGTGCTGTGATATCCCACCTGTTCATATTGATGAGGCCCCTCTATTGGCGCTTGAGATTTCAGGTCTCCGCTTGCAGGATTTAAATGGGTTTAGGGTTTGAGGGTGCAGGGCTTTAGTTTGTTTCCAGTTCAAATATAAACCCTAAACCCTAAACCCTAAGGCTTGTGCTGCTTTGCTCGTGGGGTGTCGGGCACAAGGTTGGAGGGTGTCGGGTGTTGGCGCCCTCTAAGGGTTTTGGTGCTCGCCGGTTCCAGCTTCAGTGTTTTAGGGCAATTTGGGGGGTCTAGGGATTAGGGGTTTAGGTTTTCTGGTTTAAGGGTTTGGGGTTTAGGGTGTAGCAGGTTAGTTGTACCCTACTGATGAACTAGATGCTGCGACAGTAATCGACGTCAGTACGAGAGGAACACTTGGTTAATGTGACTAGCTAAGAAGACCCTAATCTCTAAACCCCAACCCCTAAACCCTCAATGGTTTTGGGCTTATTTGGGCGGTGTAGGGTTGAGGGTTTAGGGTTTCCCTATTCTGACCGAATAGTGGGAGAAAGGGTACCCGTGTTTGTAAGACATGACTGGGGAACCTGGATGTTGAAGCCATCTGAAGTAATTACCCCTAAAGCTCTTATAGCCACCCTTAGGAAGCCCTTCGGAAACCCTCAGAAAACGCCCTATCCCTAACAACCTCGAAAACCGAGTGGAAATCTTTGGCTGAAACCCTAAGGCCGAAACCCCACACCCGCCACCCTAAACCCCTGTTAAACCTCGAATCTAGATGATTTCAACCCTAAACCCTAAGCCCAGAGACCCGAATCTCCCTTAAATTAAGGAATAGACCTTAAGTTATAGTAGGATCCCTAATACGATTTCAGGAACATTCTTCAATTTAGCGATATTGGAGTCTCTGGCAAGAAAGCACTTGGAGGCCCTTTTGACTTAGTAAGTCTACTTAGTATCCCTTAGAAACCCTATTATAATGCCCCATAACCCACCTTACTAACCCTACTTACCAAGTCAAAAGGGCCTCCAAGCAGAGGTCTTCGAAGGAGCCTCAGACGTCGTGGCTTGCAAAGCTCTTTGCGGCACAGAACCAGGTTCGCGGCACAGTAGATCAGGGCGTATCTTGACCCGCCAGAAGCGGCTTTTTGTAGGGTTCCTATGAATCCCATATTAGTGTTTACAATAAGAACATACAGATTGTGATAGGTTAAGGTAGGGTTCGGGGTTTAGGGTTTAAGGCTTCGGGGTTTGATAGTTCCCAAAGAGGCCAATACCCTTTAGTTATAAGGAACATATTGAACATACCTTAAAAATTACTGGGGCTCCATAATGATCATAGTCTGTTTTTAGCTAGATTCTTTAATTACAGGGTATTGTGCTCTCTGGGTTTATTGTTTTCGTGTTTGCCGGTGTCTTTCAGGGGCTAGAGCTTTCTTTTGGGTTCATAGGGGTTTTAAAATCGGTTCTGGGACTTACTTAGTATTGCGTGTAGGGTGCAGGGCTTAGAAGTTTGCTTCCGACACACAGGTTTACCTAATCCCCCACACCCCCCGCCCCCGCAATTAAGACTACTCCTGCTTGATTCCCGATCTTGACCACAAGGGATCTATTGCAGTAGGGATACGTTGGGGGGTCCTGCTGGAGTTTCGAGGTTTACGGCTTAGGGTCATTTCAAGGTTTTCTTGGTGGGGAGCACAGACTTCCTCAATAACATCAACTTTTAGGGTTGAGGGTTTAGGTTTCTTTTGTTTGGAGTTCCAAGTCTACACTTCTGGGGGCTGCTTTCGTGTATTGGAAGGAGTGTTTAAAATTCAGCATCACTACGGTTTTCAGCCATTGTTAAAACAGGTGCCGCAACTGGGGCCATCATTCAAGACCTAGGACCCAGAGTAAGCCCTTATTCCCATTTTTAGGGTTCATAGCCCCCTTTAAACCAAAAAGAGCACCCTTGTCATTCCTAGGTTACTCTTATGTCTAGAGACCACTGGCGCTTGTTTTGCTTGAGCAATGTCTTGTGGAGCCGAAGTGGTGGCATTCAATGATCCGTAGCCTTGTTCGCCGCCTGGAAGTCTACGTGTGTGCGATTTAAGGGGTTTAGGGTTTAGTTTAGGGGTTTAGGGTTTGGGGGATTTAGGGTTGAGCCTAAACCCCCGACACTTGGAAGCGCCAGCGAGCTCGCCTTCTACAAACCCTGCCCCTTGAAACCTCTCGAAGCCCCTACACTACATATTTACTTTAAAACTTTAAAATATGCAGCCTCAAAGAACTCCCAGAGAAGCTACATCCAACACCCCAAAAAATCTACAGCCGAAGTCTAAACCCTTGAGCCGAATCCCGGAACCCCAAACCCTAAACTCCAAAACCGCAAGCTCCGTGGTGACTAGGTTGCAAAGGCATCGAGTTCTCTACTGGTCGCTGTGAGGTGGGGGGGTGTTTAGGGTTTAGGGTTGGAGGTGTTTATAGTTTAAGGCATTTTTGGGTTGCGTGTCGGGGCTTTGGGGTTTTACATTTTGGGGTTTAGGGTTTAGGGTTTAGGGCTCTGGGGCTTTTGGAGGGTTTGGAGTCTGGAGGGTTCCATACGAATTCATAGGGCCTTGTCTGTCGATTGAAGCATTCTTTCGGGTCAACCTAAACCCTAAACTTCTGAACCCTAAGGCTGTTGCGTTTGGGAAGGTTGGGGGTTTTGCAGGCCTTTCCAATGTCAGGCGGAGTTTGCAGGACGGTTACCAGAAAGGAACGAAATCTAAACCCTAAACTCTAAGCTGCACCGGGAGATGTCACCGTGGACATGGCTCTATCGCTGCCGGACGGCGATGCAACACTTACCACTTCAGTAGTTCTCTGAATTAGGGTCCCTGTTTAGGTCCCCAATACAGTACTCTCCCTGAAAAAAAGGGACCCCAAAAGGGACCCTAGTTTGGAGAACTACCCAGTTACCAGGCTTTTGAGTTTAGGTGTTCAGGGTTTCGTGCGTTTAGGGTGTTTCGGGCTTTTTATGGCTTGCCAGTTACCTTAACCTACCAAAACCTACTATTTTGTAGGTTGTAATTATAAGCCCTTATATGGAATGTATAGGGACCCTACCAAAAAAGGTCGGTTCTGGTGGGTTCAGGTAGAACCTAGGATCTAGGTGCAGGCCAGATGCGGTTGTTTGGTACCCTGCGCTTCGAAGCCCAAAACCTTAAACCCTGAACCGCTCAGTTAAGGAATATGCCTTAAACTATACGGGGCCTTATATGATGAGTTAAGCTATATTCCTTAATTAAGGGGTATTGGGCTCTCTGGGTAACGCTTGCAAGGCTCATGAAGCGTCAAGTCACTCGAAGGGCTTCGGATTGAGGGGTTCTAGGGTTTACTTAGAGGATCATGGGACTTAGTAAGTAGGTTATAATTGGGGTTATAAGTCCCCTAAGTGGGGTTATCCTAATTATCACCTACTTATAACCTTACTTACTAAGTCCCATGAGCCTTTAAGTAGGGGTTTGAGGGACTGCAGACCCCGATTAGAACCTACTTACTCAGCCCATGAGCCCCGAACCAAAAACTTAAACCCTAAAACCCTAACCCTACATGAACCCTGAAAGGAGCCTTTAGAAGGATCCCAAGAGTAAACCCTAAACCCTGAATGTGCCTTGTTGCAGCCGGATGAAGTCGTGCATGCCTTGAACAGGGGCGGCCCTTTGGACATACGAAAAGGGAATTGCATTTAAGCAAAAACCGTAGGTTTAGGGGTTTAGGGCTATGAGGAGCTCAGGAGTTTAGAGCCCAAGCTCCGAGGTTTGGACCCGCGACGGCGGCATCCAAGCAAGCAAGCCTCTGCCGGGTTTCACGTGCTTGCGGCGGGCCTGAGATTTCTGTTTAAGTGGGTTTAGGATTTAGGGCTTAACCCTAAACCCTAAACCCTAAACTTTTTAACAAAATCCCAAACCCTAAATCCCAAGCCCTGGGGTTTAGGTATTTGGGGCTTAGGGTTTTGGGTCTTGGATTTCGAACTAGGGCTTCCTTGTGGTCCTAAAGCCCGAAAGACATGAAGCTACAGAAACAACTTAAACGGTTTAGGGTTTAGGGTTCAGGGTCTCGGGGTAAACCCTAAACCCTGTAAACCCTAAGCCATCGACTTCGGAGTTTTACCCTCAACCGGGTTCCGGGTAGGGCTTCTTTGTGGCCTTTCAGCTCCATAGCTTCGGATCCACTGCATCAAACACCTAAACCCTAAAACCCTAAAACCCTAAAACCCTAAAACCCTAAACCCTAAACCCTAAAACCCTAAACCCTAAAACCCTAAAACCCTAAAGCCCTAAACGCTGAACCCTCAATCCTCCAGCCTATTCAGCGGATGAAACCATGGGCCCCTAGTATGGGCCCTTAACCTTGGGATCCCTATATACCTACTATATACCCTATATAGACTCCCTAGAACCCCCTGAAAAAGGCCTAAGGGTCCATATTAGGGGCCCATACGGTTGATGGACAAAATCCTGCATGACCCTAAGGACCCTAAACTATGGGAATTATGGTATATTCCTTATTATGGGTCATGCAGGATTTTGTCCATCAACCGTACTGCCAACCTTGGGCCCCAAACCCTAAACCCGAACCCAGCATGCCTTGCTTGTGCTTGCATGTGGGGGCTGAAGCTTAGCGACCTTTTACTCATCTGAGTTCCCAAGCCCCGATCTAACCTAAACCGAAAACCCTGCCTCAACCCTAAACCCCAAACATCTGGAGACCTGAGCCCCCGCAGCTGCCGTTTGGCACTGTAGAATCCTATACCAGGGCTCTACTGCGCCCCGCCAAGCCCTAAATCCCAGCAAAGTTTAGGGTTTTAGGGTTTAGTCCAGCGTGTTTCGAAGTCTAGAATTTCCGCGGTCGAACAGGCCTCAACCGCAAGCGGTTCACACCAGCGAAGCACAATGGGAATTTCTCCACACACTTTACGGTTGCAGGTCACTCGAGGGCTGCTGGCAGCCTCCGATGAAGCAACAACCCCAAAAAGCAAAGCCCTAAACCCGAAGCCCTCAAACCTCAAACCTAAACCCTAAACCTCAAGGAACTCTTAAAGGAGGGGGAGCCCTGAAAAGAGTCCTAAATTCTAAACCTTAAACCTGCAACCTGAAACCTAGGGTGTAGGATTTTAGGAGATTGAATTATCCCATAACCAACCCCGCTGCAACTGAAACTGACCGTGCCACCCTCACCCCCAGAAAATCGTTGTCTGATCGAAAGTGAAGCTGAAACTTGAAACTGACCGTCCCTTCCGGATAAAAATTGTATCATCGAAACTGCAACTGACCCCGCCCCCCTCGCAAACTGAAACTGAAACTGATCCCCGCCCCGCAGCTGCCCTCGATAAGTTTTGTTTCGTCGAAACTGAAACTGGCCCTCCCTCCCTTCCGGAAAAATTTCGTCTCATTGAAACTAAAACTGACCCTCCAAAATTGACACTGAAACTGAACTGACCCTCCCCCCCCTCCTTTCCGAAAAAGTTTGTTTAATCGCCCTCCAAAGGGCAACTGAAACTCCCCCCTTCCCCCCGGAGGAGTTCCGAGCTTCTTTTGTAGAGATCTTAAACCATGCCGTAGCCAAATTCCAAAGTGTTACAATTTTGTGAGTATCGAAATTCCCGAGTTTCGGATCGGCGCAGGACATCCATCTCGAGTCATTCATGACATCGCTGCCTCCAACCGTGGAATTGCCGCAGCCTTGCTAGCTAGCACGAGTTTTCCACGCTACACCCGTTCCTCCTTGTTCAGCCATGGCCAACTTCGGGTCTCTGTTGGGGCAGATGGCGTGTTGCCGGTCATTGGGTGCAGTAACATTGCTGAGAATTTGTAGCAGCGCGTTGCACCTCCATGCCGTCGACGACCTCCATGCCGTCGACGGCCCCACATGCGACAGATCCAAGCAATAAGCCGCATCTGATTCAATTATAGAAAGCTTTAGATTTCAGTCATTGCTCAACACGCGAAGGTTCCAGGGTTCCCACGACGCCACCAGAGCCGACGCCTTCTCGGCCCCGGAGTTGGTCACCGCCAGGATGGGCATGTTTTTCGACAGTGCAAGGGACGGAGTCTCTGTGCCACATTCACATAACCATGATATGGCCCTCGATGCATCTTCGTGAAGAACCTTCCATTCAACAGCGTCGAGCGGCTGCGGACCGACTTCTTTCGGAAGGGGCCTGTGGAAGACGCGGACGTGGCGCGGAGGCTAGCGCACTACGTGTTTTCGCCCGTGTTTGCAAGAATCGCTTAGTGCATGCCAGGTGTGGCAGCAGGGTCATGAGAACGTCGCTTTCGTGCGCTACCAGTCCGTGTCAACGGCAGCTGCCGCCGTCATGGACTGGAAAAATTCGTTTTACGAACGCCATCGGTTGCCGTCGAGTTTGCCCGACGAAGCTAGATGTGGCCGTCAGCACGCGATCCGTCTGCGAAGCCTATGTTTCTCATGTTTTGAAACCACACGACTTCGGGTGACATACCAACAAAGTGACCCGAGACATCATGCAGAACTCGTTTTAATCATACATAATTAAATCGCATCTTCTACCCAGACTACTCCTGTTAACCGCAGCCTCCAATTTCCATACAGCTATGCCAAATACGAATAGCCAGTGCTGTCTAGTAATCTCGCTTGATCGTACACAGCCGGCAACATCGAGCCACAACAAGGAGCTTTTACGTGCACAATACGAGTGCTACATGATGCTGCATGTTGCAGAGACCCTTGTTAAGTAGTCGTGAACAGACGACACCGTCTAACCAAAGTAATCGTGCTAAGTATTGCTTGAGACCCGGGTTGCTCATACATAAGCGACACTGTTTAACCAAAATACTCATGCTACGTATTGCACGCAGCTCAACTCCGCTACCGTCAAGCAGCAGCACAAATCATCACAAAATATGCGAACAGACGTCTTGCCTACAACTCCGTTTGTTCTTGCACAGCTACACCATCCAACCAAACTAATCTTATGCCACGCATTGCCTACATCCCGCTACTTCTGAGGACCCGAACCTTGCCAAGCAAAATACGCGCTAGATGTTTCGCATCTTTGTAAACAAGCGATACCTTCGAATCTAACCAAAAAATCGTGAACTGTATTGCCTGAGACACCGTCACTCGCACAAACATGACACCATCGACGCAACATCATCATGACAAGTATTGCTTTCAACACCCCCCAAGGCTAAACATCAACACCCCTCACCGAAAAGCACGAGCCGACAGCTTTGGCAAGAACTCCGTGTATGTTTACACAACCGACACCATCTAACCAAACTAAACATGCCAAGTCTTGCCTACCATCCTTGCATATCTAAAGGCTTTAATCTTTCAGCGACAAATGCAAGAACGGAGCTTTCCTTAAAGCCATGCTACTTGTGAGAAGCCGACACCATTTAGCCAAAATAATCGTATTCAGTATTGTTTAGTTTGCGAGCAACCTCTTCCAATGCCGGCGCAAATATGACTGATGAGTCCGACAGGTGTTGTTTTACATTTCGTTTTTGAAAAAAGTTACCGCAGCAGGGAGGCGACACGTGATGTTCTGCAGAAGTGCCTGTGCCAAGCTACTCGTAGCCCTGGGATTGTTCAGGCTTTTATATTACACCTTATAAACCTAAAACCCTAGTAGAACCCTAATGAAACCCTCAAACCTTACTTATTCATTCTCCACATACTTTAGGGGAGAATAAATCTTCGAAGGGGATACTTGAGAAATTCCCACCTGGCACAGCTGGGGCCTTCGAAGATGTCTCGCTGCTGCATGGTTTTTTGGGGTTCCTTTGTTCTGGGCTTTTCAGGGTTTAGGGTTTAGGTTTAGGAGTTTAGGGTTTAGGATTTAGGGTTTAGGGTGGTTCCTTCTCAGGGGTCTTGTACCATAGTAAGAATGGTCCAGGGTTTAGGGGTTTGGGGCTTTTTATCTGTTGCAGGGCAAGGTTCTGGTTGAGCTTTCGCAGGGTGGTACTAGGGTCCTGCAGTTTACATGTGTAAACATGGGTTTAGGGGCTTTGGGTTTGGAGGTGTTCGGGCTTAAGGTCTAAAGGATTTGGTTTTCAGTCCAGGACTCTGCGGCCGCGGGAATTCACGCCTGCATCGGGAAAAAAAGGGCTCTTGTGCCGGTGTTCCTGAAGCCTTCTGCCTCACCCCCCCGTCCCCAGCACCCCAAGTGAATCCTCCAGCAGCCAAGCAAAAGCAAAAGCTTGAAACCCAAGTCCAGACACATGAGCTGTCAGGGAATGCTGTTTACTTCTGTTCAGGGTTGAAGGGTTGGGCTTCGAGGGTTCAGGATTTGGTGTTTGGCCGTTTGGGTTTCTTGGGGTTCTAGGTGTAATATAGGGGCCTTAATAATTACCAAAACTATTTTGGGGGTGCCTTATTATAATTATAGCATAGTGGGCCCCAAAACCCCATTCTACTTATGATGGCCCCTATATTAGAGCACATGGGTGGTTTAGCTTCAGTCTTTGGATGTGTTGAGTTCACGCTTGATGCTGGAAGCGTGTAGGCTGCTTTAGGGCTCAGGATGCTGAGGGTTCTAGGTATAGGGTTCAGAGTAAGTTTAGGGTTTGAGGTTTTCGGCTTTAGGTTTCTTGGGCCTGGAGCTGCATTGTGCCAAGCCATGCTTTGTCTTTACCATAACACTTCAACAAGAACCGTACCAGAAAGCCCGCAGATCCTCATCACCTGAAGCCCCTCGGGCTTGAGGCATTAGGGTTTAGGGTTTTTTATTACCCTACAGTCCTAACACCCTCAACCATCAGAGGGGTTACGCCTTCGATGTTCCTTTGTCAAGAACGGAAGCCCCCAAAAAAGAGCACCCAAAAGGGGATCCTACCACAAATAGCGCCTTGCTGCAAAGGTTCTATTTGGTTAGGGGGTCTTGGCATAGATTCAGCCGAGCATCTTTACGAAGGGGAAGGAGCTTTCTTGCCCCCGCCGTGGCGATGCCAGAACATCTAGACCCAGCCCTGCCTAGACCCCCAACTACCTTCCACTGTACCCTAAAGACCCACTATTAAAGACCATGAAGGCTCTGATAAGGAGCACTTGGGGGGGTCCTGGTGAACTTTAATCCTTGAACTGTAAATCCAAGTTTTGTCCCACATCCTAAACACATATCCGTCAGGGCCGGAACTCAAAGTCCATACCCCGGCCACGGCCCTATTCGTGTTATTCTCGCTTATTATGCTGGCTATGGCCAATTGATTGCTACACTGCTGCTGTCTGTATCTCCTGCAACACTACCCTCTACTAAAATAGACTAGAGGGTTTTTAAAAAAGAGGGTTTTTAAAAACCCTCCTCTACTAAAATAGACTATTGCTTTTGTCATTATGCGCACTATTGTTGTTAGTTTCCTCAGCCCCGTTTGTCACCAGGGCTTCGGGTTCGGACATCTGTGGGCTTCGGGTGCTTCTACCTTTTGCGGGTTCCTCTAAGCGGTTCCTCTGAGGGTGTTATAAGGATTCCTTATGGAATCCTTAAACCGGAAACCCGAAACCCTCATTCCCCAAACCCTAAACAAGCCCGAAAGGTTTCTGAAAGATTCTCTGAAAATCTGCTCATGGCTCGAACGTCTTCCTCGAAGTACAGGGCTGAACATGAACTTAAACTGAAACGGATCAGGGTTTTAGGGAGTTCCTGTAAGGGTTCCTTTAAGGGCTCCCTTAAGGGATGAAAAGGGTTTAGGTTAAGGGTTTAAAACTTTGGGGTTTAGGGTTTAGGGTAGAACCCTTAAACCCCAGAAGACCCTAAGCTCCTAAATGCTACATGATGAGGGTTGAGGCTATACTGGGCTTTGGAGTGTCATACTTTAAAACTTTTTTCTTAAAGGAACCATTGTGAAATAAAAGTTTATACTTGTTTCTCCCTGGTTACTTAAAAGCCCAGTATATAGACATAGACCCTCAGCCCTAAGATTGAACTTGATTCTTTTTACAATCTGTGTGAAGATATCTCTTCAGCTTGGTAAGAATAGGCCCTAAACCCTAAACCCTAAACCAGCCTGCCGGATCGCATTGAGCTGGATTTAGGATCTTTGGCTTTAAGGTTTGTGGTTTCGTGGTTTGTAGCAATTTTGCTTTAACCAGGCAGTTGCGTACCTTAAGGCATAAACTGTAAATTTATCCCCACGCCGAAGTTCTGCTATGTCGAGCATGCGCCATGGGTGCGATGAGGCAGGCTCCTTTAAACCTTACAAAGGGATTAGGTTTTGGATGCTCATGGTGCGCTGGCTCGGATGAGACATCAGACCGCTGGTGCTGATGACACTCGACTGTGAGGTTTCTTGGATATAAAGCTTAAACCCTGAACCCCTAACCTACACCCTAAACCCCTAAACATTAAACTCATGATGCGTGTCACATGGGCTTTCTGATTTGAGGGCTCGGGCAGCTGATGCTCATGATGCTCGTTTCTTGGGTGTTCTGGCGACAGACCTTGGGCAGCTGATGCTCATGATGCACGTCCTCGGGGTTTTGTATGCTTTTGTCGGACGAAAACGCGGCTGATTTTGCTGATGCCCTTGATGCGGGTCTGTTAGTTTTCTGACAAGAGGCAGCTACTGCTCATGATGCTCGGATGCGAGCTAGGGCAGCTCATGCTAATGATGCGTGTCACCTGGACTTTCTGGGTTGAGGGCTCGGGCAGCTGATGCGCGTGACGCTCGTCCCTTTTGAGTTTTCCGGCGGCAGATCTTGGGCAGCTGATGCTCATGATGCGCGTCCTCGGGGTTTTGTTGGATACGAGCAAGACGGCTGAACCTCATGATACATGGGTAGTTGTCAAAATTAGGGTTCCTTTTTGGGTACCCTAAATAAATATTAGGTGCCGTATTATATAAGGGACCATAAAAGGGACCATAATTTTGACAAACATCCGCATGTTCACGGATGGGGACGAGAGCTTAGGCAGGTCATGCGCTGCTCGTCTATGGGTTTTCTTGGACGAGAGCTTGCGCAGATGATACCATTTTAAGGGTCTTAAGGCTACTTAAAGGCTCATGGGACTTAGTAAGTAAGGCTATAAGTCGGTTATATTGTAATTAGGATAAGCCCACTTAGGGGACTTATAGCCCCAAATATAACCTACTTACTAGGTCCCATGAACCTTTAAGTAGCACTCTGGGTTTCTTGAAGTGGGAGCTCAGGCTGCTGATGCTCATAATGATCTTCGCCCGTGTGTTGTATTTTTTGATCTCGAACATTTTGGCTGCACTAGGGGGTGGCTGGGGGTCTAGGTCCAGCCTTCCAAATTTTCCTTGTGGATCCAAGGGTCCAAGAACCTATTCAGAACTCATTATTCATATATATATATATATGCCTTCTCAGCCTGGGGTCAGATCTGATTATTTCGTAAACCCTGAATCCTGAGAAGACTTAAGCGCGCAAACAAGCACCAGGTCTTACAGTCTAGGCTTTAGTTCCTTGAGTTTCGAAGCATGGTGTCGAGAGAGGGTTACAGGGTCTTTGCCCCGAACGCCCAAGACTTCACCGTTTCCAAGCTCGGGGCGCCAGTTGCCAAGAAATTCGTAATGCCTCCAAGAGCCCAATACCTCGAAATCAAGGGGTATACCTTTAACCACAATATTAAGACTCTATAGTTTAAGGCATTTTCTTTGAACAAGGCACCAGCCCCGAACAAAAACACCCTGAATTGAATCTGTGATGTCGAGTAGCAAAGCAGTGCTGCGACAGAATGCTAAAATGCTGGTTGGACCGATGACTTTGAAGGTTGGGGCAAGTTTGTTGAGGTTTGTGAGCGATGAACGCGGTGTGGGGGAAAAAAGGGTCAGCAACCTTTTGCAGATCGCCCCATCGTCACTGCAATGGTCATTAGCATCGTCGATATCATCGTTGCTAGCATCGTCGTTGTCATCATGGTTATCACCATCGTTATCATCATGGTCATCAGCATCGCTAGCATCCTCATCATCTTCGCTATCAGCATCGGCAGCATAGTTATCATGACCGTCCATCGCTGCGATCTAATCATCAACATGTTGAGCGGTAGGTTTTTTGGGGGCTGGGGCCTAAACCCCAAATCCTTGCGCATCCTCGAGCCCGAGGCCTGGGAGGCCTCGAACACGGCCGGGCGCTAAGCGACTCTAAACGGGCCCAGAGAGGACAATGCCCCTTAACTAAGAAACTTACTTTAAAATCATAGTATTAAGCCCCTCAAAATTTAGACTTCCTGAATTAAGAGGTCTCGGGCTATCTGGGGTGTCTATACATGGAGGTTCATGCGACTTAGTTAGTAAGCACAGCTAAAAGTACTTTAACTGGGTTGAGAATGAACGAACTGTAAATAAGTAAACTTACTTTAAGAAAAGCCCCATCTACTAAGTCCCATATGGTGTTTAAGGGTTTACCAACAAACTGGACGGGTTTTGCTGTTTTGTTGAGAGAAGAAATTGCAAATTTCAACCCCAAAGCCTTACACAAGCCTCGTGCACACTTGAACATACCCTAAACCCTAAACCCTAATAGCAGCCATAGGCCCTCGTAAGCTTCCTGCCGCAGCATTTTGCTCTCTTCAGGACGCCCTTTGCTACTCTTTCTGCTCGCCGCCATGACTCTTCGCAGGCAGACGCAGCTGAAGAGCGCCCCTGCAGCCAAGGCCGAGAGTGTGAAGCCAGAAACTTTCAATAACGAAGGAATATATCTTAAATCATAATATGAAGCCTCTTATAATGCAAGGTATATTCCCCAATTCCGGGGTGTTGGGCACTCTAGGTACACTGACTCACTGACTAACGATGAAACCGAAGTGGAAGGTGAGTATAATGATGGTGTTGGCTTGGCGAGCTTACCCAAACCCATGCCCTATGTACTCCAAACCCTAAACCCCTAAACCCTGTTAAAGGGGCCCTTCACGGAACCCTGAAGGAAACCTCAAAGGTCTCTTAAAGGAAATCCTATAGGTCCCTTAAAGGAGCCCGTAAAGGAAACCTAAAGGCCCAAACCCTATATACCTCCCCCTACACTTAGTGAGGGCTTTGGCAGGTTCTTGGGGAAGCTCCACGAGCTCTTTTTTCAGGGTTTAGGGTTTAGGGTTCAGGGCCTGGTTTCATTACGTTAAGCCGGTGAGCCTCTTATGGTTAAAGGCATCTTCCTGAAACGCCTGTGTTTAGGGTTTAGGGGGCCTTAATTCCCATAGTAAGGACTTAATAAGGCCTCTATGGAACTCTTCGGAAACCTTTATGCAATCCTATAACAGCCCAACGGCCGATCCTGCATTAGCTGGTTATGGGGCCCCACGCCCCGAACATGCAACTCCTAAACCCCAACTACTAGTCTCCTAACCCCAAGACCCCTAAACCCTTCAACCTTTGTCTGAAAAACTGCTTGCATAGACCCTTCAATCCCTAATCCATATACCCTAAGCTCCTAAACCCTGTTTCTTGATTTAGGGGGTACCTTGCCTACATCAGGCCAAGGCAAAAGCGAAGTCCACCACTGCGGGCCTCACCGGCAAACGGTGCTTGACCATCCTTGTCGGGGTCTTGGAGTGTTTAGGGGTTTCAGGGTTTACCTTAACCTACCAAACCCTACTTTTTTGTAGGTTCTTATTATAAACCCTAATATGGAATTTATAGGGACCCTACTTTTTTGTAGGTTTTGGTAGGTTAAGGTAGCGTTTCGCGGTTTGGGGGTGTAGGGTTTAGGTTCAGGGCTCAGGGATCGGGTCTGATGAGGCTTGTTTCATCGGGTCTTGGGAATTCACAACTTAGAGGATCATGGGACTTAGTAAGTAGGTTATAATTGGGGTTATAAGTCCCCTAAGTGGGGTTATGCAAATTATAACCTACTTATAACCTTGCTTACTTAGTCCCATGAGCATTTGAGAAGGGTTTTTGGGGTTTCTCTACCTCTTTCTCCAGAACTTTGTTCAAGGGGATTGCACGGTAGGAACAGGCATTGCAACTAGTCGTAGCAACAACGTTTGAGGTTCTGTCGCTTATGTTCCTGTTGTGCAAAGCAGCAGTCGGCAAGTCTCTGCAAACGACTCAAACCCACGTTCAGGGCATAAAAACCCTAGGCCCCAAACCAGAGTTGGGTGAGGATTCGAACAGTAGCCTAATCTGAGCTTAGCCACCCTAAACTCTAAACCCTCAAACCCTAGACTTGTTAAGGAAACCATAAATAGGGATCTATAGTTCATAGTATGGTTTCCTTAATACAGCAGCTTGAGAAATCTAATTCCTGAGCAAGGACCCAGTAAACCATAAACCCTGAAACCTCAACCCTAAATCCCCGCGTCCACGTTGGCCTGCCTAGACTTAAATCCTACGATCCTTCACCCCAACCCTAACGTGAGGGTTAGTTCAAGACTTGCACAGGTACCCGAAACAGGCTTCGAAAGCCTTTGTGAATTCTTAAACACCATATAAATCTTCGTAAAGCCCATGTAGTCCCTTCGAAACTGCTCAAGGGGACTTAGTATTTATAGGTCATATGTAAGGGTAACGTTACCCAACAAACTTTTATAATCCCAATCCTAACCTACAAGCTAAGTCCCTTGATTCCTGAAGTATAACCCTAAGCCGCCCTGAAACCCTACACTCCGAAACCCCTACACCCTAAACCCTTATACCCCTAAAGCCCTAAAGCCCTATAGATTCGTAGATCCCTTAAAGGAACCCTTAAAGGATCCCATAAAGGCCCTATAAACCCTACACTCCGAAACCCTTGATCCTACAGATCCAAATTGAAGTAGCCGGCTCCTCCCAGGACAAGCTCAAAAAGGTGGTCTCCCTCCCGAAGGACATGGTGTCCTGCAAAGGGGCTTCGGAGTTTGGGGGTTTAGTGCAGGCCCTGAATGCCTAGAGTGGATTCGGGGTATACGTTACTTGATGACAAAACAGATGCTAGCATGTAGGTGTCGATTCATGAACCCCTGCCAAATGTTTTCGGAACGGTCGATGGAGGAAATCTTGTACCGCTGCAGGTCCAACACAAACAAAGCTGCCTCACCCCGCAACCCCTTTAAAGAGGTTTTCAGGACTAGGCCCAATGACATAAGTCTTGCATCCTCCCGTCCACATGGGGAACAATGCTGAACAGATGGGTGGGGCGATGGTTTACACTCCTTGACTTAAGTAGGTGTTGCAAGATTTCCTCCGTCCGAAGTATAGGGCCATGAATACATATGTACAGGTAATATCTTTGCGCCCGCACGGTCCCCCCGCAATTTCTGTATGAAGCACCCTCTTACAAACAACAAAAAAATACCAAACCCATGTTGTCATGATTGAGGCAATCAAGGGATATTGGAGTCTCTGGGTGTATTGGGCGCTCTGGACCCAGGAGGCCCAGGCGTTGGCACGGCAGGCCGCGAAAGCGGCCAAGAGCCGGAAGAAGGCGGAGCAGGACCGGTTTGGGGTTCTAGGGATTAGGGCTTTCAAGGTTCAGGGGCTTAGGGGTTTAGCGGTTTAGGGTTCAGGATTTGGGGCTTCAGGTTTTAATGTTTAGGGTTTGGGGTGTAAGGCTTAATTAAGGTTTAGGGTTTAGGGGTTCAGCGATTCGGGTGTGGAGTAGGTTGATTTGAAAACTCTAAACCCTCTAACACCCTAAAAGTTCCGAAGAGTCTTCAAGAGTTGCCAAAAAAATCAAAGGAACCCAAACCCTAAACCCTCACTGGGAGACCAATTTTTTTCCACATCCCTACACCTCTTTAAGTAAACCGATAAGGAGCCCTAAACCCCTAAACCCTAGACCCTAAACCCTAAACCCTAACCCCTAAACCCCTAAACCCCTAAACCTAAGGAGGTCTAAAGGAGCCTTCAAGGAACCCTCACCGAATCCTTAAGGGAACCCCCAAAAAGGAACCCGAGCCCTAAGTCCTCTCAACACAACCTTTCAAGAACACGGCGTAAGGAAACTTCAGGGAAACCTTGGTTTAGGGTTTATAGGTTTAGGGTTTAGGGTTTAGGGCTTCGGTAAATCCTGAAGCCTAAGCCATCCCAAACCCTAAAGCCCTTGAAGAGACCCCTACAAGAACCCCCTTTAGCAAGCTCTTATAAAGGTGCCCGTAAGGAGACCCCTAGTGTAGGAACCTGATTAAGAAACCCTGGGCCTATAACCCCAAAATACTAGGATTCATACAAGGAACCCTAATAAAGGCCCAAGGTTCCCTAATCAGGTTCCTACATTAAGCCTTAAACCCTCTGAAAAAGCAAAAATCGCAGCGGTTCAGTCAGGATAAGTCGGGGAGCCTGCTCGGCCGCGTGCTCGCCAAGGTCTCGAAGACACTGGAGGAGGAAGTCGGCAAGGCTGGGGGGGNAATAGGGGTCCTATTATAATTTAAGGTATATTCCTTAATTAAGGGATTTTGGAAGGTCTGGGTAAGGTTTAGGGTTTAGGGTTTTGGGGTTTAGGGGTTTTGGGTTTAAACCCAAAACCGGGTTTAGGGTATTCAGGGTGTAGGGTTTCGGTTTTGGAGTTTAGGAGGAAGTCGGCAAGACCCGGGGCCCGGCCGGGGCGTGTTTTGTGGGGTTTGGGCTTTAGGGTTTGTTTAAAGGTTGTTTGTTTAGGGTTTAGGGTTTAGGGTGTCTTTGGTTTTTGTTCATAAAGTTTTGTGCGTGTGTAAGGTTTTTCAACAGTTGTTGTTTAATTTGTTTGACAATTTGAAGGGTCGTTCAGTGTGCTTTGTGTGGTTAGAGGCTTTGGGGTGTAATTGTGGGTTAGGGTTCGAGGATTGGGTAATGGCTTTGAGATGCTATGCAAGAGGTGTTTAAGGGTTCGTGAGTTTGGCAATATGTCTGCAAGGTGTGCGGGGCTTCGCCGTGGCTTAAACCCTAAGCACCGCACCCTAAACCCTGAACTCTAAACCCTACACCCTTTGCCGCGGCTTTGCAGCGGTTTGTTAGGTTTTGTAGACGTTGGTCATTCCAGAATTTTGGTGTTTGGCTCGCTGGGGCATTTTAGCGTTTAGGGTAGCGATGGGTGTGGGGGTTTTAGAGTTAAGGAGGTTTTAGGCTAGCAGTTTGTCGGCAATCTGGGTACCCCTTAAACCCCTAAACCCCTAAACCCCTGAAACCCCTTAACCCCTAAACCCCTTAAACCCTAAACCCCTCAACCCCCTAACTCGTAAGCCCCTAAACCCTAAACCCTAAACCCCTAAACCCTAAAACCATAGCCTTCGGGCTGCAGGCTCTGTAGTAGTCTGCGGTTTCTGGCGGTTCAAGGCAGTAGAGTCCAGGCCGTCGGAGTTGAAGGATGTACGGTTCAGGCTTTCGGATCCCAAAGAAGTATCAATACCCCTTAATTAAGGAATCTAGAATTGAGTCAGGGTTCCTTTAAGGGCTCCTTTTAGGTTTTATTTGGTTTAATCCCCCACAATGTTAGGAATAGAGCTCAAATATACAGTATGAAGCCCCTTGTAATTTAAAGTCCATTCCTTCACTAGTGGTCTCAGGCCTTTTCGGCCTGCTTTTGGAGGTCAGAGGGTTTGCGGTTTTGGAATTCCAGCTTGGCTTAGGGTTTAGGGGCTAGGGTTCAGGGTTTCGGCGCATGTGAAGGCCAGAAGCACAGTTCCATCCATCTGCCCTCCCAAAGTTTCAAAGGCACGAGATTCTAGGTTCCCCAGTAGTACCCTTTTACCCTTTTTTTTGGGGGGTTCCCTTATTAAAACCGAATAGTAGGAAAAAGGGTACCCTTATTATTAAGGGGCTACTGGAGAACCTAGGATTATGCGCTTCTGCCGACAAGTTGACGCAGATGCTGGGGCAATTGGCAACTGCGGGATTCAGGACCCAGCATCGCAAGCTGGAGCCAGTCATGTTCGGCCGGTTCTCCGCGAGGACACTTGACGACTTGCGCGAGCAGTACGGCCATACTGTGGCGGCCCGTGTTGACGGTTCGACCTTCGCCATGGGCACTGAACCCACCGTGGTCAAAGCCGTGACGTGAAGGTCGGGGTGAAGGGTTTAGGGCTTGGGGATTCTCTTGACCGTCGACTCCGCAATCCCGGCAAACAAGATCCTGGAGGGGTCCTTCGTCGACTACCGCGCCGAGCACAAGGGGTTACCCACCTGCTCGAGTTTCGAATGGACGCAAGCCGAACTGGACTACGGCAAAGATGAACAGCAGAGGAAGCGAATCTGTCTGATTTAACCATCCCAAACCGAGAGAACCTTCAGCCCCCTGACCCCTAGAATCCTTCTGTTCAGATGTGCCCCAAGACGGGCTTGGGGGTTTGGGGTGTAGGGTTTAGGGTCCCTCGATCACCCCTTGAGTCAAGAATTGCCCGACATGAACCCACCCCTGGACCACATGGTTTAGGGTTTAGGTTTAGGGTTTAGAAACTAATTCACTGACTCCCTTGACAGGCTCGCCTGGAGGTGGACAAGGCCGAAGAGCAGCAGCAGCTTGTTTGGAGTTAGGATGTTTGAGGGTTGGGTTTGGGGCATAGGGAGACACGGCGTTTTTTTTTGAGAGGGGAGGGTGGGTTGGGTTATGGGTTTAGGGAATAGGGGGACAAGGTGTTTTGGGGGTTGGGGCAAGCGTGTTCGGGATTTGGATTTATGCGGTTTTGGGGTGTAGGATTTAGGGTCGAGGGTTCGGGGTTCAAGGAATTCGGCCTCAACCCCTAAACGTTAACAAACCTGACCATGGGATCGTTTATACCTCGTCGCTCTAAACCCCCGAATGCCTTGTAAACCGGTCGGAACCGGTCGGAGGCTCCAAACAGAGAGCCAACATTTCCGAAGCAACTGCGAGCCAAAGAGTGTACAGCTCTAATTAATTTTGGTATCTGGATAAGATATTCCGAGAGCCCAATACCGGAATATTGCTGAAATCATAGTCATAGTACGGAGCCCCCGACAATTTTAGGAATAGATGCCTTAATCAGGGGGTGTTGGGCTCTCTGGATCAGAAAGCTCCAAACCCTGACTTCAGCCCTGCAGCCCTGAACCCTACACCCCAAAGCCTAAGCGGTTTAAGGTCTAGGGTTTAGGGTTTAGGATTAGAGTTTAGGGTTTAGGGTTTAGGGTTGAGGGGGGTTACAGCCTAAATCCCCAAAGCCCAAGCTGTCTCGCTCCTCCTGGAAGCGGTGGGACCGGAAAACCCAGGAAGGTGTGTGAGGCGGAGAAGTCAGAGGCAGAGATCCAGCTGCATGGCAGGGTTTAGGGTTTAGGGTTGCTCCCTTGTAGGGGCCTCAATGATTAGAACAGGACTTTGGGTACACCGCCTGTGCTTTTGTAACGGTAATTATTCTTGGTTCAATATTACAGACGGCTAGGGTCGAGGTTTTAGGATTTAGGCTTCAAGGTATGGGGTTTAGGGTTGCGGGTCAAAGGCCTGGTTGTCGTGTTTAGGAGTTAGTGTTTAGGGTTGAAGGCTTGTTAGGGTTTATTCAGAGTTTATCGGGTGGAGCAACTTGGGGTCGAGGTTGAGGTTTCATGAGGGGGTTTCCGAAAATAGGGCTACCTCATTTTGGGTCCTTATAATAAGGATCCTACTATCTAGGGTACTATATTGGGGTCCCCTATTTTCGGAAACTCCCATGAATGTTTAGGGTTTAGGTTTAGGGTTCCGTACCGCCCTCTTGCCTTAGTTGAGGCTCTAACTTGGGGAGCGTACCAGAACATGTTCCTTTCTGCGAGCCGTCTTGTAAATAGCGATATCTCAACTCCGACCTCGAACAGGAATCCTACTTAGCAAAAGCACACACCAATTTGAGGGTTCACTCCTTTAAACCAACATGGATCCCCAAATGTTCCTGTCTTTTTGTCAGCGGACAGCAGTCTATCAAGATACCTATTTCTGCCTTCGTGTGATTTTATCAACCCTTCATATCAACCGTCATATAGACTTGATGAAGGCACTACAAAACAAGCAGGTTCTCCTAGGTAAGGGGTAAACCCTAAGCCCGAATAGGCCAAGCCTCACAGCCCTTAACCCTAAACTTTGGTTGATTTACATTGGGGTCAGCAGGTCAGCAGCGTTTAGGAGCGTCAGCAGGGTTTAGGAGGACCCTATTACAGACTTTTGTGGGTCATAAAGCCTCAACCCTAAACTAAACCCCTAAACCCTAAACCCCTAAACCCTAACCCCGAAACCTTACACCCGAAACCTTAAACCCCGAAGAACGAAGAGACTGACATGCCAGATCTCATCCTTTCGTCAGTTCTAGATCACCAGAGATTCCAACATCCCTGAGTTACGGAATATACCTTAAAATTATAGTAGGATCCCTTATATGATTTAAGGAATCTACCTTAAATTATAGTAGGATCCTTTATATGATTTACGGAATAATCCGTTTTTTAAGGGAGAGCGGAGTCTTTGGGTCCGTTGACGGTTTGCGACGGTTTTCGCTCAGCGGCTGGAGTGAGATGCTTTGCTGAAGGCGATGCTAGGGTTTAGGGTTTAGGGTTTAGGGGTTTAGGGTTTAGGGTGAGACAGTTTAAGGTACTTGCAGTAAAGCCGGATGCATCAGCGAAGCCCTAAACCCATGATGTCCCAAATAGAAGCTCCGCGCGCCGAGGCTGAAGACAGCCCAGCAGGAGGTGGTCAACTGCAGGACAGGCAAGTATCGATCGTTGCAGATTCCGGTAGCGCAAAGCTCTTAGCAAGCATATGAGCCCTTATATAGCCCTATGAGGCCCAATAACTTCGTTAAATCAAAAACCCAGAGAGCCCAACATCCCTTAATTAAGGAATATGCCTTAAATTATAAGGGGCCTTATATTATGATTTAAGCTATAATCCTTAATTAAGGGGTATTGGGCTCTCTGGGAAGCCACATGAACACCCAGAGGGCTCCCAGGTGTTCTTGGCGTGGTCAGAGATGACAAGCTCTTTGAAAATTTAGTCAAAGGCATGTCGGGGGGTTGGGGGTGGAGGTTCAAGCATTTCGGGGTAATGGCTGGAGCCTCCCAAACTCCTTGACTTGCGCCTAAGCCCTGAAGTGTGGGGGTATCCTTCGTATGATTAAGGGTATGTTCTTATCGCAGCCGGACATGGGTTCAGGTTGCAGTGGGCATAGGGGTTTCCCAGAGAGCCCAATACCCCTTAACTAAGGAGTATAGCTTAAATCATAATATGAAGCCCCTTATAATTTAAGGTATATTGCTTCTCTCTGGGTTCGTACAAGACATTGACTGGTGTGCCTGTGGTTTTTGCCCTATATAAAACCCTGAATCCGTACGCCTAGTAGGGGTGTTTACAGGCTCAGGAGACTGAGAGGTTCGGCTCCTTGGGCTTATGATTATGAGAGGATAGACAGGATGACTCCACTTGGGACCCTCCCTAAGCCTAGCCCTAGACTACCATACTTAAAGGATCACGGGACTTAATAAGTAGGTTATAATTGGGATTATAGGTCCCCTAAGTGGGGTTATCCTAGTTACAACCTGCTTATGACCTTACTTACTAAGTCCCAAGAGCCTTTAAGTAGACCCTAAACCCTAAACCCTTAAAGGGAGCCCTATTACAGAACCCTAGAGTACCCTTAAAAAGGAACCCTAAACCCTAAGCCTACCCTAGACTACCATAACCTAAACCCTAAATCCGAATCCCCCGGGAGGACGAAGCTGAAAGAGTCGAACAAGTCTCGCGGCAGTATTTACGACTTTCAAATATATATCCCTTATTTAAGGAATATACTTTGTAAATTATAGTAGGATTCCTAATTGGATTTAAAGAATATTCCTGAATTAAGGGACATAAACCCTAAACCCTAAACCGCATTAAGGGACCTTGGGTTTCTGGGCTTCTGGTATTGGGCATTGGGCGCTTTAGGCTTAGAGCTCAAGGCTCAGATTCGGAGTTTGAGGATGTCAAGGTTTGTTCCCAGAGACTCCAGTATTCCTTAATTGAGGAATATTCCTTAAATTATAGTAGGATCCATAATATGATTTAAGGAATATTCCTTAAATTATAGTAGGATCCCCAAGATGATTTAAGGAATATTCCTTAATTAAGGGGTATTGGAGTCTCGGGGTTGTTAGCTTTAACCTAAACCCTTAACCCTGGACCCACAACCCTAACCGTTTGATAGCTGCACCTCCGACCTGGCTAGACGTGTCCTGGGTACTAACTAGGCCGGATTGTAATCGGGAGGCTTACAACGTCAGATATGTGTGCCTCATGCCCTTTAGCGCTTTTATTGTTTGGGATTTCTGGGTCTAGGGTTTATGTCGTTTCTGTTGAAGTTGCTCCTTGCAGGTGCAGGCTATCTGTAACTTTCTCATGATTCCGCTTCAAGCCCAGTTGGAAGTGTCACAAGCCATATGCACAGTTGCCGATCAGACTCTCCTTGCGGCTCTGCAAGAAGCTTTAAAGAACTGGGGTTTCGGGTTCAGTGTACGAGAAGATTTTGGAGTTTGGATGTTACGCTAATGTTTCAAAGCCCTGTTAACTTGGTTCAGTTTCAGTTTCTTCCGCCAGGATCATCTCGCTATCTGGGGAGCACCCAGAGAGCCCAATACCCCTCAATTAAAGAATATAGCTTCAATCGTCATGTTAAGCCCCGTATGATTCAGGGTATACAGTATTCTTTAACTGAGGGGTATTGGGCTCTCTGGGCAGCATGTGGAGGAGTTATGTAGAGTAGGAGGTCACCAGTTTGTGCATCCATCGCAACCCTTACAGTGGACCTCATCCCGGATCACTGTATCATCCTTCCAGTGGCCGTTTCTTCCATTGTAGTAACCTCAAGTGTCGGTGTAGGCTTGTGGTACATGCGTTCAAGCTGAAGCAGGGTAAACGAAACACTTGTGAGCCATGAGGTCCCGCCGTATCTGTGAACTACACGGTTCAGCGTTTAGGTTTCAGAGTTTAGATATTATCAGTTGCATGTTATGCCCTTCCCCTTACATTCTGTAGCCTGAGGTAAGCACTAAGGCTTGGAACCCCAAACCCTTGAACCCCAAAATGTCACACTTTGGATGCTGAGGTTGCCCGGAGCCCCAAAACCTTTTGTCCTTAACCCTGAGCCTCCAAACTAAAAGAAACAAAATCCTAAACCCAACCACCCTAAACCCCACAACACTGAGCCCTCAACTTAAATCCTAAACCCAAACCCTTCTCCCTATTCAAGAACCGCTTCCGAAGCCCTAAACATAAATCCTAAACCCCAAAACCCTACATCCCTAAATCCTCATAGGAATTCAAAGGAACCTTTCACAGGAGCCCAAACACAGAGAGCCCAATACCCCTTAATTAAGGAATTGCTGTTGTTCTTGCAAGGAAATCGACCTTGCACGAATCGTTGACATTATTCCCGGTCGGGTTGTTAGTCAACAATCCTGCAACTCGGGCGTTGAAGCCTTATATAGGGACCGTGGTTTTGCAGCGGACCTAGAAGCATGCGTTCAAGCATGCGGGGGCATGAGCCATGTCACCTAGAAGATGCTCTTCAAAAACGAGGCCTGCGACATCGCTATGCCCGGACAGGCCAGAATTGGCGAGGTGGTGCAAAACTGCCCTTGATTGATACAGCCTCCTCTTGCAATGTCAAGACTGAGAATGCACAAGGGTTGGGGTGGTTATATTCCTTAATTCAAGGGTCCTAAGGCCTATGAAAATCCTTGCAAAAGCCTCAACGGGGCCCTGGTTGAGGGAACTAAGGGGTATTGGGCTCTCTGGGAATTCCCTTTGAAGTAGACCCTAAACCCTGAAACCCTTAAAGGGAACCCTATTATGGAACCCAATAGTACAAGCCAATTCCTTAATTAAGAAAGGCGAAGCATTACGCCACCGACCCCAAAATCCCTAAACACTAGACCCTAACCCCAAAATCCCTAAATCCCTAAACCCCTAAACCCCTAAACCCCTAAATCCTAAACCCCTAAGGCCCTAACCCCCTTGAAGGGGCCTTAACCAAGAAAGGCCACTTAAAGGCTCATGGGACTTAGTAAATAAGGTTCTAGGAAAAACTCACTTAGGGGACTTATATCCCCAGTTATAACCTGCTTACTAGTCCCATGATCCTCTAAGTACCCGAAACTCCCCGTTATAGAACCCTTACAGATCCCTTAAAGGAGCCCTTTAAAGGAAACCTAGGGTTTCTTACTAAGCCCCAGGATCCTTTAAGTAACTAAGAAAGGCGAAGTAAACACTCAAAATCCCTAAACCCCTAAACCCCTAAACCCCTAAGGCCCTAAGGCCCTAAGGCCCTAAGGCCCTAAGGCCCTGACCCCCGTGAAGGGGCCTTAACTAAGAAAGGGCTAGAGTAATCCCCAAAAAGTTGGAAACCGGATTAAGGCCAAATAGTGCTGGGATTCCCTATACATTACTCTTAAGGATTGAGGCTATTGGGTTTCCAACTTTTTGGCTTCTACTGTAGTAAACACCCAAAGGTTGATCACGGCCGAGACAAAGGCGCTTGCAACTTGCGCCTCCTCGAAGAGACCCGGCTCTTGAGAGGGTTTAGGGATTAGGGTTTAGGGATTATAATTAGGGATTAGGGTTTTGGGTTTAGGGTTTTGAGTTTAGGGTTTTGGGTTTAGGGTTTAGGGTTCTCTTCAGAGGGAGTTGGAGGGTTGTGGGTCAAGGGTTGAGGGGTTAGGGTCGAGGGCCAAGACTCCCATATCCCCTATTTAAAGGATTTTCACCCTAAATTATAGCAGGGTCCCTAAAATGAGTTAGTATGATCTAATGGGTATTCCTTAACTAAGGTATATTGCAGTCTCTGGGACCTTAGAGTGGGTTGGAGGGTGACGGGTTATAAGGATCGAGGGTTTTAGGGTCGAGGGTTTTGGGTTTAGGGTTGAGGATTTTGGGTTGAGGGCTTTTAGGGTTCAGGGGTTTTCGGGTTTAGGGATTAGGGTTTAGGGTTTAGGGTTGAGGGTTTGCGGTCTAAGCGCTTACGGGGTTTGGGCTTGAGGGTTTTGGGTCTAGGATTGACGAGCTGGTCATGATGACAAGACTAGTCGTCGCCTTAAAGGGTTTTGGCATTTTCAAGGCTTTAGAGTTCTGGGTTTCGGGTGTACTTGAAGGCTCATGGGACTTAGTAACTAGGGTTCCTCAAAGGGTTCCTTTAAGGGATCTATAAGGGTTCTATAAGGGGGAGGTTATATAGATTACTTAGAGGCTCATGGGACTTAGTAAGTAAGGTTATAAGTAGGTTACAATTAGGATAACCCCACTTAGGGGACTTATAACCCCAATTATAACCTACTTACTAAGTCCCATGATCCTTTNAGAGGCTCATGGGACTTAGTAAGTAAGGTTATAAGTAGGTTACAATTAGGATAACCCCACTTAGGGGACTTATAACCCCAATTATAACCTACTTACTAAGTCCCATGATCCTTTAAGTAGGATCACCGTTGCCATAGTCACAATGACGATGGCGGTGCAACGAAGCAGCAAGAAATGTGCAAAACAACCGTGGCAGCATCATCAACAGCGGCATCATCAACAGCGGCAGCTGACATCACCGCTAAATAGAGAAATCCTACGACCAAGAAGCCCAAACCCCAAACCCTCGACACTAAGCTCCAAACCCGAGGTGGTAGTTCTAAATAAGGGCCCCTTTTATGGCTCCTTTTTTATGAGGGTGCCGTACTATATAGGGGACTTAAAGCGGACCCTAATTTGGAGAACTACCAGTCTAGCTCCTTATAGTACCCTTCTAAAAGCCTGTATAGATCCCTTTAAAAAAGAGACCCTAATTTGGAGAACTACCCGTACGTGACCTCATCGAATTTCTGACCAAGGAAGGCCGTCGCATCCGAGGTGAAGCTCGCCGACAAGGCGCCTGCAAACACCATCGACCCAGACCAGAGAGCCCAAGAGCCCTTAAGGGGTTTAGGGCTTAGGGTTTAGGACCCAGAGAGCCCAAGACCCTGTAGTTCAGGAATGTAGCCTTAAATTGGGGTTCCTGCAATGTTTAAGGGCTCCTGTAAGGGCTTTATAAGGGTTTTGGTGGGACCCATATACCCCTTAATTGAGGAAGACAGCTTAAATCACAGTATGAAGCGCCTTCTAATTTAAGGTATATTCCCTAATTAAGGGGTATTGGGCTCTCTGGGTTCAATCTTTGACCCGGTGAGCTACAGCTTAAGCTTTTTCGGGTGAAGGGCTGAGTTCTCCAGGAACCTTTGGTTTGCCTGCCCTGGCGGGCAAGTATAAAAGTGCACTAACAAGTGGCAATCGTATCCCCGTAGAGTCCCAATATAATTAGAATAGACTATGCCGCAAGATCCTGTTGTGGTTATAAAGGCCCCGATCGGAAGATCAGATAAGACAGTTCTACAGCCTTAAGAAGACCCTATTGACTCTGCGTTTCAGCTTTGAAAGTGCTATTGTGCGCCCAAGCCTTAAATTCTAAACCAAACTGCAACCTCCAAGCAGCAGTCCCTCATATTACAGTTTATAAATTCTGAACCCAAAACCCTGATCCGCATAAGCGTACCGAGTTTCAGGATGAAGGATGTGTTGCTGAGGGTCGCTACCCTTTTCACCAGATTTGGAACTTCGTTGGCTGACCCAAACCCTGGGTTTCGGAGTTACGGAGTTTAGGGTTTAAGGTTTAAGGTTAAGGGTTTAGGGTTTGGGGTTTAGGGTTGAGTTTTAAGAGGCGAGGTTGGTTTTATACGGCTCCAAAGAAGGGTTAGGGTAGCTGGAAGGCTCAAGGAACTTTGAAAGTAAGCTGTACGCAGCAGGCTTTTTGTTACGCTACTCTCGCTTCGGCTACCGAGAGCCGCAAGTCATATGCGCAAAACACCTAAACCCTGTTTCTGCGGCAGGAGTGTCGTCAGCTGGGTGACGTGCAGGAGAAGATGTACCAACCACTGAAACAGGCAAGCCCAGGGTTGTCCAGAGAGCCCAATACCCCTTAATTTAAACATGTTCCGTAAATCATACTCTAAGCCTCTTGCGATTCAGGAATATTCCTCAACTAAGGCCATTAGGCTTTCTTCAGGATTTAGGGTTTAGGGTTGAGGGGCCTGTAGTGCAGGGTTGAAAGTTCAGCTTTGGGGACTTCACTCTCGGGGGTTTGGTGTTGACGGTCTGGGCCCCTTTAGGGCAGTTTACAGGGCTTGGGCGTGTGTGGGGTTAGTTTTAGGGTTTAGGGTTTAAAGTCTAGGGGCTTAGGGTTTACATAGGCTGCTGCCGCCTTCGCTTGTATACGAGGTTCGCTTCTCCGTTCATCTATAAGGGCCTTACTGATTAGAATAGGGTTTTGGGGTATTGTATAGTACATGCATAGTACAGTAATCTAGTATAATTATAATACGGAGCGAATGGGGTTTAGGGTTTAGGGTTCGGGGCTCGGGGGCTCCTTAATGCAACTAATAGAGATACTGGGGAATCTATCTACACCCCACAGAACCCTATGAAACCCTAGAGAGACTTTACAGATTCCGATTAAAACAACGCTTAGCCCTTGCACATCCCTGTACGAAGGCTCCCGTTCCTCTCCGTGAACCCTGACCTTGAAAACACGGCAATATCTTTTGAAATCCTCATAATAACCCTGAAATTTATCCTCTCCCTCTAACCACCCTCCTCAAACCATAGAGATATCCCTGTGATCCCTTACGCAGCACCATACCCCCCGCCACTGCCGCCCCAAAACCCCAAACTCAATATAAGCTCTATGGCCTTCTAGAGACCCTCACTACACAATCCCCCCGCTCTCCGCGAACCCTGACCCTGAACCCTATAGTAACACCTTCATCTACCTGAGTAGTACCCTTTTGCCCTTTTTATTTTCGGACCCCCTTATTAAAACCGAATAGTAGGAAAAAGGGTACCCTTATTATAAAGGGGCCACTCAGAATCCTAGTCATAGTATGTTTGTAAACCCTTGAAGCCCTGTAGACTGAACACCCTAGACCCTAAATCCCTCTAAGGCATCCGAAAAGCCTTGTTCCTCTTCTTAAAGGCTCATGGGACTTAGTAAGTAAGGTTATAAGCAGGTTGTAATTAGGATAACCCCACTTAGGGGACTTATAACCCCAATTATAATCTACTTACTAAGTCCCATGATCCTTTAAGTAACCTACAAAAACTCCCCCTTATAGAACCCTTATAGATCCCTTAAAAGGAACCCGTTAAGGAACCCTAGGGTTTCTTACTAAGTCCCATGATCCTCTAAGTACCCTAAGCTCCCCTTTATAGAACCCTTGTAGATCCCTAAACCCTAAACCTAAAGGAGCCCTATAAGGAACCCTAGTTACTAAGTCCCATGATCCTCTAAATAACCTAAACTCCCCCTTATAGAACCCCTTATAGATCCCTTAAAGGAGCCCCTATGGATCCCTTAGCCCCTACTACTGTAAGTCCCATGATCCTTTACGTTTTGGCCAAAGCCAGGCACACGTGCACGGCGCGGCGGCCCGGAAGCAAATCAACGCTTTGTGCAAGGCTGGGCTGGGTCTCATGGCACCCAAAAAGCCCAGTACCTCCTAATTACCCTAAACCCTAAACCCTAAACCCTACACCCTTAATTAAAGAACATCGCTTAAATCATAATTTGTAGCCCCCTATATTTTCAGGTACATTTCTTACTTAAGGGGTGTTGAAAGAACATTTAAACTGGAAAGAACCAGGGTGGCTTAGGCTTTAGGGGTCACAGGTTGCGGGGTTCATCGAAAAACCTGACCCCCTAAACTTCCCTAAGCCCTACAGCGGACTCGGCAGAGCGGAGCGGGAAGTGCATCTTGCGTCAGGGCTTATGAAGGGCTTTATGATTCTACTGAAGTTCCATGAACACTGAAACCCGAAAACCCAAATATCCCTAAACCCTAAACCCCAAGGAATATAAGGGGCCCAACTAATTACCAATGCTATTTTGGTGGTTCCTTATTGTAATTATAGTATACTGAGCCCCAAAACACTATTCTAATTATTAAGGCACCTATGTTATCCTTCCTTTTCCTGCGAAGCTCTCCGCCTTAGCCGTCCTGTTTGCGGCAGGCCTTTGGTTTGGGTCTGTGTGTTCCCGGGTGTAGGGTTTAGGGGGGTTTATGGTTTAGGTTCCGGGCTTACCTGTTTGGGGTTTATCAGAGGGGTCGAAACGGCAATAGTCCCTATACATCATAATAGTTCTGGTATAATATACTCAAAGTTCTGTGGTGGAACAAGGCAGAACCAACAAATCAATCCCATCTTGCCATGCTGTCCACCCGGTAGTTCTGTATGTTTCTGATAAGTTGTTGTCAGTCGTGTGTGAGAGGGAGAAGTGTGTGGGAGAGAGAGCAGAACTATCCACAGGAAGACATTGTGAAAATAGAAAGGCAGAGAGAAAGAACGCCTCGGAAAGATAGAAAGAGATCGATAAAGAGAAACATCCGCATACATGGAAAGAGGCAAGAGATTCAGAAAGGACTTTGAGCGCATGTTCGCCATAAGCTGGTCCGAAGCAGGAATCTCCAACATGTCACTGACGCTGGAGGTAAGCCTCATAAGTGGCAAGACCGTGTCACTTCAGACAGACGAGGACGAATCTGTGAAATCACTGAGGGTGCGTGCCCAGAGAGCGCTGAGAGTTGGCAAGGGTCGCCTCTTAAACTCCACTGGCTTAGTTCTTGATGGAGACGATCCCATAAAGACTGCCAGGCTCCAGAAGGCGGAGCCGCTAACGTTGCATGTCCGTAGAGTCGATATACGTGGCACCGCGCGGGCCTTTGCTGCAATTCTGGGGGATGCCTCCATCGTGACCTGGGGCGATGCTGACAGCAGTGCCGTGCAAGATCAGCTGAAGAATGTGCAGCAGGTTCAAGCAACTTATTATTCCTTTGCTGCGATCCTTGGTGATGGCTCCGTCGCGACCTGGGGCGATGCCGGGCCCTGTGGTGACATCAGTGGCATCCGAGGCAAGCTGAAAAATGTGCAGCAGATTGGAGCAACCAACGGGGCGTTTGCTGCGATCCTTGATGATGGCTCTGTCGTGACATGGGGAAGCGCTTCTGTTGGTGGTGACAGCAGTGCTGTGCGAGATCGGTTGAATCATGTGCAGCACATTCAATCAACTCAGCGATCCTTTGCAGCGATCCTTAGAGATGGCTCCGTGGTGACCTGGGGCGATGCTGAAAAAGGCGGTGACAGCACTGCTGTGCGAGATCAGCTGAAGAATGTGCAGCAGATTGCAGCAACCGATGCGGCCTTTGCTGCGATTTGTTGTGATGGCTCTGTCGTGACATGGGGAAGTGCTCATTTCGGTGGTGACAGCCGATCCGTGCGACATCAGCTGAAGAATGTGCAGCAGATTCAAGCAACTGCACGGGCCTTTGCTGCGATCCTGGGTGATGGCTCCGTCGTGACCTGGGGCGATGCCAGGCGCGGTGGTGACATCAGTGGCGTCCGAGATCAGCTGAGAAAAGTGCAGCAGATTCAAGCCACTCTTTTTGCCTTTGCTGCGATCCTCGGGGATGGCTCGGTCGTGACATGGGGAAATTTTGATTGCGGTGGTGACAGCAGTGCCGTGCGAGATCGGCTGAAGAATGTGCAGCACATTCAGTCAACCCAGCGTGCCTTTGCAGCGATCCTTGTTGATGGCTCTGTGCTGACATGGGGCGATGCTGATTTCGGTGGTGACAGCAGTGCTGCGCGAGATCAGTTGAATCATGTGCAGCACATTCAATCAACTCCGTGCGCCTTTGCTGCGATCCTTGGCGATGGCTCCGTGGTGACCTGGGGCGATCCTCGCTTCGGCGGCGACTGCTGTGGTGTGCAAGAGCAGCTGAAAGATGTGCAGCAGATTGGAGCAACCAATGGGGCGTTTGCTGCGACTTGTGGTGATGGCTCTATCGTGACGTGGGGACATTCCGATTTCGGTGGTGGCAGCGATCAGCTGAACAACAGCTGCGTGTATCAAACGAAACGGTTCGATGCATGTTTGTCCACGTCTTGGTGAAGTTGTCATCGTCTTCCCGATTCCCGGGTAGTCACTAGCCCTATAAACCCTAAACCTTAAACCCTAAACCCTGGATTCTGGAATCTGCCACGACTGTCCCCAGACCTGAATGAAGCCTTCGAGTCAATGTAATATAGGCGCCTATATAACTACCAATACTATTTTGGGGGGTTCCTTTTCAAAAGGTTCCTTAGGTATAGGGGCCTAAATATCTACCAATACTATTCTTGAGGCTCCTTATTATGATTATAGTATAATATACCCCCAAACCCTATTCTAAGTATGAAGGCCCCTATGCTAAGTTCTGGGTGTACTGGGAGGTCTACAGTAGGATCCCGCAAGGGGTCCTTATGTTAAATGTGAAGCCTTTTTCAGATTATCCGCATTGCTTAAAGCCTTATAGCACCTCATGTAAGACTCTGCCAAGCTGCTTGTACAATCAATCAATGCATCATCTCTGCAACCTCATCAAGCTAAGTGGAAAGCATTCGAAGGTGTGCGCCCTAAACCCTAAACCCTAAACCAAGTACCAACCTTGTGTCGGTGATCTGCGGCATCAGTCACAATCGGACTCTCAGGATATTCGAATTTTCCGATTTTGCAGTTCCTTTTGGTAATCACTGCAGACGACACTCTGATTTGAAGACGCACTCTCCTAAGCCCTGAAACTAGACCTTTTTCGTAGTTGGGTAGCATTTTATAAATTTCTGTGGGTATTTAAACCCAAGAAGGACTGGACATCTAAGTTTGTAATACTACGGTTGGTGAGATAAATCCTGCATTACCTTAAGGACCCTAAACTATGGGAGTCATGGTATATTCCTTATTATGGGTAATGCAGGATTTATATCATCAACCGTATCTCGAATCTTCAGGTACCTTTATAGTACCCTTATAGATCCCTTTAAAGGAACCCTTGTAAATCCCTTTTTAAAAATCTTTAAGAGACCGAATCTTCTGCTATCGGAGGCTGGGCAGAAGGTCGGCTTCCACAAGGAGATGCCCTTTAGGGCCTGTAAGGGTTAGGCCTCTTATAGGGTTTAGGGCCTTCAGGCTTCGGGTCGTGTTTTAGGGTTGAGGGGTTTAGGGTTTAAGTTTAGGTCTTAGTGTTTAGGGTCGTGCCTTAGGCCTTAGGCCAAGGAATCCTTAAAGTATTACAGGAGCCCTGTGGTAGAAAAGGATCCCCTGAAACCCCGAAACTTGTGCCCTGTTTGCCTAGCTCGCTCCACTTCTTCCAAGTTCGAGTAGCCTAGAACTGGTGGTGCATGGCAGTCTCGAGGGCTAACCTTGCGCGCGTCTTTTCTCACGGCTGTGCAGGGATTCGACAAGGTCACGACCTCTGGTCGTGCGCTGCTCTACGCAGAGGCCGAAGTGCAACTGCCTGCCACTCAGTTACTGTGTGTGGCGTAGAGTGTGGCAGCACGGACGATACATCATATGCGGAATCAAGGCGAAGCAGCTTCCTGCGCAGCCGTTCTTTGTCACAGGAAGTGTTACGCTAGACGCCAGACCTGTCAGAATGGCTGAAAGCCCGTCGGAGGTGAGAGGGAGCAGAACAAAACTTGAGGACAGAAAGGGTCAAGCTTGGGGATGCAACTCGGAGTGTGGTCGTGGAGCGCTTGTTGTGCGGAATGCTCTGAGCGGTATCTCCCACCAGTTGCGACTTCTTCCGGATGTTTTTCGCCCCTCTGCTTGTGCACTCTTCTGCCTATCTCCTGAAGGTGCGTGCCTATCGTGGTTGGCAGCGGGTTCTGTGGGACCACGTTCGTCGGACTGAGTGGCACAACCTCGGCGAGCCCTTGATCTTCACATTCAGCACGCTGGACTGGGCCAGAGTGAACTGCGATTCACCTGATGAGTGGGAGAAGGCTGGCAAGCCGATGGAGGTACAATATTACCTCCATCGGGATTAATGCACCCAGCCCGCTCATGCACCGGCTGCTTTCAGCCAAACAGAGGAAAGCTTCTGCGAGTGACGTGCAGTGCAGCTTGATGTGTCGCGGCTTGTTGCTCTGAACCCTGCGCCAGTACCCTGCGCCATGCAGTCTCAACTCAGGTCCGGACCACGTCGAGGAGAGGATGGTCCTGCATTCGGTCCTGAACGCGATCTGTCCTCCGGCGCGTGGCTGCTTTCTCTTAACCCTTCGCCCCACTTTCGGCATCTAAGGTCTATGACGTCTTCAACATAGCCGCGGACGGGAAGCAAAAATCCTTGCCGTGTGTCTTCCTCGCGGGCGCTTCCTGGAAACCTCGCTTACCTTCCCTGGCGGAGGTGCGAGGGCTAACTCTGTGACCGGCTAGCTGGTTACGGAGATGTGGCAAGGTCACTGGCGAGTTCTCGGGCAACCTGCCGGTGGAAAACGTGCGGTGCGGAGCTCAGCAGCCGTAGCAGTGCAGTTTACATGAAGGAAGACTCTCGGTTTTGCGTTGTGCCCGAAATGCGTCCGACCGGTTGAGCAAAAACATTTATGGCTCAAAGACAAGCCCCTGAAGTCCGAAAGTTAGAAGTAGACTCTGTTTCCAAGCATTTCCTGAGATGTGCGCTGGCGAGAAGAAGCCGTCCAGTGGCATCTCGGTCTGGCACCGGACACACCACCGCTTGACCAGGTAATATGCGGATGCGCCTACCCGAGCCACCCCAAACCCTGAAACGAAACCCTAAATCACAAGTTGGTGTTTAGGGCTTCAGGCTGCGGGCTTCAAGCCTTAATATATGGGAAGGGGAAACCCGGTAGGCCCCCTCTTGGCTATAAAGAGTACATGGGTTGAATGCGTGTAGACGGTGTGAACCGAAACCCCGTTAATACCGATGAATGCGGGGTTACCGTTTGTATTTGCAGGTTGTGCAGGTACGAGTGGGGCACCAAAAGCGGATGTCCAATTCTATGGCAGCTTATTTACGTACGTCAAGAGGTATAGTGTCATGATGAACAACAATATATCTTCTGATGGAAAGGCAAGACTGTCAATGCAGCACGTTAGGCAGACATGCGAAGCCAGGTGACAACATCGAGTATTATGTTCATCCCATATAGGTGTCGGATGCACGCATCATAGCTCCTTCATCATCGCTCAACCACAAATATCTCGTTGCCACTCACGTGATGTCTGTTACGTGTCTACGTACTTGCCTGCATACTCAGTGCGTATTGAAGTAGTGTCTCGTTAC
>BGNK01000390.1:193217-256935 GCA_003297005.1 Symbiodinium sp. clade A Y106
GACAAATGAATCGACACTATTTTTGAGCATCAGATATTGGCTTTCCACGAAAACTGGGCACTTTGCCATTTGTTAAGGCCTTGCGCTACGTTGGCTAGATTTCCTAAGCAGTGAGAACGCTGTTTTCACACACTATAGTCTGACAAGGTTGGCATAAAATCCAATCATCTGTGGGCAAGCAGCTCCGCGCGGGAAACCGACGATTGGGGTGTGGGCGGGTAAACCCAAAAAACCGAAAANGAAAAAACAAGAACAAAAAAAACACTTTCCCAGGAGACTAGTCCCCCAGATTTTTTGTATACTGGATATAAGGCCCTACAGGCGGAATAGCATGCTGTAAACCACTAAAACCGAAAAACAAAAAAAACAAAAAAAACAAAAAAAACAAAAACCAAAAAAACCAATTCTCCAGGAGACTAGTCCCCCAGATTTTTGGTTTTTTTGGTTTTTGTTTTTTTTGTTTTTTTTGTTTTTTTTGGTTTTTTTGGTTTTTCGGTTTTAGTGGTTTACAGCATGCTATTCCGCCTGTAGGGCCTTATATCCAGTATGAGGACGNGTTTTAAATCAATGCTTCTGTGATCATACGGGCCGACGTGCAAGGATCATAGGACACAACAAGGGTTTTGGGAGACGTAAAACAGCCATGCGGGGGCCTACCGGGTTTCCCTCTCTCTTATAATAAGGGTACCCTTTTTCCTACTATTCGGTTTTAATAAGGGAACCCAAAAAGAAAAAGGGTAAAACGGTACTACTGGGGAACCTAGTTAGCGTTCAGGGTTTATGATTTCGAGCCGGTCTTGAGGCCTGGAAGCTTCACGAAGCGCATAGAAACGGATCTCCAAAGGCCCGTCCATCCCAACCCTTACCCTAAACCCTAAACCCTAAACCCCTTAGCCCCGTCAAGGATCACAGGACTTAGTAGTAAGTAGGGCTACAAATTCTTACAGCACAACACGGGCACCTCTAACTCGTCTGGTAGCCGCCCACAAGTTCTGGGCTTTTAAGTAACCAGGGAGAAAAAAGTATAAACTTTTATTTCATAATCGTTCCTTTAAGAAAAAAGTATTAAAGTATGGTACTCCAAAGCCCAGAGTTTCAATCTTTCGCTATCAAGCTGAAACCAACAACACAATGAGCAAACAAGAACGCAAACTTAGCCACTGAAACTCAAGTCAAGACCCTACATCTCTAAACCCCCACAACTCCAAACCCAAAATACCAAACCTCAAGCGCAACAAATTCTGAGCCCGACGCCCTAAGTTACTAAGAACCGAAACCCTCTACAATCTCCACAAAGCCCTTATAGATCCCTGTTCAGCTTTACGCCCTCATCGAACCCTAAACCCTCTAAAGTCTCCATACTTGGAGGGTCGGGGGACTTAGTTTGTAGGTAGTAAGTAGACTTATAAGTACCCTAAATGGGGCCCTAATTGGGGTTATGGTACTTATAACTCTATAAAATAACTACTTTGTAAGTCCCCCGACCCTCCAAGTAACGCCCTCATCGAACCCTAGGCCCTCGCAAATGAAAGCGGGGGCCTCTTGATCGAGGCCTGGCTGCTGCGGCCGATACCTCGAGCTTCGAGACCTCAACTGCTGGCTATCAGCTCTTCATTTCTGTGTGTTATACAAGGGCCCTCAGAATTAGAATACGTGGTTGGGGGTACAACGTTGCAAAACTATGATAAGGCACCCTAGGGATAATATTGGTAACTATTCGCCTCTATACGTTCATGGGTGTCAAAGGTCTGTCCGGGTTCTCACAGGGTTTCACAAGGCTGTTATCGGAGTGTCGGCGCTAGGGCTTAGGTTGTGTCTCTGCCGATTTTGTTCTTCTTTAGGGTCGGGTGTTTAGGACTTGCCGCGGTTCGTGTTTAAGTGTTAAGGCTAGGGATGTTGCCTCAGGCAGTTTTCTCTCGAATTGTGTGGTGTTTAGGGATGTAGCATAGTTGTGTATGGCAAGGCTTATACAGGCTTTAATGCTGGGTTTAGGGTTTAGGTTGTGTGAAATAAGTTCTGGGGTTCGACAATGTCTTCCTGATATTTCCGTTTTCTAAAGAAGGGTTCTCTCCGATTTTTTCCTCTTCTGCTTGCGAGCCCTTTCTCTCTTGCCTCCTTTTCGTCATTTTGCGGGCTGTGCTCAGCGCTTTTGCCTCACAGCCTCCTTACTGCAGCTACTGCTGCAGTTTACAGGCACGGCAGCCTGTGCAGAAACGGGGTGCCTGCAAATGTTGAACCAGGACACACATGGGAGTTTCCGAAAATAGGGGACCCTAATACAGTACCCTAAATAGTAGGATCCTTATTATAAGGACCCCAAAATAAGGTACCCCCTATTTTCGGAAACTCCCACATGAAAGTAAACAAGCCCTTTTACTAAGCTGGTCTCGGGATCCTTCGCAGGCAGGTCTTGCGTGATTACACGTACAGCTACAGATCATGTACCCTAAGGCTCCATGTACCCATATAGTAGATACTTAGGCCTTAAAGTACCTATATAGGGACCCCTTTAAGGCCTAAGTATCTACTATAAAGGTACATGGAGCCTTTGGGGTACACCTGTTGCTTCAGGAGGCTATCCTTTGACAGATCCGGGTGTTTCGTGCAGGACATACGTCCGAAACTGGCTTTCAACAGCTCGTCAGCATCAGTTGCTTCCACCGAGAACTGAGAATCTGAATGTACTGATGTTGCCGATAAGAGCCGATAGGAGCTTGTTGCTATTTATGTTTTTGCCTTTGGCTTTCGGTTTCTGCTTCAGAGCTTGAATGTCGAAAGCAGTTGCTTTTTCAGGGTGTTTTACCCCCAAGTGAGTATTGTGCTTGGAACGTATTTGCAAGAGCAAGCCGAATCTGAGCCAGACCCCCGGACTGTTGCAAAGCATTCAACATCCCTCCAAGACAGATTTCCCCGGGGATAGGGGTCAAAGTTAAGCTGTAGGAGCCCCGCGAACTCGCTAAATAAGGTACGGTACATGGGAGTCTTCTGTCTACAGATTAAAGCACTTAGGCCCTAAACCCTAAATGCCCAAGGCCCTCCTGAACGCTGACCATGAACCGTACCTCCCCAAATCGTCGGGCAGAGGATATCAAGGTGGTCGAGCTAGGTTCTAGATGGACCCTGAACCTGAAGCCCCTAGAGTCAAAATGTGAAACAATAGCCATGAACATGAGGGTTAAGAGCTGCTGCAAGATTGAATTATCGGTTTTTGCTAGGGCCTAAACCCTAAAACCCAGAGACCGTATGAACCCTAAAACCTTACCCTAAACCCTGAAAACCTGGTCTGTAAACAACCTAAGGACCCCCAAGCCCTAAAGCTCTAAACCTTGGACCCCGAAACTCTAAACCCCAAACCCACAACCCTTACGGCCTAAAATCAAAACCCTCAAACCTGAAGCCCTGAAGGCTCAGAAGCTTGAATCCTCTCAAGCCCTAAACCATGAACCCTAAAACCCTAAACCCACAACCCTTGAACCCTAAAACCTCAAAGCCCAAAACCCTCAAGCACCCCCTAAGGGTCCATGTACCCAACTAGTATATACATTGGCCTCGACGTAGTCCCCATATAGCTACTTTGGGGCGGAAGTATATACTAATTCGGTACATGGACCCTTGAATAGCCTAAATGTCCCTAAACCCGTATGGTACCCTTCAAGCAACCCATAAAGGAACCCTAGTTGGATACGTGGACCCTTAAGCACCACCCTAAACAAGCGCTACGCTAAACCCTAAACCCTCAAACCTCAAAGCCTAAAACCCTCAAGCACTCCCTAAACCATCAAGCCCATAAAACCCTTATAATAGATCCTTAAAAGGATCCTTTAAAGGAGCCCTTAAAGAATCCTTTAAAGGAACCCTTAAAGGATACCTTTTTCTGAGGCCCAAGACCCTCCCCGGCACTGGGAGGCTGACCATAAAGCTCTAGTAAGTCTCGATCTCCAACCTCCTCTTCTTCCTCGGTTTAGGGTTTAGGATTTAGGGTTTAGGATTTAGGATTTAGGGTTTAGGATTTAGGGTTTAGGATTTAGGGTTTAGGATTTTTTTAAGGCGCCTCTTTTATGGGTTTAGGATTTAGGATTTAGGGTTTTTACGGTTCTTAGGGTTCTTAGGGGTTTAGCGGTTTAGGGTTTAGGGAATTCGCTGCAGGAGTAGCGTCGAAGGTCTTAGGGCTTTAGGCCTTCGGGGTTTTGGGGCTTTGGCTTTGGGACTTTGGTTGGCTTCAGGGCTAGATTCCTGAGTAGACCCTTTGTAATAAGGGTACCCTTTTTCCTAATACTCAGTTTCAATAAGGGGGCCCTAAAACAAAAAGGGCAAAAGGGCACTACTCAGGAACCTAGAGGGTCTTAGGGTCTTGCCTGGTTTTGAGGGGTCCCGCGGCGTCCCTTCGCCAAACAGCTTCTGGGCTTAGCGGTGGACCAACCCTAAACCCTTAACCCTATTCAGGAGGTAAGGATTCGGAAGTTTCCGAAAATTGGGGGTACTTTATTTTGGGGTCCCTATAATAAGGATCCTACTATTTAGGTACTATATTAGGGTCCCCTATTTTCGGAAACTCCCATTTAGGGGATGAGGTTGACAAGGCTTTTTGCTTGAAAAGTGTTCATGGTCCAGGGATCTTCAAGCTTTGTGGGTTTGAGGTTTCAGGGTTGAGGTCCCCCCCTCCAGCGACCCCAAACCCAAGCCCCAACACACTAAACTAAACCCTAAACCCCAAACCCCAAACCCCTAAACCCTAAATCCTACGTAAACCCTAAACCCTGAACCCCAAACAAGCCCCAAAGCCATAAACTGGCAATTACCGGGAGAGTCCTGCTCGCTTTCGTAGTCCTCATCGTCGCAGGCGTAGTCGCTGCTGCTCTCACCGTCATCGACTGCTTGGGCCTGGCAGGTTGGGTTTGGGGCTTGAGGGTTTTAGGGCTTGAGGGTTTTAGGGGGGGGGGNGATGGAGCTGTAGGCCACCTGGCTCGGGGGGGTCTCAGGTCTTGCAGGTGTTTTGGACTCGAATAGGGCCTAGGGGTTTAAGGGTTTAGGGTTTAGGGTTCAGGGTTTAGGGGTTTAGGCGGCTTAGGGTTTTGGGATAAGGGGGTGTAGGGTTTAGGGTTTAGGGGGCTTAGGGTTTAGGGTGTAGGGGGTTTTGAGTTCAGGGTTGTTTGGGGGCTCAGTGGTTTAGGGTGTAACATGCGGCATAGGGGCCTTAATAGTAAGGACAAGGTTTAGGGGAATTTGATCGGTATAGCTGTAGGGCCATATAGGGACTAGAACGTGTAGCGTGAAGAAGCTCAGGGTAGCGCATGGGTCAGAGCTTACAGCTCTGCAGATTTCGAATTTGAAGGTTTAGGGTTCAGTGTTTTGGGTGTGAATGGATCCATGACTTGAAACACCCCAATGAGTGCTGAACTAAACCCTCAAGCGCCTAATGGCCTAATGTAGGAACCTGATTAAGAAACCCTGGGCCTATAACCCCAAAATAGTAGGATTCAGAGGGCCCAAGGTTTCTTAATCAGGTTCCCACATTAAAAGTCAAAGTCACCTTCTCATGTCGAACCAGCCGCGCTATGGCGGCCTTCGTAATGGAGGACTTTCCAAGCCATACGGTTTGGGGTTTAGAGGATTTGGGCTCAGGGTTTAGGGGTTTAGGGTTTAGCATTCTTGCTCAGGGTCTTCAGTATTTAGGGCTTTAGTTTTCACTAGAGTTTATAGCCCACCAGCTTCCTCAAAATGTGTTGCAAGAACCCTTTGCTGTGGACCCTGCTTTCGAAATTTTGGAACTTGCTTCTGTTTCTGGGCACTGTCTGTGGGCCAATTGTCCATTTTCAGTCGTTTTCTCTTCGCAGCACAGACCGTACATTCGATAAGCCCTACCTCTAACCAAACTTCTTGCCGCAAAACCTACAACTTGTTGAAAGCCCAACCCTAAAACCCAAACCCGTCACCCCAAGCACAACCCCGGGTACTTCATCCAGTGTGAAAGTAAATGCGCGCTTTTCGAGCGGCAAGATGCGAAACGGATGGAGCAGTTAGTTCAGAAAACACATCTCAGCTGTCCCTAAATTCCCACACCCCTAAACGCTTGACCCGAAAACTTTACAATCCAACTTAAGGAGCCTCTCGCCGATGATTTCTACACCCGAATCTCGCTTGCAACCATAATACAGAGAGGGGCCTTAATAAGTAGAATAGGGTTCCTTTCAAGGGGTTTATAACGGATACTTTCACAGGTTTAATGTAGGAGCTGGAACGGTTAGAATAAGGTTTTGCAAGGAATAGTATTTGTAACTACTTCGGCTTCCATATTAGCCGCAAAACCTGATGCCAAGGAGCTGCTTTGCTCCCTCCCGGAGACGGTGGCGGTACGCAGTAGGGGACACGCCCTTGCAGGACGCCTTGGTGCCGTGAAGCTGCCCTGGGTCTAGGATTCAGGTATTTCAATAAAGAATTGTGAACCCCAACCCATTCAACTAAATACATATGATGTAAACAACCTATAAACCCTACAGCCTGTTACAACTAAAGGCCTGAACCTTTGATAACAAACAACATGAAACCACAGTTTAAAGCCAGGGTACGCTCGAGAATCTCGGTGCCGGCCTTCACGCAGTCGGGTCGACCACTGTGCATAAACCCACGCCTCAGCGGACTCGTTCATGTTGTGGCGGGGTTATGCGGGGTTTACAAGTTCAGGGTCCAAGGTTCAGTTGTTTACCTCTAATGCGATTTAGGGTCTGGAGTTTTAGGAAGTATCGGGTTTATGCGTATTTGGATCTTGCTTTCTTGGACCTGCAGTTTCATTGAGGATCAGACTATCTGGGTCTCAAAAATGGTTGAAAACCAACGACTGCTCACTTGCCTTACATCTATTGCGACATCACAGGCTATAGGTGTCTTCATAATTTGAATACGGTTTGCGGTGGTCTATTTTAAATACAAGTCTCGGGAACCTATGAAGGGACTATATTAGTGTGTATTCAGAACCATATACTTTAGAGATAAGAAGTTGATGAGTCATTTTGCGATCCAGGTTCTTGAATCAAAACAATCTGCGCCGCATCTTTTTGACTTCTGCGGCAGGGTTGCCGACGGGCCGGCTCAGCTGCTCTACGCAGAGAATGCAATCTCAAAGTACCATTCAAGCCGATCAAGCAGGTCAGTCGTTCTTATAGTTTTTCTATCCCGTTCCGAGAACATGTTGATCGCAATCTGTTGGACAATATGTTCGTGCTCATGTAACACTGTCATTCGAATAGAATGGGCCAAGAAGTTGTATCGAAAGCTGTCCCATTCAGCAGCACGCAAGTTTGCCAGTCCAGTTTGGTACTTGTGCCTTTCCGACGGGGACATCGACGACAGATCCTGCATAAGGTCGACCCCAAAGCATGAATGTTCCCAGAACATCATCTCGTGCACAACCGTTAGGAACAAATTGAATGCTCCATCTTTCCTGCATGCTCCAGCGGAAAGCGCACGATGCGAGCCACTCGCCATGTGATTGCATCAAGCAGGATACCTTTCGGCCGGCATCCCCTCTCCAGCAAGCATCTCAGGCCACGAGTGACACCCTTCGCTACCGGCACGCTATCGAAGAATTCGTCTATACAGGCAGAGTTTTGGTAGAAATCGTGCCCTCCACGAAGCGCAGGAAATATTTCAGGCCTCTCCCTCCATAGCACAAGATCACATGGCATGTCTAAAAAGCAGAACTTAATGGCCACGTTGCCAATTCTGACATTTGAGACCATCTTCAATGACTCCAGGCTTTGCGCGACTCTTTCCTTGTCCATGTCTGTGAAAGACACATTCACATGTCCACTCCTCCGAACCTGGAGGTCTACGTCCTGGCCGTATTTAGGATTTGGATGTCCTGTGCCTCGAGCACGAGATCCCACAACTTCAAGAACAACATCTTCGCCAAGGGCCTGCCGGCATGCAAGCTCCAGCTCAGAAAAGAATGCCTCGTCTAGCTGCTGGAGGTTGAACCAAACATCCGGCCAAGGATCTTCAGGATCTTCCTGTCTAAGTGCCCACCGATTGAAACTGTCCACCAACAGGTCTTGGCACCGTGACCACATGGACAGTTTACATTCCAGGGAGCACTCGAGCCAGGTCTTTTCGTGTCTGCCTTTCAGAGCATGAAGACGGCTATCGAACAGCTCCAGCTCAGGCGTGGATAATACACGATTATCTACACATCTCATCAAACGAGTAGAGAAGTAACGAACTGGAAATGGCTGCAGCATGCTCCTCACACGTGAAGGCTGCCGGAAGACAGACCACAAAGAGCAGCACAGGACCATACTGCAAGCAAGGGCAAAGCTGCGTGGCATCTTGTAAATGTCGAGCGAAGTCTTACTTGTCAAGTATCCTGGAGGAACTAAAGGTTCAAATTTGGGATAGTGTAGGGGCAAAGCCTCCCCCCCTACCGAAAAGGTTAAAGGTGTCTACTCTGTCCACGAGTGAGTGCTTCAGCTATCAAGGCTCATCGCATGGTCTGCTGGAACTCCCCGTTATACTACAGGGTCTGACTGTCTCACTTACTCTTCACAGGGACACAAGTTAGGGTTTTTTTCAAGTGCTGGACGGTTCTTCTTGAGGCAGGGTGCTCGAACCAAGAGAGCAAAGAGTCATCACTCAAACGGCGCATTTCTAAAGCATTCACTGAATGCAGGTAGTACAAGAAAGAACCCTTCAAAAGAACCTTGAAAGAATGCGGAAGATAACCCTTGACAGCGCAAAACAACGAAGTGTACACCTTACTATGTTAGCGCCTTGAGGCTTAGTTGGTTTTGAGGGGGCACTTACCACTAAACCCTAAAACCGTGAAAGTCACCCGTTGTTGAAGGTGTTCTGCTTGCTATCTTCATCGAGACAGCGGCTGTGCGGCCATCTGGGCGCAAAGTAGCATAGGAGACCAGGGCACGGTATCGTTCTCCTCTCAGAAGTTGGAGGTAAGAACATAGGAACATCGACTAGAGATTTATGATCGGCTGTATTACAGGGTTCCATGACTATAGAAACAACGGCCCGACCTTAAAGACCACAGAAACATACAGATCGCACAGTTAAGAGAGCTTCTGGAATCCCTTGACCAGGGCCCTTCTCCACCGAACGGAGGATCCGGACGTTTGGATGTAAGAGGGGCCGTTTTGAGTTTTGAGTTCGAATGTTTAAGACCTAACGCGCCACCCGCGACCCATCGGAGAACGAATGTAGAACACCCGCACATTGATGCCAAAAGGTGTGTAACTCAGAAGCCTTACCTCACAGCTCACATGAAGATGCTGGCACCTAACGGATCGGGCATGAACGGTGTTGCCAGTTGAGCCGCCGGCACGAGTGTCGCCGTCCCTAGCACAAGAAGGGCATCGAACTGCCCAATGGAAATCATGTAAGGATAGCCTTCGGAGTGTTGTTAGTAATTAACACCGATATACACCCTTAAATCCTAAACCGTAATGAACGCAACCAATTATCGCACATCGAGACTAGCAATAACTTAGCAGTCAATGCAAATCACAAGATACGGTTTAGGGTTTCACGGGTGAGGGTTTAGGGCTTCGGGAACCCTAAACCCTAGAGGATCCCCAGAAAAGTGTGCCCAATTCACTGACTTTCAACGCTTTGGCGCCGTCGCTCCGGTTGAAGCCCGCAATGAAAAGCACGACGTAACTTTGAATCAGGCTCTCTCGGACTCAAACCGTACTTGATATCACTCCACCACCCGAAAAAGGCCAAATCCACCCAGACCCTAAACCCTAAACCCTAAGCCCTAAATCCTAAACCCTAAACCCTAAACCCTAAACCCTAAGCCCTAAATCCTAAACCCTAAACCCTAAACCCTAAGCCCTAAACCCTAAACCCTAAACCCTAAATGCATTTGATGTCCTGCTCCGCAGCGACCAGGTCGACTCGCAAAGTTTCCTTACTTCTTAGGGGCTTTGGGCTCAGGCATGGTGTCGGGCTGAGGTTAGGGTTTAGGGGTTTAAGGGTTTAGGGTTTAGGGGTTTAGGGTTTAGGGGTTTAGGGGTTTAGGGGTTTAGGGTTTAGGGGTTTAGGGGTTTAGGGTTTAGGGTTTAGGGGTTTAGGGGTTTAGGGGTTTAGGGTTTGAGGCTAGGGGGACCTAGTAAGTAAGGTTACAAGTAGGTTATAATTAGAATAACCCCACTTAGGGGACTTACAACCCCAATTATAACCTACTTACTAAGTGCCATGATCCTTTAAGTAGTCTGTAATGTAGTTCTTTTCTTGGTTTCAGGATTTCGGAACCCTTGAAACTCCCCGAGATCTGCATGCTGATGCCCGACCTCATAAATCCTCAACCTCAAACCCTTAGCTCCAGCAACCCCGAGGCACCCCTCTATTCCAAAACTCTTTAAGGAGTATACCCCAAATCAGATCCGATACAAACCCTCAGCCCCCGGAGAAGACCTGGGTTATTTAGGAAGTGTTGGAGTCTCTGGGTACCTTCGTCTGACACATGGAGCAACGCACTAAATGCGAAACCCCACTCCTGTACGTTGTTTTGAGCATCAAAGGCCTGCATAACGATATCACAAGAAAGAAAACATATCACGATGTCATTCGTACAACAACCTCACCTACCAGCAATAACACGTGTCACGCAGCAACTACCGCAAACCGTAAACCCAACCCGTACCAACTACTCTTAACCCTAAACTAAACCCTAAACCCTAAGAAGCCAAAACTACCTGCCCCAAGCCCTCTACGCCGAAACCCTCCACTAACTACCCCTAAACCCTAAACCCTAAGCAGGGCCTCAATAATTACCCATACTATTTTGGGGGTTCCTTGTTATAATTATAGTGTAGTATACCCCGAAACCCTATTCTAATTATTAAGGCCTCTACGTTAGATAACACCCTTCCCGGCCGTGGTGCCAGGCCCAGGTCTTGCAGCTCCCAAACGCGCTTCAGGGTGACAGGCTTCCTGGGATCCCAGAGACTCCAATATCCCTTAATTAAGGAAGATATACCTTAAGTTATAGTAGGATCCCTAATATGATTTAAGGAATATATACCTTAAGTTATAGTAGGATCCCTAATCTGATTTAAGGAAGATTCAGATACACCTTAATAGTAGGATCCCTAATATGATTTAAGGAATCTTCCTTACTTAAGGAATATTGGAGTCTCTGGGTTTAGGGTTTTGGGGCATTGGGGCTTGGGGAGTCGAGGGCTTAGGATGGTTTAGGCTTTTAGGGTTTGCTTTTTTAGGTTAGTTAGTAGGGTTTAAGTTTCTTATTTTTGAACTCCTTTTTCCCAGAGGCTGCAGGTTTAAGGGTTTAGGGTTTAGGGAGTACGGTAACCTAAAGAACATCCTTGCCGTATGTAGGCAGGCTTGTGTCTGAAAACAGTTCACATAGAAGCCATGGACCCCAATCCAAGACTCTCTGTGTGTGCTAGACGGCTCCAAAACAACCTATGTGTCAGGGTTTGTAGAGTTGGGCTTGGGTATTGGGATTGTCTGGGTTATAGTTTGGGGATTCATGTCAAAATGTGTTAGAGTTCTCAGAGCAGACAAGGTTCAAACAACTCTTCAGCCGAAGCCGTAGCGCACGAAGGCCTGAAATCCCAAACCCCAAATCTAACAAAATCCAGAGTTGGATTGCTCCTAGTATTATCCTATTGTCGCCAGCCCAAAACCCTTTCGGTAATTTCCTAAATAATGCGCCCCGAACCTGAAACCTGAACCCCAGACCCTGAATCTTGAAACCTAAACCCTAAATCCTAATTTTGTATGATGCAAAACGCAAACCCTAAACCCTAGGTCCTAATTTTGTAGGATGCGGATCCAAGCTGCAGGCCCAGATGCTCCGGAAGAGGCCTGGCTCGAGGATTTGGGTTGCAGGGTTTGGGGTCTACCTTAACCCACCAAGCCCTACTTTTTTGCAGGCTCTTAGTAGAAACCCTAATATAAATTCATAAGGACCCTGCAAGAAAGTAGTTGTTAAGGGCTCTTTCCCAACTGCAGGTACAGGGTTTAAGGGTTTGGGGTCTAGGGTTTTCTGGGTTTGGGATGTTTAGGGTCGGTGAAGGTTAAGTGGCGTGTTGTGGCTCGAGATCCTCAAATTAAACTGGGCTTTTAAGTAACCAGGAAGAAAAAAGTATAAACTTTATTTCATAATGGTTCCTTTAAGAAAAAAGTATTAAAGTATGGTACTCCAAAGCCCAGTAAATGATCCCACAACCCCACGCACCCCATATGGAGGGTTGACACGTCCGCTACAAACACCAAAACTGCATAGCGGAAATTCGGGCCTGTAAGCTACAGCTGCAAGCTTAGATGCTGAAGCTTAAGCTCAGACATGTAAGGGCCTGAAATGTAGTCGCCCTGCTTTCGAGGAGAACTTACTATATTCTTTGCAGTAGCTTTTCCTTGTTGTCACCCAAAGCCCTACGGCATGTGTTAAGGTCCCAATAAAACCTTAAGAAACCTTCAGAAACCCAAAAATAGATGAACCCGTAAGAAGCTCTTTTGGCATCCTTGTTGCACCCCCTCAACCCTAAACCCCTTTTGAGACCCTTACTACATCCCCTAAACCCCCTCAGCCCTGAACACTGAACCCCTGTTGAAGCCCTGGCTGCTGCCTTTAACCTCAACCCCATAATCTCACCACTTCCCCTAAACCCGAACCTCCTAAATCCTATGGCCCAACCCTGGACCCTGAAACCTCAACCTTCGGAAACCCTAACTAAAGCCTTACTACTTCACCTAAACCCTTAAACCCGAAACCCCTGAACCCGAAACCCCAAGCCCCTAGACCTGCAACCCTAAACCCTTACACCCGAAACCCTAAACCCTAAACCCAAAACCCTAAACCCGAAACCTTAAACCCGAAACCCTAAACCCTAAACCTTAAACCCGAAACCCTTAAGCCTTAAACCCTTAAACCGAAACCCTGAACCCCCGGCCTCATGGATCGCTCCATGACCCATCGGATCGCCGAGAAGGGCTCCCGAACCTGCGCCAAAGGCATCAGCATGCCGACCTTGACGGTTTAGGGTTTAGGGTTTAGGGCTTCAGGGCTTTCAAGTCTTTAAAGAGGTTGTAGGATTTAGGGTTAGTTTAGGGCTTTCAAGTCTTTAAAGAGGTTGTAGGATTTAGGGTAAGTTTAGAGCTTTCAAGTCTTTAAAGAGGTTGTAGGATTTAGGGTTATAAAACCCTACTACCCTATTGAAATAACTCGAAACCCTTACAGAGCCTGTCTTAGAACCTATTTAAAAACCTTGTAAACTAAAACACTACCCCCCCCNGTTTAAACCCCCTCCCTCCCTAATAAAAACACCCCAACCCCTTTCCGGGCCTTTTTTTGAACCCTTTTAAAAACCTTTTAAATAAAAACCCCCCCCCCCCCCCCCCGCCCCCTATGTCTCACAAAACCCTCCTATGTCTCACAAAACCCTGAACCCCTAGACCCTAACAACTACCCCTAAACCCTTCAACCCTAAGCCTGAATTCCCAAATCCTCTCAGCCAAGGGGCGATCTGGGCTTCTCGGGGGACCTCCAAGCGTGGGAAAACCACACCGGGGCTGTCACCTCGAAACGGCAACTCTTGAGATGGCGGCTTCTGAAACTGTAGGGTTTGGGGCTTCGGGGTTTAGAGGTTTGGGGCTGTCGGTCTGGATCCCTACTAACCTAGGAGTAAAAAGGGTTCCCATTTTGGTCTTGGGGATAGGGAAACTAAGAGCGCAAAAAGGTGAAAAAGGTCACTCGGAGGTCAAATGGTAGGAACCTCCCGTTTAGCATTATAGGAAGGTCTTATACGCGTCATACCATATACTTTACGTCTAATCGCATGTTGAAGACACCCGAAACGAAACGATGAGTCCGTTCTTTCTTAAGGGGTCTTAATACGTAACATGGGTTTGTTGTCTATTTTAAAACCCCCTATTTGGGATGGGAAGATTCCTAACATTCGTGTTTAGGACTTCGGGTTTTAAGAGATCGCAAATCTGAGATGCAGTTTCCTGCTCTAGGCTCCGGCAAGGCCCCAGCTCACTTTCTTAGTTGCTGAGTTCATAAGCCCCCAAAAGTGTACCCTTTCAGTTCTATAGTGGGTAATATTATCCCAAAAAAGTGTAAAGTGTATCCACTCAGCTACTAAGCTTTCTCGTTATCTTTTGTCATTGGTCTCCCGGTAATGGCGTGGCACGCGAGCGTGAACGCCAGGCTGGGGCGCTTCAGTTTTCCTTTATATTCAGCACCCAGCGAGTTCGCCTAGAACTTCATCTGGCAACACTGCAAGTTTGAGATGCAGATGTCTTGAAACTCGAAATTGATGCCATATGACTGATGGTTGGCTCTGACAGCAAGGCAAAGAGTACCCGTCGTTGTCGTCGTCCTGGTCGTCGGAGTGATCGTCGTACAACCAGGGATAGCTGTAGCAGCAGCAGTCGTGCCAGCGATGTATGCAGCCCCAGCCGTCGGGTAGCAAAGGCAGGTAGTGTCAGTAGCAGTAGTCGCAGCAGCAGCAGAAGCTGCAGCAGCAGGAGGAGGACTAGTAGCAGTGGCAGTGTAGGCGGTGGCGATGGGGCTGCTGGTGTTGGTGCCGGTGCTGGTGTCTTCTTATTCTTCTTATTCTTCTTGCTGTTGGTGGTGGCGTTGTGGTCGTCTCAGGCTCTATAAGAGACCCCATCGCTGAAAAGTCTTACAACATCTGCTCTTTATCTGCATATCGATTGCTTGCCACCTCAACACAAACCTAGAACGAAGGAAAGTCTCCAGCGCCCGATGCCCGAAATGTTGCAAACCCTGGCCTTGGGTGCGAGTACCGAACCTCGAGGCTGGCAGACCACAAACCTGCTAAGGGCCTAGACTAGGGCTGGGGTTAGAATTATTATACTATAATTATAGTTATATAATTATGACAACCCCCCAAAATAGCATTGGCCCCTATATTACAGCAGGTCCAAAAGGCTCGAAAGCAGAATCTTGGACAGGGGTCTCCCAAATAGATCATCTTCTCCAGCCGCGCATACCGCAAAAGGATCAGGCAAGCTGCATAGGCAGGTCTTGTCGTCGAGTTTGAGCGTCTGCAGGGTTTTGGTATGGCCAGGTGTTGCCTGGGAATGCGTGTGTGCATAATGTAAGGGGTCAGAATATCTAGTAAAAACATCTAAGAAATCAGCCGTGTAGGCCCTACATATCCCACCATAGTTACACTAGAGATTAGCTCCAAAACCAAACTCTCATTAATTATTGGCCTCTATAGTATGGGTTATGTGCTGGGTTTGACTAGCATGTGCATGTGTAGAGGGTAGGCTTCAGACGAAAACAAGCACCTTGATAACTAGACCTTAGTTTGGGGGATAAATTGTAATTTGGTTCAACAATAAGAAGGAGCCATTAACTTGATTGCTCATGCTTCTTCTGTAAGTAGAGGCTTAGGGTGCGGGTTGGGGCTTGGGGAATGCAGGATGACACTCTAAATGACTCCAAATTTCCAATTTGTGCTACTAGCTCAGTACTTCTCGATCGAGGGCTTCTGGGACAAACACCAAAAGCCTGAACCTCAAAAGAGAAACTAGGGCCTTAGGCTTAGCAGACTCCAAACCCAAACCCTAAACCCTAAACCCCAAACCCTAAACCCCAAACCCAATAAAATGAGGCCAAAGCCCCCGTGACCTCTATACCTGCAGAAACCCAAAGCGTCAAATCCTGCTCATCGAAAGTTCCAGCCTACTTAAAGGATCATGGGACTTAGTAAGTAGGTTATAATTGGGGTTATAAGTCCCCTAAGTGGGGTTATCCTAATTATAACCTACTTATAACCTTTTTTACTAAGTCCCATGAGCCTTTAAGTAAACCCCTAAAGCATAAACTCTAAACTCCTAAGCCCCCAACCCCAAAACCCTAAAACCCAGAAACGCTGATAAAGCCCCTTAAATGAAAAGTATGTCGTAACTTGTAGAGGGGTCATCAACATGTTTTAAGGTGTACTTCACAGAGGGATCATCGATCTGATCTGCTAAGTGGAGGAGGTTTGGAGTTTTCTGGACCGAAGATACTCCAAACCTAGAGCCCCAAACCCAGCTGAACAGACACTCTTGAAGGGCAACCGAGGAGCTTTGACGCTGACCACCTGCTCTTTTGGGCTTCTGAGGAACAGAGTTGAAGCTTAGTTAGGGTACAGTATACGAGAAGTGTCATACATGTACCTGTGATGCAGCAACAGCAACAACCACCACCACAACCATGGCTTAGAGTGTCGTGTTGCACTCCAGCGTTGCTCCGGCACATGGTGTGTCTGACGCCTGCGGAGTTTGTGACGATGGTGATACCAGCGGTGATGAGGATGCTGACTATCATGGCCCTGAGGGCTGAGCTTGATCATCTGCTTAGGATTTGGCCCAAAAAACAACCCTGAACAAATCTCGCTTCGGGCCTTTCCGCCCATGAGGCTGTTGACCATGGACGACTTGCCCACATTCGGGTGCCCGACGAGGCCTAGCATAATACCTGAGCTTCATTGGGCTGGGTTTTCGGGCTTTAGAGCTTGGGTGTAGGGCCTGTAGGGGCTTTGGTGTGGCAGTTTGCGGGGTATTAAGGCATGGGGCGCTAGGGGTGTTGTGGCTGCAGGGAATCAGTGTTTATGCGGGCCAGGGGGTCAGGGTTGATAAACCCCTCTAAGACACAGAAAAAAGCTTTGCAAACGTACTAGAACCCGAACCCTAAGGGTCAATGTACCCAAATAGTATATACTTGGGGCCCAATGTACCTATATAGGGAGACCCTTATAAACCCTCAACCCCTATGGAGCCTTTATAGTACCCTTATAGTAACCCTTAAAGGAACCCTTAGGGGTACTTCTCGGCTCAGCGACTGCCCTCCGGAATCGCCAGGTCTTCTGGCCCAGCTCCGGATCCAGCGGCTGCCGGGATGGCCTCGGCTGCGTAGGGTTCTTCCTTAAAAGGATCTACAAGGGTTCCTTTGCAGGGATCTATATAAAGGTTCTATAAAGGGGGTTTGGGGTTTAGGGTTTGGGGTGGAGGCTGCTTGGAGGGTCAGGCGAGCTAGTAACTCGTAAGTGGGGGTACCATATTTGGGGTTATAAGTACATGGTACATATAACTACAGCATACTACGGCTACCTTTCTCATAACCCTGCCTACTAAGTCTCCTGAACCTCCAAGTATCGAGGGCTCTACAAGGCCTTACAGCAATTTTGTAGGAGGCTCTGCGGCTTTGGAGGATGTGGTTTCGGGTTTAGGGCGTTTAGGGCGTTTAGGGTGGAGAACCCCAGCACTGATAGTCCTAGACTCCTGTTCCAAATTTTGGAGGTGCACTGAGCACTGTGTCAGCGGAGCTTCTGGAAGGTTCGAGAAAAGGGCTGCACAAGCTTTTTGGTGGAGGCATGAGGGCGTGAGAAAGTTCTCTTTGATGGTTATGCAAATGTTGTTGAAAGCTTTCTGGTCTTCCGAAGCCGCAGAGTTGCTTACAGCATAAGTACCCAAAGCGGCAAATCCTGAAACCCGAAACCCTACACCTTAACCCCTTAGTACCTTAGAAGTTAGATCTCGTCTTAACCACAAGTACAACATCTACTAGAGCTTTTGAGCTTACGGGCTGGGAGCTCGTAAGACTTACCCTCTTCGGGTTGTCAGTTGGGATTGAATTTAGTCTAATGGTGAAAACCCAAACTCTAAGCCCTAAACGCTTATGGGGATGTACGCTGTGGTGCCCAGCTCACAGGCCGACTTTCAGTTTTCCAGAAACTGCTGTCGCAGGAGACCGAAAAGTAAAGGCTTCAAGGGTTGGATCTGGAGTTCTACTGATTTTCAATGCCAGGCTTCAAATGTTTATTTTGTAAACCCAAGCGCTCAACCTGAAACCCTTCAGATGCTGGGAGCAAGCTGGCTGAGGTTTCTGAAAAAAGAGAGAAAGACATGGAACATCCTACAGCCACCCGAGCCGCGAAACCGTAAGCGTGCCTAAAAGTTAATGGGTAGATGCGAGTAGACTCAGAGGTACGTCAAGTAGATGTAACTTTATAACTGAACTCACAATCCTGCTTGCTAGGTTCCCTGCTCCTTAAGCGTGTTCCCTGCTTTTTTACCAGAGACTCCCGAAGCCGGCGATTTTGTCCCGCCTGGTCCCTGAACTCTAGGTCCTAAGCCCTACCTTAACCTACTTCCTACTTTTTTGTCGGGTCCCTATAAACTCCATATTAGGGTTCATAATAAGAACCGACAAAAGAGTAGGGTTTCGTAGGCTAAGGTACATCTTAAAACCCTAAACCCTTAACCACGACAGCTCTCAACCCGAAAGCGTCGACACCGAATGCTCGGGAGGTCTTGGGCGTCTACGGCTAAGGTTAAGGTTTAGGGTTTAGGGTGTCCATACCGTACGGGCGCCTGTATGGCCTAGGGCCGGCGGGGTGAGGGGGGGCTCTGGGTGTTTAGGGTTTAGGCTCGGGTTCTATGGACACTCTTGGGCTTTAACCCTAAACCCCAAAACCTAGACACCAACCCTAAACCTATCCTAAACCCCAAACCCCTTAAGGGTTTTCCGACATGCGGGTCCAAGTTGCTGGAGCATAGCCGCCCGCGGGGGCGCGTGCCCTTGCGGGCGCCGCTGTCTTTGCATTTGCCTCATCAAGTTCGGCAAACTGAACCTGGACCTGAAAACCTAAATCCTGAAACTAAGAACTCAAACAACGGCAATAAACCCTAAACCCTCAAACAATGCCCTAAACCTTAAAAGCTGAAGCCCCACATCTGCATTTTAGAATTGGTGAAACTTTTGGTTTGAATGGGGTGTAGGCCCTAGTGTAGGCTGTAGGAGGCTTTCGAAACCGAAGGTAGTCAAGGAGTGTTCGGGTTAGTTTTACGGTTGAATCCTTTCTTGGATAAGTTTGAAGCCCCTAAACCTTGAAACCTAAACCCCTAACCCTAAACCCGAAACCCGAAACCGCCAAACCCCTAAACCTTGAAACCCAAACCCCTAACCCTAAGCCCTAAACCCTAAACCCGAAACCCCCAAACCCCTGCGTCCCTAAACCCGAAACCCCTAAACCCGAAACCCCTAAACCCCTACACCCCTAAACCTTCTTAAATGCCGAAGTCAACGGTTCTCAAACCCGGGGCCGAAATGCATCAAACGCCTTCCGGCCAGAGGTTGGCCGCTTCGCCAGTGAGCCCATTTACCGTTTGGGGTTTAGGGGTTTGCGGGTTTGGGGTTTAGGGGTTTGGGGTTTAGGGGCGTTTAAGGTTTAGGGTTTAGGGTTTAGCCCCTTGAGGTGCCCGAATATTCCTTAACTATCGAAGGCTCTTGTTATGGTTGAAGGACCACAAATATCTCAGGGAAACCATTCTAACTGAGGTTTGAGGGCGTGGCCTGGAGGGAATCATCCTCCAAGCTCGAGTAGAGTGTGTTGCAATCAGGTATCCTTTTTGAAAGTTTGCTAGGCTCTTCACTTGCCCTTCAACCCAAGAAAGATCACCCAACCCCTGAAGCCACAAGCCCCGATTCCTAAATCCCACCAAAAACCCCGAAGCCCCTGAACTTCAAGGTTTAGGGTTTGGGGTTTTGGGCCGTTTAGGGTAATCTAAATGGCTTTGACAGTATAAAGGCCAAACTCAAACTAAAAAGTCTTTGGGGCTGAGGGCATCCCGGCATCCCGGTTTGTGGTTGAGAGCTCTGGCCCCAAACCCTACCTCATACTACCAGAACCTACTGTTTTGTAGGTTCTTATGTTGCAGGTTTTGGCAGTTCAAGGTAATCGCCAAGCCTGCATGTCTCGGTAGTAGCCTGTCCCCTGGACGCCTCGTCAGCAGGGGTTACACAGCGCGTAACTCGTAACTCGGCTGAACCATTTTGGGTTTATGGGGTGGGGGGGGGGGTGCTTGTTACGGAAATTAGTCTTAGGCCGCCATAAGAGGACTTATAGTAAGTAACATGGCATCCTATTATGGTAACTCGCGGTTGAAAGCCCAAAACGATTGGGCTGTCTAAGGCACCAAAACCGCACGCCTGAATCTACGAGCCCCTGCGGCCCAGAGTTGCTATCCCAGAATCCCAAAATTCGAAATCCTGCCCCGACTTGAACCCACAAAAAACTACTTTGTTAAGAAAAGAAGATATCCGAAATCAAGATAGGGAGTCCTCACACATGTACGTTTCCTTTAAGGTTCAGGATCTCTCCTACACAGAACGTGGCGTAAACATTCGGCCACATATGTTGAGGACTTTATACTTTATACAGGGTTATGTACTAGTATAAGGGCTTAGGAGGTTTCCACAAGGGCTTTATAGGGTTGTACGAGGGGTTCAAGGGATTCCAGGTTATACGGCTTCCAGGAGGGTTTTAGGGGGGTTTAGTTTCAGACTATGAGGCTTCCATAAGCGCGCTGCAGGGTCTTAGAAGGGGTGACGCAGGAATTCCATGATGGTTAAACCCGATAAGGGTCCTAGTTACTCGGCTTCCGTAAGGATTTTATAGGGTTTCATCGGTTCTGAATTAAAAGGCTTCCGTAAGCGCTTTAAAAGCTTCCAGAATGCGTTGCGAGTGCTCGAAAGTGTAAGGGTTCCATAAGGGCGTTATCAGGATTTTTCTATATGGGGTTATGAGGCTGTAAAGGCGATTCCATAAGGATTCCGACTCTCTCTTTCAGTAACCAGGCCTCAGGAAAAGCTGGGCCTTTTGCATGGTTGAGTTCCGCGGCCTAAAGATGTTTACCTTTGAGATACAGTATTTCAGTCGGATTGCTTTAAGAACCCCCCCAAAAAATAATTACCAATACTTGCCAGCATGCTTCAAGTACCTCCCGGCCAGGTAACGCGAAGAAGGCACAATCGAGATAGAGAGGCAAAGGCAAAGAGCCAAAGGGAGAGAGAGAGAGAGACAGAGAGAGAGAGAGAAAACAAATATATATATATATATATAATAGAGCCCGGAAGCACCAAATCAGGTAACCACCGATCACTTAGCTCAGGAAGCCTATGTTTGCTACGAATTTGTTGAGTTTAACGACTATATACTTGTTGATGACGGGATTTTGGAGTCTCTAATATGTGCGAAGGGTGAGTGCGAAGGGTGAGTAACGTGGTTATCATATAAGGAATGTTGAACGAAGGCCTGGTCAAAGCCCTGCGGAATGAGAACGAACGAAGAGGGATGCTAGCTTTGTCGCGGACCTTTTGAAGTTTGGTACGATTTGTTGTGTGTTATCGAGCCCCAAACTTCTTATTCGCTTATAGCCTACATGAGGGCCTGAAGCCCTAAACCCTCAATCTCAAGCTTGAAGTCGTAACGTGTTCAGGCGAACATGAAGGGCACCTGGAGCATAACTTGGTGTAATGTACATGGCAAATTATGCACTTTGGAACCCCTCACTCCGGACATCTTCCCTGAGGCTTCGGATTTCAAATTGCCTGTGCCAAAGAAGAACCCGGCACGGGCGCCATTGAAGCTCGAGGCAGCTGCAAAGTCGGCGTCCTCTTGGGTCTGGGAAGTCCATAAGGTCTTGGAGGGTTTCTGTAGGTCTAGGGTCTAAGGTGTTGGGTTTTAGGGTTAGGGTTTAGGGTTCTTGTAGGGTTCCAGTTTCTTAGAATCTTATGCGGCCTTATGGTTCTTTTATGCTGCTTTAGGCCGCTGAAGTACACAAACACAAGATCTACCTCAAACCACTCCTCTTGGGGGGAGGGGGGGTGGGGTTCTGTTTGCTGGGTTCTTCAGCATAAGACCAGCGCAGGAGGCCTCCAGAGTCTAAGGTTTGGGGCAAAGGCTACAAAAATCGATGTGGGTAGTTGTCAAAATTATGGGTACCCTAAATATTAGGTGCCGTATTATAATAAGGACCCATTAAGGGACCATAATTTTGACAACCACCCATGTAGATCTATATAAACCCTACCCCAAGCCGTAGCTCTGGCAGGTTCGTTCTTCATGGCTTGGAGGCTCAGGATTCATTTAGCGCTCCAGGGATCGAGAGTGAGAGCACCAAGCAAGCGTAGGTCAAGGGCTTGGGACGAAAGGGTTTCCGGCTTGGGATGTCGAAGGAAGATTCAACATGGAGCGGTGGTTTAGAAAATCGACGCAGCCGCATGCTCAGGATGAGAATGCACTGAAGGCGGAGCGGAAGAGATTGAACGACATGAAAGTGCAGACCCTCCGTAAGGAGATTGAGAAATACGCCGCGCTGGAGGATTCTCTGAGAAAAAGCGTCAAAGCGGCTAATAAGGCCAGTGTTATCAAGATACTTCTGGACTTGTTTGTGCAGCACCGGCAGAACAAAACCATCGGCTCGTTCTTCTGGCCGGCTGGACGTCCGTAATGTCGCGCATTAAACCCTTTGCCGAAAATGGAGCATGTGATTTCTTGCAGCAATATCCTGCATTTCTGCTCACTCTGATCTGCTCTGAGGTCCCCAAAACTCTAAATCCTAAACCAGAAACCCCGAAGGACTACAGCCTCTGCACTTCCGAGGCACCAGCTTATAAAGAAGCTTTTTAGGGTTAAGCAGACAAGGCTTTTTAAGACCAGGGGCTCCTTTAGGGGTTCCTTTAGGGAACCATGGGGTTCTAGACTAGGGCTTCCCTTAAGGGTATGGGGTTCTTTAATCACTCGTTTAAGTCAGCGTAAAAGGAGCCTCGGGCCCTTTGCTTTCCGGTTCGTTTTTTCTGAGTAATTGACCCCCCGTCGCCACCCCAAGTACGATGTTCACACCAATCCTAGGCATCCAAAGTCGTTCACCATGAAGGCCTCAAGAGCTGGGATGAAGGTGGGTACGATTAAGGACCCCTTTTTTTCGGACTCATTTTTTGAAATTACCCACCTACTACCTTCATCTCACCCTTGGCGATCTTTGACGACAGTACTACCCAGCCGTCAGCTCCGTCCTCGACTTCTGCTGCCGTCGGGTCGGGGTCCGGATCTGGCACCTTCCGACCATCCGGGTTTAGGTTTAGGGGTTTAGGGGCTCGGGGGTTTAGGGGTTTAGGGGTTTTAGGGGTTTTAGGGGTTTTAGGGGTTTTTGGGGTTTGTGGGGTTTAGGGGTTTAGGGGTTTTAGGGTTTAGGGGGGGCTTTCGGGGTGGTTTAGGGACTACGGGGTTTGGCTTAGAGCCTAGCGGTTATACAGGGTTTAGGTTTAGGGGACTTAGGGTGTAAGAGGTTCAGTTGGGACTCAGTGTTCAGGTTGTCTGGGATGTGGGGTTTGGGTTTAGGTTGCGGCTTCATGGGTCTGGCACTCATGGCCCCTTGCTGTCGCATTCTCAGGCTAGGAAGAGACAACTTCAGGGACCACCCCCTCGGCGCGGTGCGTGGCAATAAGGCGTTTCGGCGCGTTGCCAGCAAGATGCGCATGCAGCACTTTGCTGCACAGGTACTCACCTGTACCGGATTCACACCCGTCTTGTCAATGAAAGCCTTGGCCAGGATACCATATGCACACTCATCTTCAGCTTCTGAGACGCTGAACATCACAGGCCAAAACCATCATCTCACCTCTCCATGGTCGCCAATGTGAAGTACTGCAAGTCCCATATCTCCATTGTGAGCCGAAATTCCCCAGACCAAGTTTCCACGTAGACTCATGCAGAGACATTTCCCATGAAAATGTCCTCCTCCTCCATCCATTCTCCTTCTGATTCCTGACAGACGTGCTCCCACTTCAAGTAATGTAGACATGTAGTGTAGCAACATTCCTGCACCAACCTGTACTAGATGCATGCATGTAGCAGAATTCACCGCTCAAGCTATTCCAACGGCTCACGCTAACTGCTCAAACTTTATAGGACAGCTAATCTGTAGGGCAAGTGGGGTGAACGTTCAATGCCCTCGTGCTTAAAGTTTAGGCTTCACGAAAACTTGCCGCAACAATAAGAAAAAAAACGACATTAATACAGTAACGATTCTGGTGTTAGTTGCCTCCAAAGGGCGACTAGTTCCTTTGCAAGTGCAACTAATTCCCTGGCCCCCCCTAAACCCTGAACCCTAAAGCATTGACTCTAAACCCTGAACCCAAAATGACCCTTGAAGGAAACCCCGAAAGGAACCCTGAAAGGAACCCTTACAGGATCCTTTCAATAGGATCCCTTCAGGAAGCCCGACCCTCAAAAGGAACCCTCAAAGGCACCATGAAAGTGACAATTGAAGGAATCCTCAGCGTGAGACCCTTACAGGAGCCCTTAAAGGAGTTTTAAAGGAACCCGAACGCTCAGCCCCGGAAAGACTGCCTCGGCCTTGACTGTCGCTGCTTCTGCTTCGGCTTTGGCCGCCGGATGCTTCGCCAGGTGCTCGGTGTAGGCCTGGCTTACGGTTCCGGGCTTCGCGTTTGAGGTGTGGAATTTAGGGCTTAGGGCTTTTAGGGCTTAGCGTTTGGGGGTTTGTGGGTTTTTTTATATGTTTGCACCGACTGTGGTGGGCCATCCTACGCTTCACATGCCCAGACCTTCCAAAATCCTTACATTAAGGAATATACCTTGACTCATATCATAATGGGGTTCCTATTATAGTTTAAGTGCCCATCAAGGCGGCAAAACCACCAAAAACCTCACAAATCAAAACCCTCGGCAGCCTTGTAAAGTCCGGCAGCTGAAACAATCAGTCCCTCACTCATAGTTCCAAGAACCCTCACACCCTAGAATCCCAAAGTCTAGACCCTAAACTCTCTATAATTTATATCCTAACACCCTAGCATCCCAGGGTCTAGGGCCTGAGCCCTAACACCCTAGCCAAAGTCTAGAATCCTAAACCCGAAACCCTAAAGTCCTGATCTTTAAACCCGTCGACTGAGCTCTTAAATTTTGAGTTTCACAGGAGGCTGTGAAGACGGGTTTAGGCGGGTTTAGACACCCACAACTTCTATACCGCCTATACCTACCTGCCTCATATAGGGGCCGTAACAACCAGAAGAGGGCGTTGGAGTACACTATAGTGGGGTCATAGCCATAACAAGGAACCCTTAGAAATAGTATCACGAATCATTCAGGCTTCTACAGTACCTCTCATGGTATGTCTACAGGTTTCTACAGTACCTCCCATGCCATAGTGGTATATCATAGGATAGCATAGTTTAGCTGTATTTAAGTAGCCATAGAGAATAGCATCCCTGATTATTCAGGCTACTATAGTACAAGTGGGTGCCGATTTCAACAGTCTCCAAAATCATTTATAATTAGGGCTCTATATATTCAACACCAGAAATCACAAGTTACTGCAAATCGATGCCCAGTACACCCTTATAGGAACCGCTTAAAGGAACCCCTGAAATAGCCCTTAAAGGAGCCTCAAAAGAGCTTCGTCCCTGAAAAGTATGGGGCCTTAACAATTTCAATAGGGTTTCGGGGTATACTATACTAAAATTATAACAAGGAGCCCCCAAAATAGTATGGGTAACTATTCAGGCCCCTTTTATTAGTATTGGGCAGCTTCCGCCTCGTGACAGACCTCGATCAAGGCGGCTTTGCCTCGGGCGCGGACACCCGACAATGGGGTTCAGGGTTTAGGGGGTTTAGGGTTTAGGGTGTTGTGTTTAGGGTTTAGGGTGTATGTAGTGCTTAGGGTTTCGGGTTTTCTGTGAAGGGTTTAGCGTGAAGCTCTTAAGGTTGAGGGCTTAGTGTTTAGGATCCAGGGTCTAGTGTTTAGGGTTCTTGCTTCAGGCAAGTTATGTGGAACAGTAACGTGGGAAAACCAGTGCCCTGCATGGAGTTGCGTAGTACCTGAACCCTAGCCACAAACTCTGGCCCTGTGCTTGTGAGGATGTGAGACTCTCCTGTTCCTGTTTTGCACATAATGAGGTAGTATACTCTAAGTTTCAGGGTCTTTTCTGCTACCCTTGGCTTTCTTGTCCTTGCTGCCTTAATTCGCTACATCTCTCGTGGACATCGGGCCGAGAAGTCCCTCCCAAGCATATCCAAGCCTACTAAACCCACGGAATTGCTGAGTTCTGTTCTGTGGAGGGTCTTCACCCCAAGGTTGGCTTTAGGAAGCTTAGAGGTTACAACAGACGAACAAGCCTGGCTCACATTCAGGAGTTCGGTCGTTGGGATTGTCGTATTTTCCGTTAAACCCAGAAGGGTCTCAGGGCTTGGGGTTAGGGCCTCGATAAGGGTTTTTGGTTTAGGGTTTGTGGTGTAGGTTTAGGGTGTATGTAGACACTCGATATGATGCAGAGGTTCTCTTAACGAAACATACAGTCTCGAAAAGTTCTAACCTCAGACAGGAGATTCTTGGAACCTTGCTTAGCCTTACGTCAGTGACCTTAAGAAACAAGGATCCGACCACTGAGGGTTCCAGAGTGAAACAAAAAACCCTTTGGGCAGCTTTGAACGCTGGCACTTTCACATGACACTCCTCGGATCCGGCTGATCACTCAGCACGTCCTACCCAACAAGCAGGCTATGATATCATATCAAAGCATTTTTTTATCGTAAACTGGGGTTTAAGATACTTTAGGGTCTAGGGTAGGGCTTAGAATGCCTGCTTACTTTTTCTTTGGTCGTTTTCCGGCGTTCAATCTTACTGATCAGAGTAGGATTTGGGGGGTATTTTCTGGCACTGGTATATACGGAGTACAGGCGAATAGTAGCACTAATTATTCAGACTTCTATATTACTCCTAGCCCACAAGACTGCTGCTGAGACAATATTACTGCAACGTGCCCGAAACGATTGCTGCACACCGGCACAAAACAGCCTTAAACCCGAAACTCTGAAGCGCCAACCCTGAATCCCACAAACAGAACTGAACTCCTAAACCCTACACTGTAAACCCTTAAACCCTTTAACGAAATCCTCATAGGAACCGTGAACTGAAACCAAACCCCCCCCCCCCCCCAAGAAAAAAAAAAAAAAGCAGTGCAAGAACCCTAACCCTAAACCCTAAACCCAAAACCCCCCCCCCAAAAAAAAAAAACAGTGCAAGAAGCCTATGCGGAGGCCGCTGAAAGCACGCTCGCGCAAGTCTTCCTTCCTCAGGGCTGTGCTTCTTGGCGCTGCTTAAATCCCCCCCCAGTTTAGGGTTCAGGGGTTCCCCTAGTCCCTAAACCCAAAACCCTAAACCGTTTAGGGTTTAGGGTTTAGGGGTTCGGGATTGGAGGTTTAGGGATTCAAGGTTTAGGGCTTTGGGATTGAGGGTTTAGGGTTTAGGGTTTAGGGCTTTGGGATTCAGGGTTTAGGGTTTGCCGACAGAAAGTCCAAAAGCTCCCAGAATGAGATCGGGCTTAACGTTCACAGGGTTTCGGGTGCTTAAACCCTAAGAGGCCTAAGCTCCCCAAGAATCGTAAAGCCCTAAACCCTGACACCCCATGGCCGGATTCCGGAACCCTTTAATTACAGCACATAAAGCCTTGAAGGCGCCTTCCTAAAACTTTTCACCCCTAAGCCCCTCCGGAGAGGTCCCCTGAATGGGAGTTTCCGAAAATAGGGGATCCTAATCTTAACCCCTATAGAGCCCTTCAAAGGAACCCTTATAAATTATAGTGCCCTTATAGTAACCCTTTCAAGGAACGCTAAGGTACCCCTAATTTTCGGAAACTCCCAAATTCTTCAGAGCATCGAAAAGCCGAGAATGGCGGAGATGCCAGGGACGTCCGCAAGCGCCTCTGCTCCGCTCAAGCAGGTTCGGGTTCTTTCAGGACTCTTCGGGCTCTTTCAGGACTCTTTTAAGGGTTGCTATCAGGGTTCCATCCGAGGTTTCTATAAAGGGCATAGGTTTTAGGGGTTTTGGGGTTCGAGGGCAGAGGTTTAGGGTTCAGGGTTAAGGGATGCAGCGGCTAAAGGCTTGATGTCATCGGGTTCCACAAGGGGTTTGGGGTTTGGGATCAAGTTTTCCAGATTTGTAGGTGTCATAGGGTTTTATGTGGTGTTCATCATAAGGTATCAGGTGTTATACGGTTTTAGAGGATTTCATGAGAGCTTCGTCAGGTTACAAGCGCTTATCAGGGTGTTATAAAGTTTTTGGTGGGCATTTATTATAAGGGTCTTAACACAAGGTTTCATGAGGGGTTCGCCGGCTCTCGTTAAACTTAGTAAGCTCACTTCACCGAACTTCGCCCACGAGCATATGGAAGGAAGCAGGTTGACCTCACGGAACAGCGCCCACGCAAGAGAAGTAGAGTTGCTGCAGAAGTGCCCTGTGATGTCAGAAGCCGCGCGCGCGGGCATGGAAGCTCCCCCAAATCCTAAACCCTGAAACTCAAATCTCAATGGCTCCAAAAGTTTGCGTCGAACTGCCCAGTGCCCCCCCGCCCCAAACGCAGAATTCCTGATTGCCTTGGCCCAGCTCACTGCATTTTCCGGCTCGACGGCATCCAGTTTGTTCATGACCTTAGAAGCGATTGGGGTGTATGTTTAGGGTTTAGGGCGTCGTACCACACCTTTTGTAAAACGCGCCAGGATCTAAGCATCCGCCACAAAAACCTAGCGCAACAAAGTTTGAAAAGGAGTTACGAGACCCGACCTCAACTTGTCAGCACAGAGGGTGCGGGGAAACCATAAACCTCAAGACCCTAAACAAGCCTCAAAACCCTACAGACCACACTACACCATAAACCTCAGGACTCTAAACAAGCTTCAAACCCCTAAAGCCCAAAACCCCACAGGCCCAACTACATCATAAACCTTAAGACCCTAAACAAGCCGTTGAACCCAAAACCCCCAAAACCGACAGATTTGGCATAGCCCTGAAACCCAGATCAACGAAACCCTAAGCCAAGCCTTTAGCGACCATAGCTTGCCATAGCCACCGAATCAACTTCCTACTGATCGTGGAGCTTTCTGAAAAAACCATCTAGCTGTTATTCCTCAAGTTTTGAAACCCAAAACTCCTAAACCCCTAAAGCCTAAACTTTCGCTGCAGTCCAAAGAAGAGCTCATCAACGTGGGTTGTAGAGCTCGGAAAAGGTTTAACAGTTACCTACTCAGCTACTGTACAAGGCTACAAGGTCCAGGTAGTAATATAGGGGCCTTAGTAATTAGACTAGGGTTTTGGGGTATATTATACTATAAGTATAATAAGGAGCCCCCAACATGTATGTCCAAGACTCCCTGATGAAGACGTGAATACAGAACCCTTAAACTCCAAACGACCAACCTTAACATCTGAAAAAGTCAATCCAAACCCTGAGCCAGCCCACACCCTAATCCATGAAGACACACTGTGAAAGCCCTACGACCCCATTAGATTCCTTGAAGTAAGCCTTGCAGAACCCGCTTTTAACCCTGATGGCCTCATGGAAACCCTTTGTGATGCCTGCATAGAACCGCTTGAACTCCCTTGTGAAGCATTCAACGCTCTCCCGCCGGTGTAGTGCTGCGCTCAGTTTTCAGTAGTTCTGCGACGCCAGTTTGAAGCTCGTTAACCAAACCCTAAACCCTAAAACCTAAACCCTAAACCCTAGACGCCTTGGCCAGTCCCACCTGCATGGCTTTGACTGAGAGCAATGGCCGTGCGGCTAGCCTTGAGGAAGCAAGGGAAAGCCGCCGCGCCGAGGGCGTGTGCGGAATACCCCAGGTACTGAACCAACTCGCATAGCCGTCCATACCACAGTCTGGTCCGGCGTAGCTAGCTCGATGCCCTCTAGCTTCGTGATGATCGCCCTAAACCCTAAACCCAGAATGATTGGTGTCCTCGTGTGAGCAAAGAGCAGCGCTGCTCGTCGAAGATAGGTGCTCGGGACCTAAATACCAATACTGTTTCGGGGGTTCCTTCTTATAGGTATAGTAAAATCTGCCCCAAAACCCTAGTCTAATTCTTAAGGCGAAGGAGATGACATTTAAAAAGGTGCACTTTATTGTTGCCTTCCTACGCACTGAACCCTGAAACCCAGTACTCTCTGGGCTGCTCTGCTGGGGAGCCTTGGAATGTTGATGTGGAGGGTTTTGCCTCGTAGTATAGTTATTTCATCATAGACCTGCTCGAGTTGTCAACTCCCCCTGTACTATAACCCTGCAACACCCTCCCTTTGATGTAGAGCCCTTCCAGGAACCCCATTCTATGTATGAAGACCCTTACATTACACCTGACAGTCCATGGCCGAGGGCAGAGCCACAACGAGAGGCTTGCGTAAAGTGCGGTTTACATGGTAGACCAGCCTGGGTTTAGGGTTCAGGGTTCATTGGTTTAGGGGTGCAGGGAAGCTATTCAACAGGATGTGGGAGCAACTAATATGAGCTGGGATTACAAGTTGATGGAACCATAGTGTTCGGAGTCTGGGTCATAATTCGGGTCCGGGGTTCAAGGGTCAGGCTTAGAACAATAAACCCCTCAACCGTTATCCTTGAACACCACACCGCCACACCACATACCCGAAACCGCAAACCCGAAACTGTACAACGGAGAGGCATGCTGGAGCTTCGATCCTAAAGGTTTTGGGGGTGCGTTTGTTTGTTTCAATCTAGTAAAGATCCCTGCTTGACAGCATGACCAACCAAAAATTCTCTGCTCCCGCTAGAGGGTGCGCAAGCATATAACTTTGGGAGCTCACTATTACAGAAACAGCCATAATCAAAAAAAGCGAGCAATAACCAAATGCTTTGTTGATTCAGGCTTCTTATTCCATATTAGGCTCAGCTTGGTTCCACCACATGTCAGGGAGCTTGATCTTACGGTCACAAAGCGCAGCCCCAAACTCAAACAAGAGACGCCAACAGCCCCTAACTCCTGAGGCAGTTCGGGTTTATGGTTTAACACCTACGGTAACCTACCTTTTTAACGACATATATAAGGAAACCATACTAGGGAGCCCTGAAGAGGTAGGTTCTTTATCGCCCCACCAACAGACTGTTTCAGGGTGTTTGTCTGCCCTGTCTGGCGCTTTGCTGCTGTTTCCATGATGCATGGCAGAAAATTGCTTGGCCATCTGCTGGACCAGAAAGTCAGTGGAGATCAGAGACAGTTGTGGGAGAGGCGATTGGTTGGAGCGGGCATTCACAGCACCTTGCAATGTCCCACATGTCGCCCAATGTTGTTCAGATTGCACATGCAGCTTAAACTGTACGAATTATACGGCTTCACAGGGTCTTAATAGGGTTATGTCAGGGCTTTGTGAGGAATAGACCTTAAAGCACCAGGGCATTCCAAATACTCGCCCTAAACCCTAAACCCTAAACCGGAAGTCTCTGGAACCGGGGAATTCATGAGCCCGGAATCTCGGAAGCGAAGATCAGGGATCAGGTCAGAGCTCAGGGTTTACCGTTAAGTTTAGGGTTTACCGTTACTTAGAGGATCCTGGGACTTAGTAAGGGTTCCCTAAACGGTTCCTTAAAGGGATCTATAGGCCTCCTCAAAGGGATCTATGGGGTTTAGGGTTTAGGGCCTACTTAGAGGATCATGGGACTTAGTAAGTAGATTATAATTGGGGTTATAAGTCCCCTAAGNAAGGGATCTATAGGCCTCCTCAAAGGGATCTATGGGGTTTAGGGTTTAGGGCCTACTTAGAGGATCATGGGACTTAGTAAGTAGATTATAATTGGGGTTATAAGTCCCCTAAGTGGGGTCATCCTAATTAGAACATTTTAAGTTTATAGTTAACCCTAGAAAGTTGGAACAGAGATCTAGGACGATTCATGCTGGGATTCCCAATACTTTACTTTAAGGGCATGAGACTAATAATGTTCCAACTTTCTGGCTTCTACTGTAGGGTTTACCGTTAAGGTTGTGGTAGGATTCAGTCAGGGCAGTTAGGCTTTAGGGCTTAGGGTTGAAAGCATAAAGTTCAGAGTTTTGCAAGAACCTGACTTGGACCATTTGGGTGGTTGTCAAAACTATGGTCCCTTTTTGGGTCCCTATTATAAAACGGCACCTATTATTTAGGGTACCCAAAAAGGGACCCTAATTTTGACAACCACCCATTTAGCACGAGGACCGGGCTATGAGCATCGTGAGGCTTTCAGATGGCCGATCTGGAGGAACTTAAACATAGGGGCTGAGTACCCTAGCCCAAAAAGGTTAACCTTTTCAATTATGGTAGGATTATATAAACCCCAAAAGGTTAAAGGTTACCTACCCAGCTACTAAGTAAAACGCTTCAAAGGACTTGGTGTATGGTTGATGTAAGAGACTTTAGCAGTAGGGGTATGCGTACCTTGATTGGGGCTTGACGACAATACAACTGTAGTTACCTTACCTGTTGCCCTGCTTACGAATGTTATTGAGGCACTCCTGGCAACTCTGGCGGTTCTTCCCGCTGCCGAACGGGCCGTGAAAGCAATCCATGCCGATGAAGCTTGTCAGGCATGGGATTTGCTTGCCTGACGGACGAATTGCGCCCTTCACCGTACTTATTCCAAGCAGGATGACATCCCTCCGGCTCGATAGACTCTCTGAGGAAGTGTGGGTATTCTGTGGACCCAAATGTCCAGCTTGCCAGATTCGCACCCAAAAACCTGGAACCGCAAACTCAAAACTCTAAACCTGAATGAACGGTACCAGAAGATACCACACCTTCATATTCTAGATACCCTTGATCCCGCAAGTGCCGCTGCTCAACCTGCAGCTGAAAACATAACTTGAAGGATCAGGCTACATCGTAAAGCGTTACTTTACGGATTCTTTCACCCTGTGTTGTTGGCTTGGGGTCTAGAGTCCAGAGTTGAGGGTCTACCAGAAGGATGAAGGGACTGGTAAGCAGGGTTATCGGTACAACAACTAGAGCTGTCCGTCCTACATATAATCCCAATTAAGGTACTTATAACCCTAAGTACGACGTCCCCTCTTTGACATGCAGAATCTCCCAACCTTGCACCCTCGATCCTGGAATCAAAACCCTCACTCAAATCTGCACTGTAAGGTTTGGGGTTTAGGGTCTAGCCAAGACCTCCCAACAAACTTCTTGTTGCAGGAGAGAAGCGCTGGTGGCAAGTGTAGGAGCGGATGTCTCCTTGTCGTGCAAAGGACCAACCCAGAGTGCTGGAATCCTAGATTACTTTTAGGGGTCAGGGATTGTGTGTCGATGGTTCGCCTTTAGGCTTTAGGTGTGAGCTTTAGGAATCGGGTCTTTCGGTTCAATGCTTGAGTGCTTTGCGATTGTGGTTGTGCTTTAGAGTCTTTAGAGTCTTAGAGATCGGATAGAAGCTTGTTAAACAGTAAAGCAAGGTTGTTGAACTTTTAGGGAGTTCTATACTGTAACTGTATTGTACTATAACTACCAGGAAAAAACGTGAGGAACAGCAGTAGCAATTATTCAGGGCAACGAAATCACAACCCGTAATACCGAAGGAGCCTCTAAGCGACCCTGCAAAACCCTCACTGCCTGCGGAAACCCAAGCTCATGAACCCCAAATCCACGGTTTAGGGTTTAGGGTTTAGGGTTTCTAAATTCTAGAACCTGAACCCTATATGTCCAAATCCCAAAACTCTTTTAATATAGACTATATCCCAATCGCAAAACTCTTATTGCAGCCCCTATTGAACCCTTTAAAGGGAACCCACCGACTGCCGAGGGCGTGGCGCATCCAACACCACGACAGCGACGTGGCAGCGCTCAAGCACTCGCCAGAGCTGACGCCAAACTTGCAGGTTCGTCTCCTCAGGTTCTTTTTAGGCGTGTTGGGTTTAGGGTTTAGTGTTTAGGGTTTAGTTTTCGTTGAACGCCTTTTTCCGCCGGCAGGTGCAAACAAAATCGCCACAAGAGAAGGCGGATGACAACCCTCTGGCTTCTCACACTTCAAAATATCATAGGGACCCTTAGGGGGGTAGGGGGAGGGGGGTTAGGGACTACATTTCCTTAAATAGGCCTTATTAGGTCCTTATTATGGGCATTAAGGCCCCAAACCCTAAACCCTAAACCCTAAACCCTACCCCCTACCCCCCCTCCCCCTACCCCCCCCAAGGGTCCCTATGAAAATACGGGGCAACCGGAAGTCTGGTCCTGAGGGCGAACTTCAACTTGGGTTTAGGGTGGTAGGGCTTAAATTTGGGTTAAGGGTCGTCCCCTTACAGGGTTCAAGGATTTCGGGCTTATCTAGGATTAATTCCAAGCTCTAAATAAATCAACAAATAAATACATTTTAAAAAATAAAAATAAATAAATAAATATATATATATATGTATCTCTCTCTCTCTCTCCTACAGATTAGGGCTTTCAGGTTTAGGAATCGGGGCCTTAGTGATTACTGCCTTCTGAGCATGAAATCCGCATGTAGGGCATGCCGCACGCCGCGTTCGCAGGGTTCACAGATTTTAGAAGCAGGCCACAAGACGATTCGGCCTATGCGCCTTTCGGTTCCGGCTGATGCGCAGCTTGGGACGGAAACCTTTTCAGCTTTAAGGCCCTGGGGCTTTTTAGAAGTCTTGTTTGTTAGGGTGTACTGGACTTTATGTTAAGTACCCAGGGAGAAAAAAGTATAAACTTTTTTATTTCAACATGTTTCCGAAAAGAAAAAAGTAATAAAGTATGGTACTCCAAAGCTCAGTTTAGGATTTACCCAGGAACCTCCTGACGCTGCAAATGAAAGCAGGGCAGAGCCACGGAAGATGGCGGGACTCCGAGGTTCTAGGGTTTAGGGTTTAGGGTTTAGGGTTTAGGCTTGGGTTCGGCGTTTAGAGTCCACTTGGAGGTGCAGCGGACTTAGTAAGGTTCTAAGTAACGTAACCATCGATATACATCTACTAATAACTCTAATTCAGGTGCCCGAAAGTCAGACAAATGGTTGCAAGCAAGTGGCGTATGCCGGCGGGTAGCCGCCTCGTTCTTGAATCATCTCCTCGACATCATGCGGTCTACTGATTAACCTAGACCTAAACTTCAAACTGGAGGATTCATAATGGTGAGCTCAGCATGCACGAACCTTAGCCTCACTAATTGCCCTGCACACCATCTCTCGCAAACTATATCTCTTAGCATTTCTTGCAGTAGGGGGTTCCTATTTCAAGCGCTGAATGAAGATGAAGCAGCTGCTGCTGCCCTTGCCCCCGCCCCCGCCCCGGCCCCTGCCCCTGCCCCTGCCACTGCCACTGCCACTACCACTGCCCATACCACTACCGCAACTACGGCTACGACTACGACGGCTGCTACTACACCACTACAACTACTACTACCTCTTCCACGACCACTACCACTACCACAGTACTGCTAGCCACCTCATGCACCCAGTCCTGTACGTCATCCAGCCACTTTCTGAAGCTCTGAGCCTGCTATGGAAAGGCCGCGAGGTGTAGAGTTCAGGGCATCGGTGGTTCGTGGTTTTGGGGTCTTTTGGCTTCAGGATGTGTTTCTTTAGAGTACCTTCATACACTCTATAAATACCATACCCCTTCATAGAACCTTTTGGGGGTTCAAGGTGTTTAGGATCCAGATACAGCACTTCGATGACTTTGGGGGAGAGCTCTTCTCGTCTTCGGGATGTCATGCAACAGCCAAGAGGGGGTTTGTGGGGACTGTTCTACAGGTCCTTCTACAGGAAGGATTATAGGGAGATCCGAACTTAATCGGGAAAAACCGAGAACCTGCCCTTTTGCCATTTTGCGAGGAGAGGAATATTGAATAACTACCATATAGCCCTTCACTCAGGAAAAGTTTAGGGTTCCTTGCTATGAACAGTTCCTAAAATTGTATGTTGTTTCGTGCTACGGCTTCAGGAAAGTTGCCTGATTGAGGGGTATTGGCGCTCCGAAGAAGGCCATGATCAAACCACACATACTTATACGAAAAACATGCTACAGGGTCCTGGCACGTGAATGGTAGCCTGCCACAACCATTCACGCACCACGACGCAGTCCCAAAAAGCTGAGCCAACAAACACCACCCACGACAGCCCAAAACCCTGAACCCTATTCGACAACGCCCTCCGGATACTCATGCAGCCATCCTGCAGACACGGTCTGCAAGAAAAGTCGACACGATAGTATATCGTCCGAACCCTAAACCGTTAACTGCTTTAACCATCCCTGAACCCACTCTAAACCCTAAGAGCTAGTATTGGATTGATGAAACCTTGCAGAACCCTAAATAAAAAGGATCCTTTATTGTAAGGGGGGTTCTGTTCAGGAGTCCTAATCTGCGAGCCTCTCTTTCTGTCCCATTGGCATCTCGTGGCTTCGGGTTTAGTCTTTTGGGGTTTAGGATTTAAGGTTTAGGGTTAAGGTCAAGGGTGCAAGGTTTACAGTTTGGGGTCGGCTCTGCTCTGATTCCAGGTTTCAGGTTTGGGGCTTTAGGTTCTCCAAATCATTCATCACATCCTCGATCGGCAGCAGATGGCAGCACATCGGCAGCCAGCTCCTTCTGGGCGGCGTCCAAGACGACAGCAGTGAAGGTGGCCGCCTTCTCAGCAGACTCCTTGATGTACCTCGGCACCATGTCGGCCTACTTGGAGTTGCTCTCATTCAGCATATCCAGCACCTGCAGCTTCTTCGTCTGCAGCGTCTCCGCTTTGTTGCTGATCTTCTTGCGGTCCTTTGCCTTCAAGTGCTTCCCTTTTTGGGTTCCTAATATAATACGGCACCTATTATTTAGGGTACCGAAAAAGGGACCTTAATTTTGACAACTACCCATATAAGATCTCACTAAAACCCTGCACCACCCCGAAGCCCTCGGAAAGACCCAGGCCTCACGATGATGCAAGCGGCCACTGCTAATCTCGTATGACCATGCTGGCCGGCGTGGCATCAACTGCCTGCTTGGAGCTTCAGGGGACTGAGTAGGGTACCCTGTTGGGGTTATAAGTAGACATCACGAAACCTGCCCTACTTAGACCCCTATTTATCGAGTCCCCTGAACCTCAAAGTGACAAAAACGACAGCTGGTAGAGTTTAGCATTAAGCGTGTAGGGTTTAAGGGTTGAGGGTCTCGGGATTTCATGATTTAAGGGATAAGGGGTTTAGGCTTTAGGGGGCAGGGTTTAGGATTTTAAGGTATGGCTTAGGGCTTCAGGTCTAGGGCAACTTGTAGAAGGGTTCTATGGGGCTCAGGGCTTGAAGCTTCAGTGTTTAGGGGTTAGTTAGGGGTGGAGGCAGCAGCGTGCTTTGTGCTACGGGGTTTTGAGGCCTAAGGATCTAAGGTTGTACTGTAAAATGCGGTTTCAGGGTTTGGGGGCACAGGGCTTAGGGATTACGAAGGTGCCCATGGCCTCATAATATGGCGTCTGAATGATGCCGACAGCGTTTCAGAAAAGCTTCTGTGTGCAATTAAAATATTTGACCAACAGCAGATCTCGGGATCACGGTTTGGGGTTAGTTGAGGGTTGAAGGTTCAGGGTTTAAGGTGGTTTTGGGTTTTAGGGTTTTAGGTGTAAGGTATCAGGTTTAGGGTTTAGGGTTTTGGGTTTTAGGGTTTTAGGTTTAAGGTATCAGGTTTAGGGTTTAGGGTTTTAGGTTTAAGGTATCAGGTTTAGGGCCTGGCATCCCAGCCATTGATCTGCCTCTAGATTTCTAGTCTCGCGGCCTTGCCTCTAGTAGCTTGGAGACGTGCTATCCTGCCGTCCTGGCATGTGCATGCAACATCGAAGCCTCAAAGACTATTGACTAATCATAATATTGCTCACGGCTGCTTATTACAATGATAGTGCAGTATACCCAAAGCCTTGAATAATACTATTTCCTACGGGTTGCTTACTACAGTTATAGTATGGTCCAGTATGGTATACCAAAAAACCGATTAAAATCCTTAGCGGGCCTATATAAAATGTGTCTGGGCAGCCACAAGGCGGGGAGCCTTGGGAGGGGCTGCAGCGTCTTTCCCCCGGGCTCTCTTGCAGTCCCGGCATAAGTGGGTGCTGTGCCAAGAGTTACTGCGATCGGGAAAGGTTGCTTGGCAGAAAGCCTTTGAGCATTGCTGACATGGGCGTCTACATGCCCAAAGCTGCACCAACACTAAACTGCACAGTCGAGTCCACTCTTGATGGCGGAGCGTCCGCGGCAAGAAGTGGGGCTTCTGGCACACCCGGGGCAGCGGTGTACAAGGCGTAGCGGTTTAGGGTTTAGGGGTGTGTACACCCTAAGCCCAAACACCGGAAGCCTACAGCCTCAACACCCCAAGCAGCCTGCCGTGATGTCCCCACACTCCAAAGCCTAACACCTGACAGCCCCAAGGACAAAAAAGCATTGACCGTTACTGTCTAAACCCCTACACCATCCAAAAAAAAAGTACCCGCCTGAGGAAGCCTCTATACACTCACAAATAACCCCAGACTGGTGCCTTTCAAAACGAAGCCCTGCACCCAAACCCCTAAACCCTAAACCCAGCCCTTAACACCGTAGACCCGAAACCATGATCCCTAAACCAGGGTCGTTTCAGGTATGTGAGTCTAGAGCTCAGCATCCCTGCAAGTCGCCCCAAGGCGGCTCAGTGGCAAGGGTCTAGAGATTAGGATTAAGGCTGAGGGCAATACAGTAGAAGCTAGAAAGTTGGAACATCATTAGCCTCATGCCCTTAAAGTAAAGTAAGGGGAATCCCAGCATGAATCATCCTAAATCGATGTTCCAACTTTCTGGGTTGCACTATAAGNACAGTAGAAGCTAGAAAGTTGGAACATCATTAGCCTCATGCCCTTAAAGTAAAGTAAGGGGAATCCCAGCATGAATCATCCTAAATCGATGTTCCAACTTTCTGGGTTGCACTATAAGTGTTCAGAGTTGAGGATGAAGGGTGGAGTTTAGGGCTTGGAGTGCCAGGCCATCCAAAGGACTCAAGAGTAGGATGAATGTAGCAGGATTACCGATGCCTTATATCAGGACGCTGGATTGGGATTATGTACCAAGCCTGCCTTCATCCCACCCTTGGATCGCCGTTGAAACCCTCGAGACCCAGAATGCCTGCTGCGTGAAGAGAGGTCCAAGTTCTCAATGGAAAGCTCTTCAGTGATGGCTGCGTCATCTTCCACGGCCTTCGGCTCAAAAACTCGTACCGGTTTTGCTGAGGGTGTACTCGGTTTTGGTGTTCAGAGGCATTTTCTCCTTTTGATTTAGATCAAGCTCCCTCTCAACGCGTCTCGTTGCGTGAGTTTCCGGAACACTTCGTAGCTCATGGGGCCTCCAAGCAGCCGAATATGGGGGCCCAGGGAGTTAACAGGATGGTGTCAAGATTTTCACACAGGAGCCCGCAGAATTGAAACAGGACTTCTGGGGTACGGGATAGTATACAAAGATCTGATACATTCTCATCCTTCAGACCCCGATATCTAACACATCTACAATAGGTGTCGATTTCAACAGTCCGGACAAGAAGCCGCAGAGCAGAGCAGCCCACTGATGTCCAAGCATCATACTCTTCCAACCCCTACGCCCTATCTGGTCTCGAATTCGGAGCGGCCGCCTAGGAGCTGAGAAACTATCCTGAATCTCCCGTTGGCTCAGACCCCAAAACTTTAACCGACAAACCCTCGGCAGCATGCGAAACCCTAAACCCTCAACCCGAAACCTTCACCTGAACACTAGAAAGTTGGCTTCGGTTTGGGTGTCGGATGTTTCGCCTTTCTGAAATTTCTGAGCAGGTATGGAGCAACCCTCTGTAGATTTCGGAGGATTGGAGCTTACGGTCAATTCTCGGAGCCTCAAAACCAGAGAATTGGGTTTTAGAGTTTAGGGTTTATAGCGAATCCCAGAAAGTTGGAACATAGGCTTAGGAGGATTAGTGCTAGGATCCCTTATACTTTACATTAAGGGCATGAGGATACTAATGTTCCAACTTTCTGGCTTCTACTGTAGGGTTTTAGAGTTTAGGGTTTTAGAGTATGGTAAAGCATCCGTTGTTTTAGGACTAACTATATAGTGGGATACATTACTGTTTATTCAATCTTCTATACTAGATGTCGTTGTCCAGCTCATAGACCAAGCAAGAACATGCAGAAACTTACAGGATACCTAAGCCCTAAGTTGCGAAACTTCTCCTGATCTCCGTCTGGTCCACAAAGATACTGTAGTTCAAGCTGCCATGCAAGGGATCTACAGTAAGCAATGCCCTCTGCTTTTTCTTATTGAAACTCAAACTTGCCCTCCTTCACCCAAGTCCATACCATGCTCTGTGGTTCCGATTTACACGCCCATTTCGCCGCATCGACCCAAGGCCCCTGCACAGCCCAAAGGCACGCAGCCCATCTTGGTGCGCCGGGCGATGTTCAACGAGGACCTTGCGGCCAGGAGGCTTAGTTCAGGGTAGGGTTTGGGGGTTTACGGTTTAGGGTTTAGGGGCATAGGTAAAGGGTTCAGGGTACCTTCATAAAAGAGGAGAAGAATCTAAATCTACGAGAGCCCTACTCTTGTGGTTTAAGGTATGTAAACCCTAAACCTTAAACCCTAAACCCCAAAGTACTATCATGATTCAAGGTATATTCCTCCAACAAGGAGGCTTCAAGGCTCATCCTGTGGGGGGGGGAAGGTCATAAGGCCTCAACCCTATTGCAGAGGAAGGTTTCGAAGATCGGGTGCTCGCGATATGGCTTGCCTTGGTGACCCTAAAGGTTCAGGTTTTGGGTTTAGAGTTTAGGGTTTAGGGCAAACCCCTAAACTCGAACCTCAGGGAAGTGGGTTCAGGATTCAACCCTCAACCTACACCCTGAAGTGTGCACTCTAAACCCTAAACGCTACACCCTACACCCTGGACCCGACCCCCTAAACCCCGAAACTTTTCGGCCTTACGCTTTAGTTAATCTCCGCAACTCAGATATTTACAAACTTCCCATGATCCGTCAAATACAGCCCAAGCAGTGAGAAAGCCAAGTCCATGACTCTGCAGCGAACGTGGTCTTCATACCACTGTTCGTCGCAACCTTGCGGTTCAAGAACCCAGGGACTTAGAGCGGGTTTCGCTCAGTGTTGGAGTCATTGTTGAGTTTAGGGTTTGGGGACGTTTCGTTCGACAAGACCGAAAATAACAATACAATGCCTTCGCAGCATGCATAAAGGGATTCCGAATTCAAGATACACAAGAAGCAGGGGCTCAACCACGCCTCAAGAAAGCAGATTGAGGAAAGTTGGCTTACCGGAAATGCGCGGCACTCCAAACTCCTCCTCAATCCGATGCCTATCCTCAACCCAACCCGGAGCTTTGCAGCCATGGTGCCCTCTTGCCAGTGGCATTGGCCAGCGGATCCTCCGAGGGAGATTTATCCTACACCCGTGGTGATGCCGCTGAACCCATCGTGCGAATCGTGCCGCAGAAACTTGAAAAAGCTTGGATCCACAGAGTGAAGCCATCCACTACGTACTTCTCCTCCTCCTACTACGACGACTACGACTACAAATACAACTACCACTGTGACTACCACGACCCCTACAGCCAGTATTACTTACATTACCCATCGCTGTCGACGTTCCTGTGGCGAAAGTTCCCATGTTTCGAAACTGACACTGGCTTACTTGCTTCAATAGTTGGGCATTCGAGAAATCAGCTGCCAACCACGCCCTAATGTAGGAACCTCATTAAGAAACCTTGGGCCTTTACGAGGGTTCTTAATATGGATCCTAATATATTGGGGTTATAGGGCCAGGGTTTCTTAATCAGGATCCTACATTAGACCCCTAAATCCAAAAGTCTGAATCCTCCCCAAACCGCTGAACTCTCCAACCCCAAACCCCCAATTGCCTCAACACCAAAAACCCAAACCCACAGCCCCACAAAGCGAGAAATATAAAGCAGCCTAAACCCTAAAACCTAAGACCCTAGATCCCTAAATCCTAGATACCCTGAACCCTTAACCCTAAACTCTAAACCCTAAACCCCTGCACCCTAAACCCCATTAATACAGCAGCCGGGGCTCTGCGAGCGTGAACTCGGGAATCGCAGCCTGGGTTCTTGTTCATAAGTTACCATAATAGGGATCTATAGCAAATAATAGGGTTTCCTGATTATGGTAACTTAAATTAAATCCCTATACCCTTAGAGGAACCCTTATAGATCCCTTTAAGGAACCCTTGTAGATCCCTCAAAGGAACCCTTAGAGATCCCTTTCAGGAACCCTTATAGATCCCTTTAAGATAAATCCCTTAAAGGAACCCTTATAGATCCCTTTCAGGAACCCTTATAGATCCCTTTAAGGAGCCCTTATAGACCCCTTTAAGGAACTCTTATAGATCCCTTTTAGGAACCCTTATGGCTTCCTTATTATGGTAACTTAAACTAAAATCCTTAACGAGAGCCCAGCAGCTGCCGATCGAAAGTCCAAGGTTTGTGCTTGCGAGCGCTCGCCAGCAGCACCTTTCACATCCTGCGGTTTAGGGTTTAGGGGTTAGGGTTTAGGGGTTTAGGGCTGCGGTTTTTGTGTAGGTTTGAGGTCTAGGTTAGACTTTAAGGCTTTAAGGGTTTAGGTTTGGGATTTCAGGGTTAAGGTTTAGGCAACCGGGTTGGGGGGTTTGGGGTTCTCGGTTTGAGGGTCTAAGGAAGTAGGTATGACTAAACCCCCAAACCCCAAAATCCTTAAACCCTACACTTGCCCTACACCCCCAACACACACCGTGTCCCAACACCCAGTCCATTACCCTAAAACCTGAACTCTTCTCTCTTCTTCAACAACCGGGCCACAAAAAGTTCAAACTTTCTATCATGGAGCTAAGATTAAATAATGCCAAAAAATTTAAAGTTCCCCCGTCCACTATCTAAGTCTTAATCCTGAGAGTCCCAATTCTAGGGGCATTGCTGACGGTTTAGGGTGAGGCTTAGAGTTTACGTTTGGGATCCTCCGTATCGGACCCTCAATACCCAAACCATATTCTGCTGACGTCCAGGTGTCCTTCTCGATGCGAGCGCCCAGTTTAATGGACGACTTCCTTACGATGCCAGGTGTTAGGGCGTTCGAATCTCTGCAAGGCTCGTGGCCTTAAAACTCTGCCGGTTTAGCGCTCCTGTCATGAAGCTTTAGGGATTTTCGGTTTGAGTTGAATCTCTGGACTTCCAATCCAGAAGCGACCCTTCTTGAGATCCCGGATCTTTCTGGATTAAAGATTGGGGCGGTTGGTAGGGGGAGACGGGTTGCTCATAGTCGCCTCCTGTCTGTCCACGCCAAACCCCTCGTGGACGAATGGAGGCCCCTGTCAGGCCTTTCTAGAAACGACAACCATTAATTATACAGAAACTCAGCCCAAAACTCGAAACCCCTAAACCCAAAGCCTGAAATTGAAAACCGAATTCCTAAACCGTAGCTCTGGGGGGTGGTAAATGAAGCCCCCGGCAATTTTCGAACCCGAAAGCCCAAAACTCAGCACTGCAATGTCCCTCGTCGAAGCTCCGTGTAAACAACGGGGTTAAGGTTCTGGGTTTACGAATTAAAGTTGTTCTGCAACAGTATGGGAAATTTTGCCGACAGGAAGATGGAGCCTGCACTAAATGACAAGCCTTGCACCGTTGGAGCGTGGGTTCAAGATCTACTTGCTCAATGCCGTGGTGAAATGAGAAGCTAAAGCTTAGAATGACATCAACGTATCAGAACCCAAAAATAAAGAGCAGGGAAACACAGTTAAATTATCGCTGTTATATCGGTCCAACGTTTCCTTCTTGGGCTTTCCTCTGAACCATTCCTGCCCTGTCAAGCTTGAGTTTTACATGCAAAGCTGAAGGTGTAGACTTCGGGGCATGGGAGGGTGCATGAGGGTTTGTAGGGTTCTTCTATAAGGTTATATAGTTTCCCCACCATGCCCTGAAGAATAAGGAGCCCTTTCCTGAAAAACCGGACGACACGGTGGATTCGGCCGGTCAAGTTCAATCACCATGCCGGGTCACTGCATCTTTCCCTTCGCACGCGGCATGTTGATGTCTGCACACTGCCGGCGCGGAAGCTTTTCTCGTAGAAATAGCTGGGGCCACTGTACCTAAGCAGCTTCCGCACCAAAATGTTAACTGAGGCCTTATCGGTCAACACGCAAACCTTGCTTGAGGTTTTTGTGCTGTCGGGGCCTTAACTCCTGCAAGGGCATCTCGGTGCACTTTGAGCTTCAACTGTTGCCGGCTCACTATACTGCTCGTCAGGCTCCTGAATATGCGTTCCTAGGGAAACTGTAGACGAACCGAAAGATTCAATCAACGGTTCGGATTGGGTGTGGTCGATCGGGCCGGGATATTGGGGCTTTGGTAGTATCAACAAGGTTTACGTAGGGATATCTGGTTGATGCGGAATGTAACGATTGTGGGGGACTATTAGGCTGGGATCCTTGAAAAAAAGGCCAAGCGAGGAAGATAACTTAGAAATTAACATACTTCTGCAGGCTTGGTTCCCCAGCGCCCTTGCCCCTGGAACCACACCGTTCCGAGAAATCTTTCAGCCTTTGACCTTTTGCAATAAAATTACGTGTGAGGCTCCTTCACCCCCAGTCCCACTTAAAAGCATCAAGCTTAAAAACGTCTACGTCCAAATAACTCTTGAGTCCTTCTACCCCTGAAGCACCAAGCCCACAGTAATTAAAAGCCTTTATAAGCCTTACAACCCAAATCCAAATCTCGCAAAACAGAAGCCAGACACCGCAACGACGAGTGGTGCCCCCGACCCGCTAGTCCCTCAAGATCACCAAAATCCCAAATTCAGGCAAGCTTCGTGGGTTTAGGGGATTGGGACTGGATTTAGGGTGTAGGGGTCACGGCTATGCCTAAGATCTGTCAAGCCCCCTGTTGGAACCCGGAACCCGTAAGTGTTTTGGGGGCGCAGGTTTAGAGCTTAAGACTTGACGCTTCGCAGCATGTTACGAGCTTGTTGGAATTATACTTGCCTAGCCTGTCATATGATGCTTCGTACACCTGCACGTGCACCTCTAAACATGTTTTCCACGCACCCTTAGAAACCTCCAACAACCATAAATCTGTAAGACGTGAAACCTTACTCCCAAACTCCGCTGACCCTTTCGACAAGTCGTTCTCAACCAATAGCAATTTGCCGATGAGTTCACAAGGATTGAACCGGATCTTCTCACAATGAATGAAGTGGACATGCGTCGAAGTACGAAAACAATGGTATTATATGATACGATACTACCCATGGCGAGGATGCAGGAAAGCCGCAACTGCAAGAACGTTAAACAGAGAGCGTTCTTATCCTCCTTCGAAAAGGCTAAACAGCGAACGTTGATCAAGACTGTCCAGCTTTTGCAACTCGCTGTCTTTGAAGATGCTTCAGCTGCGCCGCACACCTCCTTAATGACATGAGGGTGCTTGCGCTGACCCTCTTCAGCAGGGGGCACGTCGGACGAACGAGTCGCAACAGTCTCGCGTCTGACGGTTCTCCGACACGGGAGGCCGTTCGCCCGCAGGCGTCACCTCGGGGCCTTGGTCATGTTTGCACGGGAGCCGCGCACAGTTATAGTCTGGGGCTATTGCGGTCTTTGGTGTGCTTCACAGCGGCCCTGGACCAGTGCCGGCTTTCTCCAGGCTGTCCCGTTGGGTCCTTGCAACTTCGATGCCGGATGCTTACGACTGCCACTTCGGAGCGCAGGCACTGGCCGTCCGCGGTGTGCTTCGGAGGTGCCTGAGTCCGCGAAGTTAGCAACTAAGGGCAACTCCGAACTGCACGGCCTGGGAGGCGTCAGTCTGGTTCATTACGATGTCCGGCATCTCCTGAACGGGACCCGTGCTGATTTAAGTCTGGGACGCGTTGCGCCCGTCATGCTGTGTCAAGGCCCCACCACACCAAGAAGTCCCACCGACGATGACCGCCCCCACACACAGGGAAAAAAGGAGTGCATCTGCTGCAAGGATTCCATAAACACGATATACACATTGGGAACCTTGCAGCTGACGTTTTGTGGCAATGGCCGCTGCGTCGCCACTGGTGCCACCCCAACCACCTAAGTGGAGACTCCAGACGTCTCGGACCGTTGACCCGCTTCAAAGGTTCATCCAAGGTCGCCTCAGTCCGGGCATCTGCTTCGAGGTTTCCAACAGCTTCCCTTGAGCTCGAGGAACCATCGGTGGTGAACCCCATGATGGGGGATTTCGTTGGACTTCTCCCCATGTGCGGGTCTTCATGGAATTTGTCGCCATAGACTATGCAGATAGCGTGCTTTGGCGCTGGCAAACTTTTTCAACCATGCTTTGCAGCCAATGTGTGCACCATGTTTGTGTCTACGGCTCAGACATGAGACGCGTGTTGACGGCCCGTTGTCGAGCTCCAGATCGCCCTCGTCAACATAATCGGTTCCATGTCGTGCAAAATCACCTGCATGAGCATTTTCATGAGCATCTGGACATCAGTATTGTTCATGTTCCCCTCACACACACACATACATACATACACACATACATACATACATACATACACACACACACGCACACACACACACACACGCACGCACGCACGCACGCACACACACCCACACACACACCCACACACACACACACAAACACACACACACACAAACAAACACACACACACATACACACACACACACACAGACACACACCCGCGCGCGCGCGTGCACACATGCACACGCACGCGCATTCCACGAAGTGTGGCAGAACGAGAGTCCCAGTACAAAACGTGAGCCTCACTGCGGCGGGAGTGACGAGTCGCAGCCCAAATGTGTACGCAGCTGCGGCGAAAGCACGATTCCCGGGGCGGACACGCACGCAGAGTGTGGCGAGAAGACCACGTCGGCAGCGGCACAACTTCGGAATTTCACCAGGTTCCGACCAGGTTCCGAAAATCCTTTACGAGACTGCCAGGACGTCAATGCTTCGAGGGCTTTGACGGCCAAAAAAACAACCCCAAAGCTGGATCCAATAAGTTCGGGACCGCCAACTTGGTACTGCAGAAAAGAAGGCGGCTTTAGTGGAAGATGTGCATTGTGCACCCAAACTCTATAGACTCTAGACCATAAAACCCTCAAACCCTAACTAAGGCACAAACCCCGACATAGGAATATCGTGTAGACCTCTTGTGGAACCAGCCCGAAAATAGGGTTTAGGGTTTAGGGAACCCTAAACCCTAAAAGAACCCTAAGAAACCATGATCAAACCCTTAAACGATCCAGAATACGCAAAAATCCCGTAAGGAACACTGAAAGGATAGCCCTTCAAAACCAACATGCCGACAGCTCTTCCCCAAACCCTAAACCCCCAAACAACTAACCCCCCACACCCCCAAACCCCTAAAACCTAAGCCCCTAAATCTACACCAAAAACCCCTAAAACCCTAAACCCCTCAAGCCCTAAACCCCTAAACCTAAACCCACCAAAAAACGAGCTCTTCCCCGCCAGAGATGCAATGGAGGCCCCTTGCTCTCAGGGATGCTCCCCGAACGCGAACTCCGAGGTGGGGGCCGGATCGGGCCCGGCACAACCGGAGCTTCTTACCGTTCTGAGCTTTGTGTTTGGGTTTAGGGTTTTTTTGGTTTAGGGTTTGGGGTTTTGGGTTTAGGGATTCTTTTGAAGCATTTTAGGGAGCAGGGTGGAGCTTTATGCTGGGTTTATGGGCTTTGGTCCTTTTTTGACAGATGTTTACCTAAACCTACCAAACCCTACTTTTTGTCTTGTCCCTATAAGTCCCATATTAGGGTTTATAATAAGAACCTACAAAAAAGTAGGGTTTGGTAGGTTAAGGTAAACAACTTTGGGTTTAGCTAGGGCTTTGAGCGGTATGAGGCTCGGGGCCCAGAGTCCAGACGTGAACAACTTGAGTTTTCAGGGCTTGGGCTGTAGGGATCTGCGCTTTTAAGGGTGGGGGTTTACCACTACTAGGGTTTACGGGGGTTTACGCAATTAGGGTTTAGGGGTTTTAGGGCTTATGGTTTAGGGTTTGAGGCGGTTTTAGGGCATTTGGTTGGGAGTTTGTGGTTGGCGGCTCGGGCTTTATGGTTGTGGGGTTCCAAGCTTCGACATGCCCATCGCGAACCCTAAGCTGGATTGAGAGGCGCAGTTTTCATGCGTGGAAAATGTGATCCCATGCTGGGCTTCAGGGGTTTCGGGTTTGGGGGGGTTAGTGTCTAAGCTCGAACATGTAACATGAACGTCTAGCCCTACGCCGCCATGTTTGTCCGACATGGCATGATTCAATATTCTAAACCTCAGGCAGATGATCTCGGATGTGCTGTTCAGGATGCCTGGAAACTCAAGTACAGTTGCAGCTGGGGTTGCAAGGAACGGCACTATGTTCATGATTGCATTCTGGCGTTGGCCCCGCACTCTAAACTAGCTTGTACAAGAAGTGATTGCTGGCGCTAATGAATACTCGAAGTGGCTCAGACTGGCCCAACTGCACGGCGGGTCTGCACTCACGGATTTTCACTCCACTCATCGGAAGGTAGGTGCAAATGTAAATCGTTCAGATACCTTCAAAAAAAAGGAGCAGACCTCTAAACACGAAGTAGAATCATGACAAAGGTTCTTTTTCTGGGATGGCTCGGCAGGTTTTAGGACCGCCGCTCATATTTTTGTTCCACCCAAGAGGACATGACTTCCTCAAAAAGACCCCGTTATCATTAACTTGACCGTCGATTCATACGTTAAGGCGGCGGTGTTTGAAGCTTTTAACCTTGCGACTGAAAAGATGTAATTACAATGCAATGCTCTTAATGTGCCAAACTTTGTTTGGGTGTGCGTACCTGAAACCTAAGAAACCTACGTTTGTGCACTTCCCCAATATGGTTCCCCATATATGTCCATAAAATTTAAGGGTAAGCAATTGGGTGTAGGGAAACTCGAGCGCGCAAAGAGCTCGGGTCTACCTAACCTGTTGAGCTTCGCGCAAGCCCCGTCCCAACAAATGAACCGGCATAAAGATTGGGGACTGCCTGCGTGGAAAACTCCCGTATGCCAAGCTAAACCGCAAACCCTAAAGTCTAAAAACTAGATTCCCGCCAGCCTCAAACCACGAATCGAATCCCTGAATCGCCAGACCTGAAGTGAACCCGAAACCCTAAACTCGAAGCCCTCAACTTAACCTGAAACCTTAACCCAACATCCTACAACCTAGACCCTGAACCCCAAATCCTACATGCTGAGCTGTTCTTGCAGCCTGTTAAGATATCTTAAAGCAATAACTTTTCCTTTATACAAACAATAAACTACTACACTACAATTTCATAACCGCCGCGTTAGGAAACACAACCCCTAAACTGTCCCTAACCCACCATAAACGTTTATGAAATCATTTCGAGCCCTTGTAAACAACGCGACAGAACCCTTAGAATCTAATATGAAGCACTACAGTAGTTACAACAAATCCAGCGAAAAAATGTCAGAGACCGTCCCGGTACGGTCCTTGGAGCCAAAGAACCGTCGGGAACTGCACTCCTGGATGCGCGGCCTCAGGGCTTTTAAGGCTGTAGGGTTTCAAAGTTTAGGCTTTCGGTTTAGGCTTTTAGGGTCTAGGACGCTTCTGTTTATGAGGGCTTTGTGAAGGTCTTGGGAGGGTTTAGGCCGTCTTTATGAGGGTTTTAGATTTGTTTGCTCCTGGCTTAGGATTGTAGCATGCAGGGCTTAGGCTTAGGACTTGAGGAGTTCAGGACAAGTTAAAGGTGTTGGGTCGCGATCTGCGAAGCAACAAGACCTCTGGAAACGGCCTTGAGTTGGGTAATTATAAGCCTCCATACCTAGAATAGGGTGTAGATAGTATTACGTATACGCATTTATAGTAGGGTTTAAGGTTCGAAGCTTAGCATTCAAGCAGGACGGCCTGACAAATGCCCGGGATATGCCGTAAACTTTGTAAACCTTCTTGGGATTTTTTCAAGAATAAAGCAGGACTCTCCACAATCGTCGCTAAAAGCTCCTGGGCTCTCAGGAGCTATTCCCTTTGAGGGTGTGGGGGGGGGGGGGGNGAAAAGGGTTTAGGTTTAGGATAAGGGTATAAAGGTCGTGCAAGGGTTCCGGATGCTGGCGATCGGGCTTGGGGTTTTGATCTTCATCGTTTCAGGGGTTGGGGCGTCTAGGGCGTCGGGCTTTGAAAGAGTTTAGGGTGAATGCTCGTGGGGTTTGAGGGTTTGGGGTTTAAGGTGGGCTTAAGCTTCAAGTGTACGACGTCGTAGTTCTGTTGGGTTTACGAGGCACACAAACTAATTACTCTACAGAACTGTAAGCCAGGTACAGGGGCATCTGATGCTTTGATGTTGTCAAGGCCCTGGCACATTTCGTGTGTTTAGCTCTACTTCACACTGAAAGAATGCAGTACAGTTTGAGAACCTTCGGGTTTGAGAGAACCGAAAGGTTCGAGGTCGTTCTAAAGCTATAAAATCCTGGAAGTTCAGCACTTCGAACCCAGCCCCTATGTCCAGACAGCCTTTTACATGGGCATGGCGTGATGCTTGGCTCTACTCCAAGCTGGAAAGCAGTCGTCCAGAGCCTCCAGATCCCCCCGACCAAGCAACACGCATCAGAAGTAGAATTGAGCAGTAGAATGGGGCTTCCTTAACTCGAATAAAAGATACACATGGATATACCTTGACTACGGAGATTTTGGAGTCCTTGGGTGTGCGTGCGGCAGCGGTGAAACTTGTATGCCCCATCCTCGTCGAAGCTGGCAACGCCTTAAAAACCTAAACCTTTCAAGCCCTAAAAAGCCCAAACCCCGGAACTAAATCCTAACCGCCCTAAACCCTAAACCCGAAAACGCATTTCTACGGGCTTTTCGGCTTGAAGACTAAAAGCGTGTCACAAGAGGCGACAGCCATCAGCCCTGGTGCGAAGGCCGGGCTGGAGGATCCAGAGAAAGCTGCTTTCGCGTCATACCTGAGTTTAGGGTTTAGGGGTTTAGGGGTTTAGTGGCTTAGGGTTTAAGGGTTTAGGGTTTGGTGGTTTACGGGTGTAAGTTCTTTTTAGGGCCCCTTCTCGTGTCTGCAACGGGTTTAAGGGTCTAGGGCTCAAGGTCTAGTTGTTCAATATTAATTACTGCGGCCTGCCACTCGTCTTGCCTGTTTGGGCTTTGGTTGCTTGTGGCGACCAGTCACTCCTTTTATGCTTGCTTTTCTGTTCGGCTTGGCGTCTCCACTCCCAGGTCGCCATGCCCCGAGGTTGCCTAATCCCAGACTCCCACTGTCGGCTTGTTCAGTCTTGTTCAAACACAACCGCATGAGCCGGGACCGGTGTCCAGCCGAGGCCGATGCAAAGCTGTTCTGCAGGGCACACAGCAGAGTGAAGGGCCGGCCAGCCAAGGTCATAAACGGTTTCGTCATCTTGGCGATGCTCAGTCTGGCTCTGGTGCCCGGATGGCTCCTCGCAAGCGCCATCTCTGCAGTGATCTGGGCACCATGCTGCTCCTCCACGAAGAGCCGTCCGAACTCTAAGTAGTCTCCTAGCTCTCCGAGGCACATCTGCAATGTGCGGAGCGGGACTCTACTGACGAGGAGCAGAGTGGACGTGGACTGCAATTCTTTTGGTGTCACGGACCCAAGGTCTGCAGCCCGCTCTGCAAGCGATCACCGCTGTCGAACCATGCTTACCGAGCGACGGGTTGTGGGAGCTCGTGGGGTTATCTTCCCAGGTGAGACCCACCGGCGCCTGCATGCAGGGCCTCCCGGATCAACATCTCCGGCGCCTTTCCGTTTCTAACAAATACCGTCAAAAACAGTCAGCGCACGCGGCTCGCAAGCCATGGATCACACAACCAGAATTCAGCCGATCAGACTCCCGCTTCTAGTGAACCTCATCGAATCTCATTCGTCAGGCACACTTCGCAGCAGGATGGAGGCTGTAAATCTCTGCGCCTGTGCTCGACCCGCCTTGTCCGGGAGGCGCTGGGCTACGCTGCGCTCGACCACCGCCCTCGCGCAGCCTCAAAACTGCTCCGTCCAGCCAGAACACTCTGCCTAAGACTCAAAAGCGAGCTTTCAACACAATTCTGGTGACAACTCATCCCAAAAGACAGCCTTGGGAAAAGACGCTGGTCAAAAAGCCGATGGTTTTGGTGCAAGGTCGAAGACTATAAAAGTTGCCTGAGCAGCGATTTCAAGACGTGTAGCAGAACTGGTTTAGGGGTTGAACGGTTTAGGTTTCAAGGTGCAAGGTTCAGGGACTTAGCTGCAACTGACGGAAACGCAGAAACCCGAAACTGCACGCACGCGCGCACACACACACATGTGTAGAGCTGGTTTGCCTCCCTGATGGATGGTTTACAGCCGGAATGCCTAGGCCGCCAAGGCCCACAGCGCAAGGAACCTGGGAGCCCTTGCATCCAGAGTTGCTCTCTGTCTCAACAAAACAACAGCTTGTTGCGACAGAACTGCACATTCTGAAACCTGGATGCTGGAAAGGAGCGCATGTCCCAGGATCTGGAGGCTTGTGGTCCGGCATCTACGCTTTGAACTACTGTACCGCTAGACCTGAGGAGGCAATGAACCTGCCAACGTCACGTACATATGGTTTGGGAGTGTTTGGGAGAAATGAAACTTCGGTCTCTGCCGTGCTCGGGCCTCCATGTCAAAGACTCCGACCCCAGAGTCTGAGCAAGAAGTGGGCAAGGGTACTGCTCCAGGGACCGAGTGCGGACTCTTGCAGACCGGCATTGCTGTGGGGATTAGGCATGGGTTCCCCACACCCAGAACATTCAGTGCCGGTATTGGTTTTGGGGTATGGGGTATTTGTGGTCCTGCGGTACCACATCAAGGAGGCCCACATAACGCCAGTCGCTCCAATTATCGAGAACACGAGATGCAGTATGATGTTCCTGGTTCGCAAAGTATTATACATATAAACAAATAAGTACATACATTATATCTATATATATATATAAACATACATACATACATACATACAGGGTCGGACATGCACGGGGCTAGGCTGGGATATGCTCCACTGACCATGCGGACCCTCTCAACGCGGGCTGCCGGGAGACACCATCCCAGACCCTGAGCAAAACGAGGGTATGTCGTTTAGGGTCATACCTGGGTAGCTTTAGAGGGTTTCATGGGGGGTTTATAGGGCCAGGACCTCCGAGTAGAAAGGAAGGACATGGAAGGCCCAGGCTGCATGATCAGGGGTCTTCGGGCTTCTAGGTTTTGGGGCTTTCCGGATTTAGGGTTCAGGGCTTTAGGGCTTTAGGGTTTTTGAGGTTTAGGGTTTAGGGCTTCAGGGTACGGTTTAGGGTTTCGGGTTCTCGGGTTTAGGGAGGCCTTGACCAAAAACGGATCCTGCCCTACGGCTATTTGCGAGAGCTATGTTGAACAGCTAGCAATCTGTGTCCCCAATACCAAACTCGCCCATTAGTGTCTGGTTCTTGGTAGGGAATGGGGGAATGGACTAAGGAGGCTATTATTGGTCATTGTATAGGGACTACTATAGGGATCCATTCCCCCATTCCCTACTAAGCACCAGGAAGATTAAGCCTAGGTACAACGCCACCTCGTTCGGGCCAAAGACTACACCATCGCCGTCCATGTCCCTGAGCGCATAGAAGTTGCCTGGCCATACGTCTTATATGGGGTACAGGGATTTCATTGTGATTTTGGGGCTTAGAACTTTAGGCCCTAGGGTTCGGCGTTCTAGGGCCTATAGGGTTGAGGGTTTAATCAAGTTTAGTGCTTTTGACCTTAGGCTACGACTCTGTTACAGCTGCATTTGTGGAGAGTTGTCGGCGTTGGGGTTTGGACCTGATGTGAATGATATAGGGGCCTAAATAAATTAATAGGGTTTGGGGGTAATTATATTATACTATAACCATAATAAGGAACCCCCAAAACTCCTATTCTAATTATTAAGGCCCCTCCATTAATGTGCATAGAGTTTGCCTTCCTCATTGCCAACGAAGACAGTGCCATCGGAGTCGATGGTAGATGCGCTCCAACCATTTGGCCTGGGCTTTTTGATCGTTTCCCCTCAACCGCAAAGCAACACTAAACCCTAAACCCCTAAACCCTAAACCCTAAAGCCCTAAAACCTAAACCCCTAAACCCTAAACCCTAAAGCCCTAAACCCTAAACCCCTAAACCCTATACCCTAAAGTCCTAAACCCTAACCCCTAAACTTTGCCCTAAACCCTGAAGTTTAGGGTTTAGGGCACTGCCTTCCGCCGAAACTGGAGGGCTGCAAACCCTCAACCGGAGTTCCGGACGGCATGGTTGGAACCTCAGCCTCAACAAGACGTAATTTAAAGGCTCATGGGACTTAGTAAGGTTATCAGTAGGTTCTAACTAGGATAACCCCACTTAGGGGACTGAAAACCCCAATTATAATCTACTTACTAAGTCCCATGATCCTCTAAGGATAGCCACCTAACTCCCAAGCCCTAAACCGTTGTCCGCAACCCAAACACACAAGCCGGTGATCCGCGAACCTCACTGCTCCGAAGTCCGAAGAGTATGACATCGTGCAGAGCAGTGGTTAACAAACCCGCTTACCTTAAAAAGGGTTAAGGGCTAATCATAGTAGGGATCCTAATGTTAAGGCCCCTGAACGGGGGCTTATGAATCAAGGGTTTACAAGACGGGACCGCTAACCGGACCAGTCGGTTCTTCGCTCGAAAAACCTCACTCCATCCGAACCCTAAACCTTGTTTTAAGCCCTATCCCACAACCAACGGCCTTGACCACAAGAAAACAATTGAGCAGCCGCACAACATAATGCACCTCCCTGAATTGTTATTATAGTTAATTAATCTCCATTATCGTACTTCCCAAAATCCACAGCGCTTAAAAGTTCAAAGTTTCAGAATAAGACTACCTCATAAGAGCCCAAAAGTTGAAAAGTTGGGTTTTGGACCGATGAGTCATAAGCGCCTTAATAAGGGTCCGTATTGTAATCCGTATCTAGGGAGAAGGACCCAGAGAGGTCTGCAGTGTACAGACAAGGCTATCCCCAGGACCCCATGATCGTTCACAACTGTCTGGTTCTTAGTAGGGAATGGGGGAATGGAATATGGAGATTATCATTGGGGATTACAGTAAAAGCCGAAAAGTTGGAAACCCCATAGCCTCAATCCTTAAGAGTAATGTATAGGGAATCCCAGCACTATTTGGCCTTAATCCGGTTTCCAACTTTATGGGCTTTACTGTAATAAGGAATATGCCAGACTTCCCATAGTGTAGGGTCCTTAAGGTAATGCAGGATCTATGTGCATATACTGGGGTTTACTGTATACTATATGATCCACCAACTCAAGCCCTCCTGAACCCTAAACCCTAAACCCTAAACCCCTGAACCCCTAAACCCTAAACCCCTGAACCCTAAGCCCTAAACCCTAAACCCTAAACCCCTGAACCCTAAGCCCTAAACCCCTGAACCCTAAACCCTAAACCCTGAACCCCTGAACCCTAAACCCTAAGCCCTAAACCCCCTAAACTCAAATATAGGGACGACTATAGAGATCCATTCCCCCATTCCCTACTAAGCACCAAGGGAGACAAGCCCAGCGGCATGCAGAACGGACGAATGCCGCGTTTCTTCCGGAAGGCTATTCCCTCGGCATCACCGGCCTCTGCGAGTCATGCATGGGGTATCGAGGGCTTTAGGATTTTAAGTTTAGGTTTTGGGGGTTTTAAGGTTTCGGAAGCAGGGTTTAGGGCTCAGAATTCAGGACTCGGGCAGGCTTAGTGGTTTGGGGCTCCGCGGGGCGCCTTCTGGATTTCGGGGATCAACTTTCTTGGGGCCTTCTGGGCGGACATCGGCCCTGGTAAGTCTCCATGCTAAAGTGTGCTCGTGGACTACGGAATATTAGGGATCCAGGACGATGGGTGATTATGGTCATACTAAAACGATGACGTTGACGAGGATGATGATGATGATGATGATGCTGCTGCTGGTGGTGGCCGCGGTGGTCAGGAAGATCAACACCATCACCATCATCCGGCGTCACCACAATCAGACTGAACCATTTTCCCCCCAATCCCACAAGCTAATCTTAACCTGTCCTGCTCTGTGTCCCACGCCTGGAGGAGACCTGTTTGCATCGGTCCGTGGAATATCCAACGGAGGCCACCGGTTTCTGCATCGTAAACCTTGAGGTTAAAGGCTGCGCAGTGTGGGGTACGGCGTTTAGGGTCTCGAGCTTGAGACGCGGCTTACAAATTGGAGCACATGGAAAGGAACCTAAACCCTCAACCCTAAACCCTGAGAAACACCCTAAACCCTAAACTACAGAACCCTATAGTACCCTTTAAAGGGGACCCTACTAAACCCTAAGTGTTGTTCAGGGGTGGCGGATCGTTGGGCTCGCATGGAAGGGAAGATCAGGTCCCTGCAACATCAACAGCCAAAACGCTGGAATGCTGTACATTTTAGTGTATAGAATAGGGTCCCTTTAAAGGGGTCTATAAGGGATACTGTAAGGGTACTATACTGTCTGGTTCTTAGTAGGGAATGGGGGAATGGACTATGGGGACTATAATTGGGGTAGGGACTACTATAGGGATCCATTCCCCCATTCGCTAGTAAGCACCAGGGAGTACAAGAAGAGCGAGCCCAAATCCAGTCCGGTGGCTTCCACATCGCAAGTGGCTCCAATTCGTATCTCAGGGCGTGCTGAAAACCAGCGAAAGGGTTCATGGTTCGGGGCGAGGGTCTACAAATCCCAAACCCTCTACACCCGATACTACAGCTACAACTCGGCCTAAACAAGTCTCAGAAACTCCCTGAAATATTACCCAAAGTGTTCCTTAGGCTTCCCTCTATATCCATACCGTAGATAGAACATACGCCCCCAAGACCTTATTCTATATATTCAGGCCCCTATGCCCTATACTAAGCCCGTTAATAGACCTCATAGTAGCCCTTCTTATAGGCCCCTGTGGAATCAACTCCAACCTGCTGGCACACGGGCATAACTATCGACAAGCCAGGGAAATTCTTGACATAGCCGACGGCCGGCGAACTGTTCGGGGGCCGCGGGGTTGTAATCTTCCAAACCAGCCGCCCATCGCCTCGGGCTGCGGGTTGAGGACATACTGAGGGCTTAAGTACAAGGTAGTAAATCATGGTTCCTACAGCCTGAAAGGAAACCCTGCGCAAAAAAAGCACCTAAGCCCAAAGTCCCTAAACCCGAAGCAAAGCACCAAGCCAGATCAAAGTCGCTGACGTTGAAGGCGCTCAACGTTCCAGGGGCGTGTTCGGGGATCCAGTTGAGCGGCATGGGATGGTTGTTCGCGACCTGCATCCAACCGTTGTAGTTGTAGAACCCGTAATTAAAGGGCGCTTACAATTAGAACCCTTGCACTTTAGGGCATGGGTTCAGGGCTTGATTGGGGGGCGGTTAGGGTTTGGGGTAGGGGTTTAGTGCCAAGAGCTGTAATGGGCTCCTACCTGGGGTTCCGTCAGCATCAAGCTGTCATCGATACTGCGGAACTTTGTGCCCGCCTAATCACTGCTGGACAATGCTCCGCATCACCTTAAAGATCTGAACCGCCAACCCTTAAGCCCTACTGAAAAGCATAAAGCCCTGAAGCATAAAGCCTTGAACCCAACTGGCCAGCCCCCAAAGCTCGCACAACTGCGGGGTCTTGTAGTTTCCAATCGACACATCTGCACTCGGGTTTACATGTATCGGTTCGGGCTTTGGAAATCTATTGGTGTCGGGCCCTAAACCTATAGCTGTCCAGCTCACAGGCCAGAACAAACTTCAACTTTCAGGCTCTGAAAAAACCGAATAGCAGGAAAGTGCCAAACTCGCAAACTCGAGAATGCCAGTTTCTACCCACAAAAACTGCATGGACATGGCCGTAACCACTAAACTAGACGATACGCCCAAGCCTAAGCCTGTAAACCCTAAACCCTAAACCCTCTAAGCCCAAAACCCTAAATCAAGCACTGAATTCCTGCCAAGCACGGTGTAGACGAGGCCGTTCGGGCCCAGTGCCGCGCCGCCATCAGTCCAGGTGGACTCAACGCCGCCAGCCTCAGGCTCAGGGGCTTTTAGGGCTTAAGGGCTCAGAGTTTAGGGTTTAGGCTTTTCGGGTTTACGGTTTAGGGTTTAGGGTTTAAGGGTTTAAGGGTTTAAGGGTTCAGGGTTTAGGACTTTAGGCTTTGGGGCTTAGGGTTTGGGTTCAGGGATCCTCAGCCTCCTACCCTGTGAGGGTACTGTAAGAAGCTCTTTCTGGCGTGGGCTCGGGTTTTAGGTTTCGGGTCTGGAGGGCTTCGGGGCTGGGAATCCCGATCCACCACAAGACAAGATCCTGTCACAACCCAAGAACTCCGTAAACTCCGTGGAGAAGCCTCACAAGACCCTTTTAAAGAGCCCTTCTAGAAGCCTTTAACCAAAACCCACCGTAAACCCTAAACCCGAAGCCCCAAACCCTAATCCCCAATCCCCAAACCCTAAACCCTAAACCCCAAGCCCTATACCCTAATCCCGTCCTTCCAGACCAGCTCCCCAGTCTTCAAGAGCACGCGATAAGCTTTGCCCGTCATGTCCTGAAAGACGAAGGAGCCACCTTCCCAGCAAGCTTATAGGGGCCTCAATAAGCAAAGCAGGGTTTTGGGGCATGTTAGAGTATGAACTCGTACGTATAGCTATAGTCACTGAGTTTGGGGCTCCTTGATCTTGGGGGCTCTGCGTCTACTTCTTTTGTGGTGATTTCGTGATTCAGCGTGGTTCAGCGGTGAAGGCAATCAAGAACCCGTGCATTTTTTAAGCCACTATGTGGGCCTTCATAATTACAAGAAGGTGTTGGGGTGGAAGTTGTAAAAATGCGAAGGACTGGGGGTGTTTGTTATTGCTATAATACTCTCCACCCCTTCTTGGCGCTACACCGAGAAACATTGCTGCTGGGAAGACTGCTGAGATTTGATGGGGAAGGTGGCTCCGTGGCTTCTGCGCCAAAGTCTGTGAATACCATAGTATAGGGGCCTGACTTACTACCATTACTGTCTAGAGCTTCCTTGTTATAAGTATAGTATAATATACCCCAAACCCCTACTCTAACTATGACTATGAAGGCCCCTATATCAAACAGTTGCAACAACTTTTGGTTCGGGCTGAGTTTCGACTTGCTTTGAAAATACGGTACGGTTTAGGGCTTAGGAGTTCGGGTTCAGGGTTCAGGGTTTAGGGTTCAGGAGGAACCAAACCATGAAAATGAACCTGCATCCCCACCACGAGAGCGGTTTAAGGTAGCTGAGTTGAAGCCCTAAACCCTAAACCCTGAACCCTAAACCCTAAACCCTAAACCCTGAACCCTGAACCCTAAACCCTAGCCAAAGCCGTGAACCGTGAACATGAAACCTGCACTCCCCTAAACCCTCCTACCCAGAGACTCCAATATCCCTTAATTAAGGAATAGACCTTAAATTATAGTAGGATCCCTAATATGAGTTTTGGGAATATTCCTTAATTAAGGGATATTGGAGTCGCCGGGTAAACCCTAAAACTTAAACCCTGAACCAAAACCACCAAACTCTAAAGCCCAAAGACCATGACTAAGGAGCGAGACGGCCTTCCACAAAGAGTGGCAAAAAATTCCAGACCGCCACGTCTGGCTCAAAGCTCCACAGCCTAAATCGCGGACAGACTATGAAGGACCCCAACAGCAACAACAGGAACGACCAAGTAGCAAATGCAAAAGACTAAACTAAAACCCGTCGACATGGATATGCATGCTGCCACACAAAACCAGCCAGTCAACACACGCAAAAACCCGAGCAAGCACATAAATTGACAGACAGACAAACAAACAAACCAACAAACACACAAAAAAAGAGATACATACCTACGGACAGACGCAGACGGACATACATAAATGCCAAAATAGTACATTGCATTACTTTACATTACACTACCTGACACTACATGGCACTACATTACACTAAATACACTACATTACGTACACCCATGCATGCGTGCATGCATACAGACATACAGACTAACATACAGCCATGCATGCATACCTGTCTGCATATGTAGGTACATGCGGATACATACACATACGTATGAATACAGAAACAAAGCAATAAACAAGTGAATGTACATACATATATATACACACACACTCAACCATGCATCAATGCATGCATAGGGCCGAACAAATGGACAAACATGTGTACGAACGGCATGCCGCACTACCAGTGGGCAAAGGATGATGTTCCATCAGGCACGGACAAGCAGCTCTTCTCCGGTGCTGGCATTCAAGCCCTTGACTTTCTGGTTGGCGCCCGAATCAAAGTTAGTAGGGAGACGCCAATCGCATGCTGCCAGTGCAACTCCTGGGTCACCAGGAGGTTTATCTGCAAAGTAGTCTACGCATGTCCCGTCCGTTGAGGTTTTAGCCTACGGTCTTTAGACGTTGCGGCTGAAAATTTGAACCTCAGCTGCAGAAATAGGAAAGCCGCACGCACTTCGAATTCAATATGCAGAAACTCTCAAACCCCTAAGCCCCACAACAAGTTACCTCTACCTGGGGCCGGAAAAACCTACTTTTTTAGGGTTCCTGATTATGGTTTCTATATATAATTTCTTAAAAAGGTCGGTTTTGGGGGGCCAAAGGTAGGGTTTAGGGTTAAGGGCTCAGGGCTGAGATTCCGTCGTGGACCATGTTGAAACCATTGTCTTGACCAGTCTTCTCCGCGATCTGCGTGTTCCATACTTCCTTGCCTGTCTGCATGTCCAATGCCTAGGTGCAAAATGTAATAAGGGGCTTGAAGAATAGAATTTGTAATTTAATAAGGGGCCTGAAGAATAGAATTTGGAATTTTTCGGGCTTCTGTATGCCTAGGCCCGAGCTAGGAGGCGTCTTGTTCATTGAGCTCCTTCGGACACATGCTTCTAAACTGAGAGTACAGGCTTGAGGTTCATTAATTAAATAAATAAATAAATAAATATATATGGTCAGGCGTCTGGCGTTCCCAGCCCCCCCCCCCCCCCCCNGCAGCTGGAGAAACGGCCAGGCGTCACAGACCAGGCCAGCATAGTACGCAAGCCCTACGCAAGCCATAAATCCTATAACGTAGCGCAGTAGCGCCTGCTCCTGCGTTTATTACCCTTAACGTGAACTTCAAACCCTACACCCAACCCTAAACCCCGCCTAAATGCAGGCTCTAAGCCTAAACCAGACATAAACTGTCAACCCCAACGAACCTACACTCCAAACCCTCCCTAAGCCCTTGTCGACTTGAAGCCTTATACCTTTTAACCCAAAACGCAAAACCCCAAACTCAACAGCTTAAGCTAGACCCAAAACCCCAAAACCCCCACAACCACCCCACAGGGGGAAGAGGGAACCCACACTCCATCCCACAGGAAAAGGCATCCTGGACCATAGACCATGGAGGGGGGGGAGGGGGGGGGGGCCGCGGAGCGCGGGACCATATATATATATATAATGAGATAGATATATGTAGATAGATAGATAGATAGGAGAGAGAAACCGAGAGAGAGCGAGAGAGAGATTTTCATGTTGTTATTTAGTTGGGTATATGTGAAGCCCCTGGGCCCTCGACCGCGCAAAGGCCCCTTCAGCTCCTCCGAGCTCGTGGATGATGCCTTTTACATCGACCGAGACGGAGAGATTTTTCGCTCCTCGTGTCAGCTTAGGATTTAGTGGCTTTAGGGTTTGCAAGTTTCCACACTTGGTGCTCTCTCCCGCTGTCAGGTACTTCGAGCAACCGGCAGCTGTTGAAAGGATCAAAAGGCACCCGCAGGGCGCTGAGGGCTTTGGTGTAGCTCCGAACTAGTTCCGAGCCATTCTACATTGCCTCTCGGCTTCCCTTGGACCTCCCTTGCTGTGCTTGACTCACGNTGAGGGCTTTGGTGTAGCTCCGAACTAGTTCCGAGCCATTCTACATTGCCTCTCGGCTTCCCTTGGACCTCCCTTGCTGTGCTTGACTCACGTCGCTAACTCAGCTGCCAGCACTTGCATGGTAGCGGAGCCCATAGGGGCTCGTGACATCCAGGGCAAACCGGCTTCGGCGTGACGGGCCGAAGATACTATGAGTGCGGCAGCAGAGAGCAGCACTGCTACCGTGGGCAGAACGAAGGATGGTGTGCCAACATGGGCTGGTGAAGCNATCCAGGGCAAACCGGCTTCGGCGTGACGGGCCGAAGATACTATGAGTGCGGCAGCAGAGAGCAGCACTGCTACCGTGGGCAGAACGAAGGATGGTGTGCCAACATGGGCTGGTGAAGCCAACCTTTTCACCCAGTACGAGGAGGCAGCTTTGTTGTGGGAACAAAGCCTCACCTGGGAGAAGAGATATACAGCCGGTCCTAAGTTGGTGCAGGAACTCTCCGGAGCAGCCAAGCGACTAGTGTCAGGGCAACCTCCCGGCTGGGTGGCATACCGCGGAGGAGTTCGGGTTCTGATGGACCACCTGCGCCAAGGCCTGGGCAAGCCTCGAGTGAACGAGGTTACAGACCTTCTCGCGGCCTACTTCAAGGGCACCAAACGCCGACCCCAGGAGAGCATGAATGACTACATCACTCGCAAAACCGAAGCCTACATGAGGGCCTGTCAAGCCTTGAGGAGGGTTCAACCCCACTACGAACCCAGTGTGAAGAACGACAGGTACCCCGGNCAGGAGAGCATGAATGACTACATCACTCGCAAAACCGAAGCCTACATGAGGGCCTGTCAAGCCTTGAGGAGGGTTCAACCCCACTACGAACCCAGTGTGAAGAACGACAGGTACCCCGGGAGGCGACAAAGCGGTGATTGGTCATCCAGAGCATGGGGACGGCAATGGACCCCGGCCAGCGAGATGGAGGGCACCACGGTGGCCGAGGAGGCAGAGGAGAGGACCGAGGAGACCGAGACGACTACCGCCGGCTCGGAGTCCTGGAGACGGGGCTCTAACCACGACTGGTGGGCGCCTTCCTGGCGCGCCTATCCATGGTCCTGGAACTACTCCTGGGACTACTACTCCGACTACCAAGGCTCATGGGGCCAGGGAAGCACGACCTCTACTCCGACGGAGGAGGACCGAGGACCACAGGGGCTGCTTCCGGCCTTTATCCAAGGCTGGTACCTGCTCGCCGACGCTTCTCTTGACTCCCATGAGCGAAACTTAGTCATGATGGAAACTTCACCCCGGTGCGAGTGGCCCAGGAGCTTCGGAACCAGTTCTCAGAGCACGAGGTGAAGCGCCGCGACCAGAGCCGACGGCACATGGGCTACTTGGGCGAGGCCTGGGAGGCCGACGAAGAGGAGGAGCTTGACGGCGACCTCGCCACGGACGAGATCGAGGGGACCCTGAATGACGAGGGCTTCGCTTTGGTCAGCCTGGCCGAGGAAGAGGCGGAGAGTGCGATGGCAGCAATGCAGGCCGCCAGAAGGACTCTACGTGACGCAAGACAGCGGCAGCATCAGGTGAAGCAGAGTAGAAAGTATTTCCAAAGCACCACGAACCGCCCTACCGCAACCTCTTCGAGCTCGAGACCTCGCGATGACAGCAACCTTGACTGTCTCCGGTGTGGAAAAAGGGGCCACCGGGCTGCAAACTGCCCGCACAAGCCGATCGGAGACGGGCCGACCCAGGCTCACATGACCGCGGGTGATGATAATCAGCATGCACCTTTCGTGTGCTACACGACCACCCCGAACCAGGAGCAGGCCGGGACCTTCATCGAGNAGCCGATCGGAGACGGGCCGACCCAGGCTCACATGACCGCGGGTGATGATAATCAGCATGCACCTTTCGTGTGCTACACGACCACCCCGAACCAGGAGCAGGCCGGGACCTTCATCGAGGCCATTCTCAACGACAACTTCGTGGGCTACGCCACTGAGCTGGGCTACCAAGCCGAGAACCATGAAAAAGCATCCGGCCTCACGACAAAGGAGGCTGTGTCTCGTGGCTACGCCGTGGTGGACGGCGGGGCGACCCAGACCATCGGCAGTGTTGCGGCACTCGAAGCGGTGTTGCAGCAGAACCGCCAGAAGCATGGCAGCAGCGGCCTGAAAGGCCTCAGCTCGGAGGAACCTCCGACTTTCTCTTTCGGCAACAGCACCGAGAACAAGTGTCTCAGCACGGCCCAGATCCGTGTCCGGGCGAATGGCAATC